>CM067298.1:68143720-68384517 GCA_034231615.1 Meghimatium bilineatum
GCTATATTTAGCTTAATGTTAACATTAGCCATCAGAACTCCTGGTTCCGTTAGCCATTTTCAATTTTTCGTAAACATAACGCATTTCGCACAGCAGACGGTAACGCCAGTTCGTTAGTGTTAATTATTACTTAATAATTTTTTGAATTGAAGATTAAACTTTAATTTAAAAAAAATTAGATTTAAAAAATGCCGAAACTCAGTTAATACAAGTTTATAATTAAATAAAAACAATATTTTATGTAGTTTAACTTTAATTTTATTTGTGCTACACTTAATATTGGCCATATTTGATGAAAAATTTGCGTATCCTCTTTTTCCATCTGACAATTATGGTAACCCTATAATAAGGGTGCACTGGATTTAAAGGCGCACGTCGAAACGTCCTCTTGTTCCATCTGACAATTATGGTAACCCTACGTATTGCAAGCTGCCCACTTATTACAAGCTGCCCACTTATTACAATCAACCTACTTACCTGTTACAAGCTACCTACTTACTTATTACACAATGCCTACTTACTTCTTACAAGCTGATAACTTACTGATTACAAATTGACTATTTACTTATTACAAGCGGCCTACTTACTTATTTATACTTCATACCGAATTACAAACATCCTACCTAGGCTACTTATTTATACTAAATTCAAAGCAAGAAATCTAATACTTAACAAGTTTTCTCATGATTCCACTCTTACCATTTCATAAGGTATATGAAAATGCAGATAAAAAAGACAGACTTGAGTCAAAGATGGAGAGAGTACTGGCACAGTGTGAACAAATAAGTGTAATGTTAAACCAATACAAGGCAGACGTACTTCGCTATGGGTAAGTACACAAAGTACTTTTTAAAATTTGGTTGCTAGTCTGTTTCTTTTGATCCACTCACAATCATCATGTAGTTGAATGATTCTTGTCTGCAATGACGCACTGGTACGAACGATCACGGCATATTCTCTTGCTCTGCATCATAGTAGGATAGTTCAGCAAGAAGCGCATCACCACTATTTATGTATCTTTGAGGTATTCAAGAATGATACATATTCATAGCTTGAGTTTGTATCATATTGAGTTTGCGACAAAAGTTGACATCAACAATACTGTTAGTATAAACCAATTAAATTGTTTGAATTTGTAAAAACAATTGCTAAAAATAGGAAGCAATTATGTAGTATTTGATATTTGTTCTGTAACATTTTTGCAAGATGAGATACATTTTAACATAATTAAAAAGGTGGTCTCTAAATTCTTAACAGTCGTTGACACTGGTAAAAAATTGGCACAAAATTTTCAGGGTCAGAATAGCAGAGCATACTCCACTGCTGACAGGAAGCACCCTTGGTATGTCAGCCGTTGTTAAAAAAAATAAATTATGAGCTATCATCCTGATAGTTATCAACATCTATTGAACTCTTAGCATTATGTAATTTGATGATGATCATGTTCCTCCTTCGCAAGCGAAGATGAGCATGGCATGAAAAACATTAAATGCGATTGGAAAAAAATTGATAATTAATTAATTTGGTTTGTGAGTTCGTAGATGCCCGATGAGTCCGATTCGTGCACGGAAAGTTCTATTGCAGTGCATGCAGGAGTTCTGAAGGTTTGGGGTAGGAGAATTTTCGGATTTGTCCTTCCGCTTCTTGCGCTTGTGGATTGCCCGCAGTGTTCTTTCTTTTTCAAATTTAGTGATGCCAGCCGTGATCTGAGTGTGCCAGGCTAAGCGATTAAGTGCTGTAGTCTCCCAGGAACTAGGATTGATGCTGCAGTGCTTGAGAGAGCTTTTTAGGTGATCATTGAAGCGCATTTTCTGCCCTCCACTTGAACGTTTACCTTCGCACAGCTCCCCATAGATTTATCTCTTTGGAAGGCGCTTGTCTGGCATAAGGACGATGTGACCAGTCCAGCGGATTTGGAACCTAGTCAGTATTGCATGGATGCTTTGCATACGGGACTTCTGAAGAATTTCCGTGTCTGGTATACAATCTTGCCAACGTACTCCCATGAGGTTTCGTAGGCACCGAAGATGAAAAGAGTTAAGGCAGTCGAACGTGTCTCGCATAGACAGTCCAGTATGACGCAGCATAAAGCAGTGTTGGTAGAACCACTGCGCGGTACACGTCCAACTTATGTAATTTACAGATGCATTGAAGCACACACATCTGTCGATTAGCAATCCCAGGTATTTGAAAGTTGTTGTTCTCAGTATATAATGTACTATATTAGTTTTATGAAGAGGCAGTACAGTAATACTAGTTAGGAGTTAAACTATATGGGATTATTACATATGCAATCATCATCATTATATGATCGCACCGACTGGGGTAGTCGATCATGGACCTCCACAACTCTATCTCTAATATCTGGTATTAGAATAGTTGCTGACATTTTGCTAGCAAAACATTAGTTTCATTTGCTTTATATACTACAGCAAGATTTCTACAGAATTAAACATGGAAAATTAATTAAATGGCATCAAGAAACATGCTTAGATCGAAGAGACATCAGACTAATAAGAAATATGTATTGAAAACAAAACAAAACAATAATGTGTAAGCTACTCATCGTAGAATTAAATGAAGAGTAAAACAAGGTTGTGTTTCATCACAAAACGTATTTAGCATGCTCACATATTTTTGTTTAATATGAAGGAATGCCAGGACACACGACCAGTGGGAAAATAATAAACAATCTACGATACGCATATGATGTAGTCATCTTATTAGAAAGTGAACGGGAGTAAAAAAAGACTAATAGATCAATTCGAGCAAATCTTGCAGAGAATATGAAACATATATTAACATCCAAGAAACAAAAACCATATGAGACTTAGCAAAATCAAAGAGCAACTAGCGTTAAACATAAATATACATAAAAAAATAATGCAAAGAGTAGAATGTAGCCAATATCTTGTACGCATGGTCACAAATGATAGTAGATATTACACAGGTTACACTGGACGTGTCCAGTTTGCAGTGATGAGATTCGACGACTAACTAACTAACCAACCAACCAACCAACCAACCAACCAACCAACCAACTAAACTAAACTAAACTAACTAACTAACTAACTAACTGAGTAACTGACTGACTGACCGACCGACCGACTGAACGACCGACTGACCGACTGACTGACTGACTGACTAACTGACTGACTAACTGACTGACTGACTAACTAACTAACTAACTAACTAACTAACTAACTAACTAACACAGGTTAAAATGATAAAAGAATTCGCTAAGAGTAATTTCAATGACATGAGGAAACCATTAATATCCAAACCAATTACAAACTAAATATAATAACTCTACTCTACATTACTGTATGAAGGTTGAATATGATTTGGAAAAGTAAGATCAGTATTACAGTAAAGATCAATCTATTCAGATCGCTAGTGATATGTATACTTTTATACGGATGTGAAAGTTGGACACTCAATGCAGACACAGAAAGAAGGATTCAAGCTTTTGAAAGCAAGTACTACAGACAACTGTTAAGAATTAACTACATAGAACACATGGTAAATACATTCGTCTGACAGGAAATAAGCAAACTTGTAGGTTATCAAGAACCACTTTTGGCAGTGGCGAAACGGTGTAAACTTGTTTGGTTTGGACATGTAACGAGAGGCGACTCACTTTTTAAAATTATTTTGCAAGGAACAGTTGATAGTAGAAGAAGAAAAGTAAATCATGGATTGATAACTTCAAGGAATGTTCTGGGCATGATTTTTCTACATTCTTCATAATGTATTAGGATAGAGAGGTTTGAAGAGCTTCTTGTACTGATGTCTCCATTGTGGAAATCCTACGACTGACCGGTTATGGGTCTTATTATTAATATATGTCTCAGAAACACGAATAATAAATGAAAAAAAACGGTCGGGACATAATTAATGCATTAATACATGGATATATAAAAGAATATGGAGAACTTCATGGCAATAGAAGAAAACAAAGATGTTCTGATGACACTGCATATGAAGAATTATTAATGGAAATTAAAATAAAACAAATGCAATATTATAAAAGGGAATAAAAGTAGAAGAAATAAATATCTTGGACATTTTAAAACCTTGTCGAAATCCTTACATGAGGTTAGAGACACATCCAAGAGAAAGACGCAGAGTTGGGAGGTAAAGCTTCAAACGAGGTAATAAAGTTTTGCTAATAACACGAAACGACGATTCGACCAAAAGGCCTTTATCAAGGATCACAAACACAAATAAAACAAAGACGACAAGTAAGAATGACACAACTTGCGTTCACATGCCTAGTAAGTTGGCCGAAATGTTGAGCTGGAAGGGAAACATGAGATGGACCAGATACAGTCTATCAAAGTGCACCACCAAGACTAGAGAGAGAAATTCATTGGAGTGAACCTTTGTTGTGGAGGCAATACTTGATGATGAAGATGAATTAGAATCTCAGTCACATATTTAAACAAGCAACATTATTAATGAGGCTGTTAACAGTTAAATAATCATACAATATGAACTAACGATATGAAGGTATAGGTACGCTGACTAGGATATACCGTCTTATAACCAAGGAAATGATAGTGATACTACGACATACTGAGTAGATTTCAAAGTGATAGTGATACTACGACATACTGAGTAGATTTCAAAGTGATAGTGATACTACGACATACTGAGTAAATTTCAAAGTGATAGTGATACTACGACATACTGAGTAGATTTGAAAGTGATAGTGATACTACGACATACTGAGTAGATTTCACAGTGATAGTGATACTACGACATACTGAGTAAATTTCAAAGTGATAGTGATACTACGACATACTGAGTAGATTTCAAAGTGATAGTGATACTACGACATACTGAGTAGATTTCAAAGTGATAGTGATACTACGACATACTGAGTAGATTTCAAAGTGATAGTGATACTACGACATACTGAGTAGATTTCAAAGTGATAGTAATACTACGACATACTGAGTAGATTTCAAAGTGATAGTGATACTACGACATACTGAGTAGATTTCAAAGTGATAGTGATACTACGACATACTGAGTCGGTTACAAAAGACAGCTATGGAGGCTGTACGTGGAAATAATAATCGTATCAAGTGTAACGAAACTATTGTTTACTTATTTAAATTACCGATGATTTATATTTATGTATATTGTTTATCTCTGTGACACACCTGACACGTCCATAAGTACTCAGATCTCCAATTCAGTAAATCTCTCAGGATGATGTTTCAGTCTTCTATGTCTACTGTCAGATAAGCTGAAATACCATGATAAAGCCAAACTAGGCGAACCTCGGCCTGTGCATGAAACTCCGTAGCACGGCCAAGAATTAATCTCAGTCTGTCGTAAACAGTGTTAAATGTGAAGATATTGACGTATTCTTTTGTATTGATCAAGTAAAATTCACAACCTTTCTTTGTGACATGGATGGTGCTTGCCACTTTTTCTGCATTTTATCATGAAGAACCTTAACAATGTTGTGCAGACTCTTAGATATAACTGCAACAGAAGGAATTGATCGGAAATGAGATCGGATTAGGTAGTGTTTAGTTTAATATCACTAAGAATATTTCAAATCATCATCATCATCATTACGTGCCGTCTCCGCAACGAAGGTTGGCTGCAACGTATCTCCAACATCTCCTGTCTCTTGTCTTGGTGGTGCACTCTGCTAAACTGTAACCTGTCCATCGTGTAATGTTACTCTCCCACTTGTATCTCTGCCTAGCTCTTGCTCGCTTCCCTTTGACTTTACCCTCAAGTAAGGTCTTCAATATAGTGTCATGTCTTTTAATGTGTCCAAAGTATTTTATTTGCCTGATCTTTATTTCTCTTAGTAGTTCTTTCTTCATATTAAGTGTCTTTAGCACCTCTTTATTTGTTTTCTTCTCTTTCCATGATGTTCTCCCTATTCTTCTATATACCCACATCTCAAAGGCATCAATTTTGTCTTCTAATTTTTTATTTAGTGTCCATGTTTCTGAGTCATACATTAAAATGGAATAGATGTAGCATTTTATAATTCTCATTTTTAACTTGTTTGTAATTTGTTTAGATATTAATAATTTCCTCATGTCATTGAAAGTACTTTTAGCCATTCCTATTTTCCTTTTAACTTCTGTTTCACATCTGCCATCATTTGTGACTATGTGTCCAAGATATTGATACTGTTTTACTTGTTGTAGTTTCTCTCCATGTATGTTTATGTTTACCTCCTGTTCTTCTGTGTCTTTGCTGATTATCATGGTTTTTCAGTCATATATAACCTGATTTCAAATCAGGACTGTGCTAAGGGAGACGATTAATTAAGACTGGACATGATTGCTTAAGTGTATCTTCCAACATTTACTATGATAATCAACATCATTGAATTTTCATTTTTTTCTCTCAACAGGGCAAATGTTGCGTCGTTACAAAGTGCATCAATGTCGTTGCAGAATGAACTCAATGACATACATATAAAGTTTGCCAAAATGAAAGACACGACAGATCACCAGCCACTGAATATGCGGGATAGTACCTCATCAGAAACTATGGTGGTTCGTCTGCGCATGCCAGAACAAGGATCAACGTTGGATGGATCTGTATCTGAGAACTCGAAGGAGCATGTTATGGGAAGTTCAAGAGAGCAACTCACATCGGAAGTTTTAAGAGGTGGCAGTTAAAATAGTTATATGTTAATGCTTTTCGCATCTTTCCCTAATTCTGAAGCCATATTTGTTGTCATACCAAATGATTTCTCCTTATTGAATACTCTTGCATTCATCATTCACATTTTCTGTCTCTCAGCATGGAGACAAAATGCTGACGCATGAGGTTTGGCTACATGTATCCAATAATTTTTAATACCAAAGCCATAGATAAATCAATTAATCAATCAAGCACCATGCAGAGTGGCGTAGGCGATCAGGCTTCTCCACAACTCTCTGTCTCTTGTGTTGTTAATAAGATCAGTTGGTGACTTCTTGTTGTGCTAGAGTGACAACCCATCCAGAAATTTCGCTCTTTGTCTTCGTCTGACTCTTCTCCCCATGATTTTCCGGTGGTTACTAAATGTTCAAGTTTTACTTTTCTTATCTCATGCCCTAAAAATCTTGATGGTCTGCTTCTAATTTTTGCTGTAATTTGTTGCTTTACTCCAGCATCTCTGAGAACTTCAACATTAGTTGTTGTTTTGTTTTTTTGGCTGTCAGTGAAATTTTCATCATTCGTCTTAGAAACCAAATCTCAGCTGCCTCCAGCTTATCTTGGGCACTTTTGTTTACTGTCCATGCTTCGCTTCCATAATGAAAGATTGGCTCAATATAACATCTTAGCAATCGAACTTGTGTGTATGTATTGATTAAACCCATTTCATAGAAATTGTCTCATTTTTTTAAATGTTGATTTGACCTGTACTATCCTGTATTTGACATCATTGGAGCACCCGCCATCTGATGTTAAAATGGTACCAGGATACTTGACTTTATCCACGTGATTTAATTTTGCATCATTGATGGTAATACTTCATGTGGCGGTGTGTATTTCTTTGAAACAACCATTACTTCTGTTGTCTTCTTGTTTAGACTGAGGCCTTTGTTTCCACTTTCATGTACTGACGTTGTTCCTCCTTCACAAGTGTAGATGAGCATGACATGAATAACAATGTGATGAATAAGTAGAAAAACAACAAAATATTTGTGATTGTCTAATATCCTTTGTGAGTTCGTAGATCCCTGATGAGTTCGATTCGTGTCAGGAAAGTTCTATTACAGTGTATGCAGGAGTGTAGAGGGTTTGGGGTAGGAGAATTTTTGAATGTGTCCTTTCGCTTTCATCGTTTGTAAATTGCCTGCTGCGTTCTTTCTTTTTCAAACTTAGTGATGCCAGCAGTGATCTGGGTGTGCCAAGCTGAGAGATCAAGGTCTGTAGTCTCCCAGGAACTAGAATCGGCGATGCAGTGCCTGAGATAGTTTTTTAGGTGATCCTTGAAGCGCCTTATCTGCCCTCCGCTTGAACGTTTACCATAGCACAACCCCCATAGAATAATCTCAAATTTCTTGTACTAACTTAGATCTGTAATAGCAAACCTTTAGTAGATGACGGATATATAAATAAATTTCTATGTCATGGTTATATGATGAAATTTCTCTACTAGATGACATGGATATATAATGACGTTTCTTTTAGTACATGATAGGGATATATAATGACGTTTCTTCTAGTACATGACATGGATATATAATGACGTTTCTTCTAGTAGATGACATGGATATATAATGACGTTTCTTCTAGTACATGACATGGATATATAATGACGTTCCTTCTAGTAGATGACATGGATATATAATGACGTTTCTTCTAGTAGATGACATGGATATATAATGACGTTTCTTCTAGTACATGATAAAGTACATCTTCTTCTAATACTTTATCTTGATAAAGTACAAGTTCTTCTAGTACATGATACATAATAAAGTCTCCTTTAGTACATGACATGGAAATATAATGACGTTTCTCTAGTAGAGAACACGAATATGTATGTAATAACGTTTTCTATTAAGCAGTGTTTCTTGATGTTTTTCGGACTGGGTCCCCTTTTAGCTCAATTTTCGGTCTCCCCCCCTCCCCCCTATTTCCAAATACAATAAATAAGGTAATTAATTGCTTTGACTATTGCTGTCTATGCTTTGTCTAAATAAATCTTGTTATTTATAGTCTAAATAAGTCACTGTTTATAGCTGAAATAAGTCTTGTTGTTTATAATCTAAATAAATCTTGTTGTTTATAGACTAAATACGTCTAGTTGTTTATTGTCTAAATAAGCCCTGTTGCTTATATCCTAAATAAGTTGTTATTTATTGTCTAAATAAGTATATAGTCTAAATAGGTCTTGCTTTTACTATAAACAAGTCTTGTTGTTTATATTCTAAATAAGTCTTGTTATTTATATTCTAAATACGTCTTGTTATTTATAGTATAAATGCGTATTTTTGTTCACAGTCTAAATAAGTCTTGTTTTTATTCTAAATAAGTCTTGCTGTTTATGGTCTAAATAAGTTGTGTTATTTAGACCTATAGTCTGAATAATTATTATCTTTTCCAGTCTAAATAAGTCATGTTGTTTATATTCTAAATAAGTCTTTTTATTTACATTCTAAAGAAGTATTTTTGTTTATAGTCTAAATAAGTAGTGTTATTTATACTCTAAATAAGTCTTGTATATAGTATAAATACTATTGTTTATAGTATTAAACAATCTTGTTGCTTGTAATCTAAATAAGTGTTGCTGTTTAAAGTCTACAGAAATCGTGTAGATAGTCTAAATGTCTTTTTTTGTAGTAAAAGTTTTGTTGTTTATAGTCTAAATAAGCCTTGTTGCTTATAGTCTAGTTAATTCTTCAGAAGCCCCGTATGCAAAGCATCCATGCAATACTGACTAGGTCCCAACTCTGCTGGACTGGCCACATCGTCCGTATGCCAGGCAAGCGTCTTCAAAGAGATTGTTCTATGGGGAGCTGTGCGAAGGTAAATGTTCAAGTGGAGGGCAGAAAAAGCGCTTCAAGGATCACCTAAAAATCTCCCTCAAGCACTGCAGCATTTATCCCAGCTCCTGGGAGACTACAGCACTTGATCGCTCAGCCTGGCACACCCAGATCACTGCTGGCATCACGAAATTTGAAAAAGAAAGAACACTGCGAGCAATCCGCAAGGGCAAGAAGCAGAAGGACAAATACAAAAACTCTTCTACCCCGAACCTTCAGCACTCATGCATGCACTGCAATAAAACTTTCCGTGCACGAATCGGACTCATCGGGCATCTACGAACTCACAAACGAAATTAGTTAATTACCAATTTAATTTTTTTTCATCGCATTTTAATGTTTTTCATGCCATGTTCATCTTCGCTTGCGAAGGAGGAACAGCATCATCATGCCCAATCATCATACTGTTGATCTATGCTTCCGTTTTTAACCAAAATCTTGCTCTTTTCGGCGATAAACAATGCTGTGATAATTTAGGTAGTAGCTCTATTATAGATTTGCTTCTAATATATATATATATATATAATATATATATATATATATATATATATATATATATATATATATATATATATATATATATATATATATATAAATTTGATATTACTTTCAAATAACACACTGATTGGAGAATAATTTATTTTGGAGAATGTCATTAATTTTCTAGTACAAACATAATTGACTCTAAGTGACGTACTTGCAGACTGTCACGACATTTACCAGTCTGGCTTCAAAGTCAGCTCTGTGTACCACATTAAGCCAGACCATGCTCGGTACCAGGTGCCCATGTACTGCGATATGATCAACAATACTGGGTAAGTTGTAATTCTTCTTCTGCGCTCGTTCTTAAACTGATGCTGGTTAGCAAAACTAATACTGACAATGGAATGCCTTGTGTTATTGTTAACGGCTTGGCTGCACGGAACACGTTGTGTTATTGTTTACAGCTTAGCTGCACTATTTTGGGCCTTGTCATATCATGAGTAAATGCATGTTTCAGCTACCGGTTAAAATTGGTTCATGGATATGGTGCCCAGTTTGACAAATTTTCACTAGCAAGGACCTAAAGGCGATTAAAAATAGTAGTACTGTAAATGAAATCCCAGCAATGTTTGGTTTACAACCAGCTTCTACTGTAACGTGGTAAATCGGAGAGTTAGCCAATATTTGTATCTAGATGTCCGTGATTGTGATGTACAATCTCCTCCCCCTCTAGTAAATCAGAGTATAACACTAGAAACGTGGCCAAAAGTCAAGCACCCCCCCTCCCTTTTCAGCAATTTTTCACAAAAAAATTCTGCAAAAAGACTATCTAATACATGAAAACGAACGACTCCCTCTATTTTAATTAGGTAAACACCCTCCTGATTCATTGATTGAAACACCCCCTCCTTGAGGAAATCGTATCAACGACCATGAATCTACTCTTTATAGTTCAATCGCAAGCTTTATATGTCACGCAGACATTTTACAAGGAATCACATAACTGTCAGTAGGGCCAATATAATGACATCACCTTCTGTGGTTTTATCACAGAGCAATTGTTATATATTAAGTTCCATTTTCCCATCGTACCATGTTCTGCACTACCTAATACTCTAGGTAGAGTATTATTGACCTGCATATAGTTTTCCACGTCCTCCATATTGTTTATTGAAAGATACTCATTACCACCCATTATTTCTTAATTATTATTGAACTACATTATTTCTGAACTTACATTAATTACAATGGCCCGGGTATGACTTTTTAATGCATTACTTCACGTTTTCTAAACATACTTGCAGATACACGCTTATTCAAAGAAGGATTGATGGTACTTTGAGTTTCAATAGGCGCTGGTCAGAATACCAGCAAGGCTTTGGTAATCCATATGGTGAACTCTGGGCTGGCAATGAATTACTTCATCTTCTTACTAAACAGGTGAGAAATTGTACTATTTTTATAGATGGAAAATATGGATAAAATGAACAAGAGAGTTCAATATTCATCTCTATTATATATTGTCTTTGCCGTAAATGTCTTAACGAGATCACATCTTATTTGGGGGATGTGGTTGGTCAAGTACGGAAAACCTGTGTACTTGAACGGACCTGGTTCAATTCCCGTCAACCTTAAGAATGATGTTGTCATCTTCTTCTGCGCTCGTTCTCAAACTTCTGCAGATTAGCAGGATGTAGTCCGGAGAAGAGAATGCGTTGTGCCATGGTTTATAGCATTGCTGCGATATCTGCGCCTTTTGGCCTGACACATCCGACTTCGTGTATTTTGGTCACTTTGACACTATATGGGATGATACAACAAACGCCACCCCATACCCTCCATAGACGCCTCTTACGACATGCATGGAAGGTAAACAGTTTTGCTATTCTTTGCTTCCCTCTTGGGCCTCGGCAACAAACGGGCAGCGTGAGTTTAAATTATGAAATTTTCTGACTACTCTTAACATAAAATTTAAAGATATGTTAGATTTCTGTGATCAAACAGTTATGATTCATTGTCATTCTGGAAACATCAACACACAAATCCCGTCATGCCTTCCTTTTCTCAGTTCCTTATTTGAGGAGAATCCTAATCCTATCCACCATACTTTCCTCCTTATTACCGAACTGTCCCGTTCAGGACAATCATGTTCATCATTTTTGTGGACACAAATTTGTCTTGGTGGTTCATCTGAAAATCGAACTAAGGACTACAGACTAAAGTCAGTGCTCGATGGTTCCATTCGTAGTTAAGTGGAAATGTTTGAGATCATAAACACCTACAGTGTCGATCCAATGTCAGAAAATGGTACCAAAACAAATGTCAGACAGTACAGGCGGTCGGTGATGCTGACCACATCACTTCTTGAGTGAGTTTAGCCAGAGAATAATACAAACATAGGGCTTAATAGTATTAAGCCTTAATACTATTCCACATATTCATGAACGGTGTGAAAAGGGACTTGACTAATTTGTGGATATCATTACACATGATTATTATTTGTCTCGTGAGAAAATATAAACTTATTGCCATGAATACAGGTGCGAAGTGTTGAAGACATCATTTGGATGTGATGACTAGCTTTCTTGATCTCTGATTATATCCCGTAACTCAGAAAATAATGTCTTGGTTATTAATTTTGACTTGTGAAATAGTAGTACGTTTTGAAAGAGAAATTTGAGAACATTTGAGGCAGTTTCGTATTGGCTAACAAATAGACTAAATCAACGTTTTGACAAAATGATCTTTATCTTGCAAAGGACAAATGTTGTTGAATGTTAATTCAAGTTGTTATTAAAGGCCAACATAAACACATTAAAAGAACAAACGCTGATATAATCAAAGATGAAGAACATCCATTCATTAAAAATTCTTTGAATAAACTATTGTTAACTTGAAAGTACAAAAATTATTTTTTGTATTAGATACAAATTTTTTTTTGTATTAGATACAATAGAAGAAATGAGTGGACACCATAGTTCATTCTTGGTTTTTCTTCACTATAAAAGTCCATTACAGATGGAGTTTTTTTTCATGTAAACATCTGCATTGTTGAGCCACTGTTCTCATGTTTAAAGTAAATATACAACAGCACTTAATGAATTCGTGTGATATTTCACAGAAACAGTACACTCTTAGAATTGATCTCTGGGACTGGGAGGGCCAGCAGTTTTATGCAGAGTATGCTAAATTCACTGTGAGTACAATAGACCTACATGGTTAACTTTCTTTTATACAGTATCCCTAAATCTGTATGAGCATGCCTATGGACAACAGAAACACTAATGTTGCGTATCACTACTACTGATTACAGGTCAATACAACAATTTTGGTGTCTTGGTTTTTATACTACAGTGCAATCCCTCTAAAGCGCATTTTTTATAACAAATTGTCCTATATAACAATACTTTTCAAAATCCCCTATTATATTTATTCTATATTGATTATGTCCGGCTCTGTGGCGAAGTGGTACAGGGCTCATCTGTGACGGCCAAGATACCAAGTTCGATCCCCGCCACAGGCAATTGTGCCGCCACAGGCAATTGTGCATTCGGAACATTCAGAAAGCAATGGCAAAATACTGAACATATTTATATTACCTAGAAAATCACCACAGCCAACAAAGGCTGGGTTGATAGCTAAGTCCTGTAAAGGATATGCTACCAAAAAAAAAAAGATTGTTTATAGCAAATTCCTGTTACATATTTTACCGGTCCAGACCAAGTAGTTATAACGAGATTTCCCTGTATCACATCTAGTTTGTGTGATACAGACTTACATGCAGAGCTTTTTTCAGGGGATATGCAAGGATTGTTTTTTTGTGTGGTTATTTCGGTTCTGAGTATCAACCAACAATTCTACTGTGAAATGCTCAAAATGTCATCGCATCTATTTTTGGTCAATTTTTGCTAAACAATAAAGGGCATTTCTTATGCAAGTTATCCCCTGCTAAAATATTATGTTCTTTATTTATAGCCAATTTCGCTAACTTTTCCTCTTGCAATAAATTGATGATGGTAAAATAATCCTTTGGGATAAATGTTCCAGAGTAGGGTAACAACCCTAACAAGGAAGTGAGTGGCTGGAGTAACACAGGGCAAATATCAAGATGAATAAAAATAAGTAGAAGTGTTACCAAAATGAGACATAAATCAAGCTAACAATGAGATACAGAAACACAACGTTTTGACTAAAAAGCCTTCATCAGGAAACAAATGACAACAATACAATGAACCTTACATGGAGACAAACATGGTTATGATAGGGAGGAAAGAAAAGGAGAGATAGTGACTAGATAGCAGAGGAAGCAAAGATGGAGCAGCATAGCAGGGAAGAAGAGGGTATGAGGAGAAGATAGTGGTATGTGAGGTAAAATAATCCTTTTATGTGTGAGCAGTCATAGCCTTTCTGACAAAAATACAGGTTTTTCTTAGTTGTGCAACAGAGGTGACATCAGGTCACACATATGCTCTCAAAGGCATTGATGTGTAAGTGGGGTTTATGGATGCATGTTTAGTCGCCGAAAAATGGCATTCCAAGATTACCAAGTCCTTCCAGAGGCACTGCATACACAATTGGGCCAGCTATCTCATCATTTTTCTGTCAGATTTATTAACCCATTAGCAGTGATGGCCCATCTAGGGGTCTACCACAAAAATACAAAGTTGAAATGTCCTGCATCTCTTTTTCATCCATGGGGTTTAGAAGAAAAAAGTAAGAAATTGAGACAAGATGTGACAATGATGTTTTTCTCACAGGTGGTAGTATAATTTCAAACATTTCTTAGTTGCCTCCTATGACGTGTGGAAAGAAGACAGTAGCCCTACTCTTTGTACCCTGAACTAGAAGTCCAGGTCCCATTTGTCACACATACAAATAAAATTGTTAACAAAGCTAGCCTTCCATTTAGAAATATCTGATTTCACATTAGGTAGAAACTGGATAATTAAATACTATCTTTCATCAATTATACAGTCTTGCTGGCTCATCTGGAATCATCCTAAAGTGCAGCATTTGACTTTCTCTTGAATTTCATCAGTTACTTTTAATTGTGTTTAATCATAAATTCAACTATTTCTAGTTCTTTATTCTTGATGTCACAGCAGAGAAAAGTAATTAGAAAGATAGACTTTGTGTTGACAGCAAAAGAAAATCATAATAAAAGTGAATTGCATTGCTATAGAAGGATAAATATCCCATTATAGCCAAAAAGTCTTGTATGGTTGGTCATGAACAAAGTAATACAGTGTCACAGGTATAATTCAGGGCAACGATCTCATGTTGACAGCTATTGATAAAATGTATATAACAAAAGATTATCACACATTTTAAAACAATACCAGTATGTAGTTTCCACTTAACTATTTACCCAAGTCCTTTACCATAATAATTCTTCCAGAGGATCCCAACTTCTATTGGTTTGTGAATAAAAGTATATGCCAATGAGACCAATGATTAGTCCTTTCTGCCAAGATAAAAGATGGTGTGTGATCAATGTGTATGAATATTTTTTAGAAGAACTTGGCCTTCTCCAGAATATGGATTCTGGACTGCTTTGAATGCTAAAATAGAAAGCATTTTATTTGTGGGGTTAGTTGTGCTGAGACTTGGATTAAACCTATGGAATCTAGATAATATAATTCAGAACTTTGCTTGTACGGTTGAGCTGTGGAAAAAATAATGATTTATATGGAAACATTGAACGTTTTTCTACGGTATGGCTCAAATATGATCATTTCTATAACTGTTTTCGAAGTAATTAATTATCTATGTGTGATGTGTGTGTTGATGTCAAACAAATTGTACTCATTAGAAAGGGGTGTATTTTAGCTATTCTATTAATTTTTTGTAAACACCATATAGGGAAGACCTATTCATCTTTTTCTGCGAAAAAATACTGTTTACATGTACAGCCAGTGTATAGATATGTATATCTTATCTCGAAAACTGGAGATAGAGGACAACTGGTGTCATTTTCAAATCAACAGATCAAATGTACCCAGAAACAGATCTAACATCTGAGGTACCAAAATGTGAATTGGCCAGTGCATTATTTACAAGATGAGAACAGCAGCCTATAGTGAAAGAAGTCATATTATCAGACTGTATATTCCTATTGGAATCAATACAGAACAGGAGCCTACAGTGAAGATAACCATATTATCAGACTGCATGGATATTCCCAGACTGTATTTCCCTATTGGAATCAATACAGAACACAAGAAGCATTCACTCGACTTGAGCATAGACTGGGCTTAACTTTTATTACTACATAGTTTTTCAGTAAGGTTGAGCAAGAAAGATTTTATAACTGACTTAACATCATGTTGATTCTGCAAAAAACATCCCCCCCCCCCCACCACGTTGATATCAACTACTGTTGGATTATAGAAAATAGAACAGATTTTTTGTTCAGGTCACTGGTCGTGGTTTCATTTGCAGTCCTATTGTCAAAATAGTCATCTGTATCTACTTCAGAAGTTGGTATTATATTATCTTAGTTTCTACTTTACGCAGAATATTTATTTATTTTACTTCATGAGTATATTTATATAAGTTCGACAGTTTTCAACAAGGGTTTCTCATTTTCAGATTCACATTTATGTGTATGGGAGATTGAAGACAATAAATATGGGTGATCCAAAGTGTCCCATTCACACAGTTTTATACTATTTTACTGCGACTACTTTGTTTTGTCATTTTCATGTTGTCTACCTTACTTCAATGATGAGCATACTTCTATGTATTCTTCTGACTTATTATTCCCTTCTATCTTTGTTCGTCTGTCTTATAAAGACCTTTAGGTCAAACATAAATTCTGTGTATTTGTTCAATATAAAACTGCAATTGTACTCATTTTTTATATATTTGTAAATCTACAGTATTTATCATATAATACAATTTTACTGCAGTCTCTTGCTCACTTCTTTGATCAGTCTGACCATCTTTTCTTACACATCCTGCTTCTGTAATATTAGACATAGGTCATTTGAAAATCCAGAGCTTCCAGTTCTTTATTCAATATTTACTGGATTCCAATTTTCCCGTTTTTGTCTCATCGATCAATTGAAAGGTTTAACCATGAGGAAGATTCTATTGAGCTAGAAAACATCCTTAACCTAGTAATTACCTAACTACAGTATATTTATATGGTGTCTTACATGACTGATTCACCTCAACATAGACACAAACTCATGGAACAATCCTGCACAACACAAATCTGACTGGTGTTGCAAAATCAAGAATGGTGCATTAGCTACAGAGAACCTCAGACAAGATGCTGCATAAAAAAGCCTGTTAGAAGAAAGGCAAAAGCTGCTCAATATCTCCAGACTTCTCCCACACATGCTAAGAGTGTGGTAGATAATTCCAGGCATGAATAGGACTCATTAATCAAAGTCAGATACACAGCAGACATCATCATCATCATCCCAGTTGAGCTGAATGGTCATCGTCGATCACGACAGATGAACAACATGGGGTGTCCTGATTAGTACACTTAAAAAATTACTATTATACTTAGCAAAAAATTCATTTGATTCTGCAAACATACAAATAGTGATACTATATATCCCCATCTTTCTTATCCTCCATCATTATAACCTGTAGAATAGAACTATCAAATAGTGAATTAAATGGATCCACATATGGCAGCTCTACCGTTGTTTAACAGTACAGTTGAGGCCCAACAAATTTCTCCAGACTAACACAATATTTATGACCTGGAGATATACACTGGGATGAGAACAATCATTTAGCATACAAATAACAACTGATTGACAAAATTAGATCTTGTGAGTAAATGTAATTGTTCTCATACTATTTGACTGACCATGTATGGGTTCTCATACTACACTGGTATTTCTCCACTGACAATGCAGGTGGAGAGTGAAAGTGAGCAGTACATGTTAACTGTAGGAGATTATTCAGGCAATGCTGGAGATTCATTTGCATACCATAATAAGATGGCATTCAGCACAGAAGACATGGATAATGACTTACATGAGCGTCACTGTGCAGCTGAGAACAAGGTGCAATGACTATATTGTTGTTTTTTGTTATTGTTGTTCATCATCACAAGTGATGATGACCATTTGTTACATCCACTTTTGAAAATTCAATTTGAGTTATGTCCTTGATTATGAGTTCGTAGATGGCTAATGAGCCCTATTCGAGCTGTAAATGTCCTTGGACAGTTCGGACATAGAATGACGACTGTAGACGGATCTTGGTCTATCTGTGATTTTCTAGCTGCTCTCCGCTGTTGAGCTGCTGCATTTCTCTTCTTTTCACTTCAAAGGCTTTCAGTGAGTTCTTTAACGAGTCCTTGTAGTGCTTCCTTTGGCCACCTTGAGATCTTATACCCTTCTCTAGCTCACCATAGAGAAGTATCTTTGGCAGACGATGGTCTGGCATATGCACCAAATGGCCTGCACAATGAATCTGTGTCTGCATCAGGATCGTGTCAATGCTTGGGATACCAGCTCTATCAAGGACAGTGGTATCTGGAATCTTGTCTTGCCATCTGATTTTCATAACTTTTCTGAGATAATTTGTATGAAAATGATTGAGTTTTTTCACATGACGTCTATACACAGTCCATGTTTCACTAGCGTATAACAGCACTGGAAGTACCACTGCTCTGCCGAAAGTACTGCTTGCTTTGGCGATCCTTGTATACACTTCATCATCAACGTTGGCATTTTGTGATAACGTACTGCCTAGATGTATGACTATATTAAGTTACATATATTAATCGTAACATTGCTTGTAGTTTTATATGTCATTTCTCACTGTTTACTTTGTGTATAAACTAGGTTAGTCATCAGATCATCAGCATTGCACTAGGATATATCCATATGTGCTCCAATGCGGTTGCGTCTGTGGGTCTCACCAATGGCCCACTAGATAAACTACCCATGCAACAGAAAACCTTAGTAGATGAGATGCCATTATATTGAGGATCTCTTATGTAGGCTTTGCAGCAGGTCATCTATACAATTATAGTCCACCTCTGAGTAGAAGGCTCCTTCAATAGGCATTGCGCTAAGCTGAAAGCTGAAGTCTCCTGGGTTTGAATACTCAGATTACTCTGATGGTATTGTATGGTTCACATTGAAAAATGATGAGTTCTACTCCCTGAAGAAAGTTGAGATGAAACTGAGGCCAAACAAGGTAGCTGGATGATCTATATGTAGGTACACTACAGTGATAGTGTACCTACTTCAGACATTAATGGTGAAGGTTATACAAAGTTACATAGGATACTGCACATAGGAAGTAAGAGCTAATCGCTCACAATTACTAGGGTTCTCAATCAATCAAATCAAATCAATCAATCTTGATTAGAAACTGGTTTCACAGCACGCGGGACATTCCCATAAGTGCTCCGCCCTCCGCTCCAGCAGCCATCCCAGTGTATGTAGACTCAAAGTTCCGGTCAGATGTTGATTGTGTGATCTTCGGGACTTTCCAAAAAATTTACTTTTCCTCCCCTCACCTCTGAATACTTCCATTTCTAACATTCTCTGTATGTGTACGTTCTCAACCTCATTGACATCATCTGCATCTCGAAATGAATTTATTACTGCGTTTATTAAATCTGCTTTATCTCTTCTCAGCAATGTGCCGTGATAAAGCAGATTTAATAAAGGCAGTAATAAATTCATTTCGAGATGCAGATGATGTCAATGAGGTTGAGAACGTACACATACAGAGAATGTTAGAAATGGGAGTATTCAGAGGTGAGGGGAGGAAAAGTAAATTTTTTGTGTGATCAAATCAATCAATCAATGTGCTCCAATCTCCCCTTGAGTATATCCACAATTACATGATAACTGACAGTTCCAGTTCTCTGTTGGTTAACAGCATTTTCATCTTAACCATACAGCTATGACTTCCTTGTTGTATTACTCTGACACTCTTCTCTTTGTTTCATATCCTCTGGTTTATATAGAGTTCTGGTAGTGTAGTCTAAATTACTCACACACTGACCAGGTTATCTTGGTTTGTAGTTCATGTGATTTGGAGAAAAAAAAACCCTTGTGTGACACAGCCACTAGAAAATTGGTCCAGAGCTCATGCTCTGGGAAGGTAGAGGTATGTTGACACTGTTATGAGCAAGCTATGAACGCAACATTAGTCTGGACATTTTTGATCAACCACAGACTAGGTAGCAGAACACTATGGGAGAATCATGTGCTATAAAGTACTGATTCACAGCTCAATTAATTTCACCTTTACAGCACCTGTTTAATTATGAATATTAACTAATAAATCACCAAAGGGTAGTTACAACTATGACCAGTAACAGTTTAAGATGGAGAAGTAGCTTTGGTAAAGAAATAGTTGATTAACACACAGAAGGCACATTGAGGAACAGTTAAGCAGTAGGTTATGATGATTCACATTATAACACAGGCACACCCAGAAACAGTTACTAGTTAGTTAGTCATCGGATCATCATCACTGCAAACTGGACACATCCATAGTTGCTCTGATCTCTCCGAGTGTATCCGCCATTACACTTCTACTGGCAGTACAGGTCCTATGCTGGTTGATCATCATTCTTCTGCACCCTACAAAATGTTCATGTCTAGCAACACGACATTTCAAACCCTGATCTTTAATATTTGCCATTTAAAAGGAATCATCATTCACACTAGACTCACTCCCGCATGCTATATCTCTTAAGAAAGAAACAGTTATGCTGTAGGTTATGATGATTCACATTATAACACACCCAGGAACAATTAAGCAGGAGGTTATGATGATTCACATTATAACACTATCTTTACAGTCAGAAACAGTTAAACATTAGGCTATGATGATTCACATTACAACACTATCTTTACAGATCATATTTCTATTGGTTGTAACCAAAATATTTCTTGTTATATTTTTTGTAGGGAGGTTGGTGGTACAACAGTTGTTTTCTGAGTCAGCTTAATGGTATCTACCACACAGCCTGGTACACTAGTCAGACTAAATACTCTGATGGTATTGTATGGTTCACATTGAAGGATGATGAGTTCTACTCCCTGAAGAAAGTTGAGATGAAACTAAGGCCAAACAAGGTAGCTGGATGATCTATATGTAGGTACACTACAGTGATAGTGTACCTACTTCAGACATTAATGGTGAAGATTATACAAAGTTAGCACTGCGTAAATAAATACAGTCATTGCTTTTTGAGAGTTGGAATATTACTGCTAATTTTCAATAACGCATAATAATGGACAACAAATACATTTCATAGTTTACAAAACATAGACTAAAACCAATGACAAAATATTGTTAATAATTCACAAAACATGAACTAAATCCCATGACAAAATATTGTTAATATATCATACAACATTGACTAAATATTGTTAATAGTTCACAAAACAAACTGGGATCTCCATGGCATAGTAGTTAAGTAATTTGCTCTGTGCTCAAGAGAACTGGCTTTGGATTGTACTTGTGATGTTTTATTTACAAAGTTGATTTTTAGATCCCTCGATTGAAGCTAGAGTTATATGCTATTAGTGGTACTCTCAGCAGGCTGCGTGCTACTTCATTCAGAGGGACGGAGTACATATAAGGTAACCTGAGTACAATGAAAGTAATCCTCTACAGCTTTTCAAAACAAACTGAATTGATGTTTTGGTCAAAAGGTCTTTTATCAAGAAAAAAATATAGGACACATAGAAAACAAACAATAAAACACACAATTTGCTTATAATTAATGTTTTACTGTAGTTCCATCAATTATCTGCTAATTCTTACAAGTTGATTTCCTCCGGTATCAATAATTTTCATGTATGCTTATAACAATGTTTGAAGTACACAAATTCCAATTTTTCACTCACATAAATCTAGATTTTAATCATTGTTGTTCAACTTTGTGTTTTAAATAGTTCTGACGTGGACTTGGTCAGGTTTTGGCACCTGGTGTAGATCAAGCTGTTCACATAGCTCAGGCAAAGTTAATGAAAATGTAAAAGTGATGTCTAGAAATTCAATAATATATAACAGGAGAAGAGAAGAAATGTCTTATACTGAATATGCTTCAATTATTATTAAAATTTCAAATAATAAATCACCAAGACACAGTATAATGATATCAATAATATCACCTTAACTTATGTGGATATAGCCAAGTATCTTGTCATCTTTGTAACAGTGGACAGCTGTTACTCTATTGAATAAGGGATACTTAAAAATAAGTCACAATCAAAGAAAATAATACAATATCACATTTGTGTGTGACCATTGTTTGATGTGATTTTGGTCACAACATTGACTTTATTGGTGCATTTTTTATGTTGAAAACTAACATACTTTGCTTATCATTTCCTTAAGTTATTTGATACCAATTCTTACTGCACCATAATTCCATGTTGGGCGTTTAAACATAATTTATATAAATATGTCTTATAATATTTATCAGTTAAAATGCTGTGATTTCTTGGAAAAATATTTCTTGGAGAAGTAGCTTTAGTACAAAAATAGTTGATTAGCACACAGAAGGCACACCCAGGAACAGTTAAGCAGCAGGTTATGATCATTCATATTATAACACTATCTTTATGCATTTAGTCAGTTCATATCTCAAGTACAAGGTATCTGGTCGTATATTAATGAGGAATGCATTCAGTAAGCCCATATCTCTAGTTTAGCATCTTTTATTTATTCATTATGCCACATTAGATGAGCTATAATTTAATTAAGTATAGCTCCATCAGTTTGAGCATGGAGCATTCAGTGGCTAAGTGATAGTGAGTGTGTACAAGAAAGACCAAGGTACAAGGTTTCATTTCATCTACAAGGCAGATGGGCATCGAGACTGTTCAGAAAGCGATAGCAACCTACTGAATGTAAATATTTCCTAGAAAATCATTACAACACAAAAATTATGAGTTTGTCACTACATCCACATCCTGAATAGGGTATGTTACTAACATTTTTTTTAAATGGAGCATTCAATGCTTGATTAGAAACTAGCATCATGGCAAATTAAGTATCATTAAACATTTCCATAAGTTCTCTGCTCTCCATTCCAGCAAACATCTCATAGCATGCAGACTAATCAAACTTCCAATCAGATGTTGATTATATGATCTTCAGATATTTCCAGAGAGGATGCACTTTCTCCAACTCAGATCACATCCCCATTTCTGTTATTCTTTGTGCGTGCACATAATCACCTTCAGCATAATCTTTTTCACTCTATGGTGAATCAATGACTGCAGTTATTACGTTAGCCATATCTATTTTCAGTACTGTTCCATAAACTGCAGCATTACACGCTGAATGTGCTCTTCATTGCTTTTGGCCCCTGCATCACCAGGACAGTTATATCTATGTAATACTTTGGACAACTGAGTTGTTCAGTAAAATGACCCATTTTTTTCTGAACATCTGTATATATTCTCTTTTGACTGACCAATCTGTGAATATAATTGTGACTTGCAGTTTTGAGTGCATCTGGACAAAGTCTTGCACCTTCACCTCATATGAAAGTGTGAGCTGGTATTAATTTAATTATGAATGGTATGAATGGAGTGTAGTAATTCAATACTCTGAGAACATGTGTTTGAGTTATGAGTGTCCGCTGAAGATGGATGTGTCAGGCCATTGGTAAAAATAAAACGGCAACAACACATTTCCATTCTCCTGCTGGAAATCTAGTATGGCCATTGTCCTGCTACAAGAGAGATCCAGCGGGAATTTGAGAATGAACGCTGAAGAAGAAGAATTACGAGTCCAGGTTATCATCAGTACACACCAGGCAAGCTCATATGTACTTCAATCCCCATCTCATAAAATCCATCAGAGTATAGCAGCTCATAGTTCCAGTTTGGTGTTGATTTATCAGTCTCTTCATATATCTTGATTAGAAACCAGCATCATGGTACATGAAACATTCCCATAAATGAAACAAAAATAATGTTTACGCTGTTTCATCATGTCAAAAATGGTTTTTAATAACCTGCAAGTTTGATTATTTGATGCCGGACTAATATATTCATCTTATTTTCTATATACCGGTAACTAACTCTTAACAAGTATGCAGCACTTGTATTCAAAAGCCTGAATCCTTCTTTCCATGTCTGCATTGAGTGTCTAACTTTCACATTGTACAAAATTATACTTAGTATTAGCAATCAGAACTGATAGATCTTTACTATAATATTAATCTTACTTTCCCAAATCATATTTAACCTTGTCATGGCAACCAAGTCTGAACTTAATCTAACTTCTCGAGCTGCCATCATCACATGTTTGGGACTCCAGATATTTTAAATGGTAACAACTTCTGTTTAACCGGATGTTCGTGGGACCTTTGACTATTCACAAATAAATTGCTTTTAACTAATCATAAAGTATCTAATACCAACTACCGTTTAACTGCTTTTCTACCCTGAGATTCACCAGAGGGAATAAACCAGAGGGAATAGTATATGAATGGTTTTTCTCCTAGTACAAGGCGTGTTCAAATGAAAATCATCAGTCACCTATGCTGGCACAAAGGGAGCGTGAAGATTTCATCACTATGTAATAAATACTCATTGACAAACAGATGGTAATTCTCTTCATATGCTTAGTGTCCTGTGCAGGCAGTCAAAAACATGTGTTAAAGAGCCCATTAAATTTGACTAACAAGAAGTGATTCAATTTCTTACAGCAAAAGGATGTCGACCAACCAACATTCATCAAAAAATGATGAAAAATGTGTTTCGAAGTCAGCAGTGAAGGATTGCGCAAGAATGTTGTGGAAAGGGTGACAGGTGATAAATTATCTTCCGTAGCTGAGTCAGGCATGTGTTGCTGTGACAGAAGACCCAACTTTCGTAGCATTGTTGTGCAACAGAATGACACTGTGACAGCATGCAGGTTGCTTATTTTTGATGACTGTATGCAGCTTATCTACTGTGTTCTTGTAGCCAATAGCATTGATGTGCATATAATACTCACTAAAGTCCACTAACAAGGCCCTTATTGGTCTAAAATGGCAGTAATTATAGCAACCAATATTGCAGAAATTTGTGATAATAATTTTTTGCACTCTGGTGATCCAGGATCTTTGCATTGCATGCTGGCTGCTTTGCTCAAAGTTGTGGCACTATGATTCATCACCTACCACTATTTGCATATGAAATACATCTCCCTCCACATGGTAAAGCTGGAAATGTTTCAAATCCACTCCATTCGTTTTCTTACGATGTCCAGACAATAACCATGGTACTCATTGAGGACACACATTCTGATACATCAGTTTCTTCTGAACAATCATGTGAACTGTTTCTAATGACACAGATAATTCATTAGCTAGTGAATGCAATCTCTGATGATGGTCAACATATATTGCTGCACAATCTTCGTAATGGCTTCTTCTGTCACATCATGTGATTGACTTAACAGCAGAATATCATTTGTTACCTTATTGCCTTCCCAAAACAATCTTACCCAATCCTTCATTGTTATCTTTGAAACTAATTTTCCATAATACACCCCCTGCATTCTTTGATGAATGTTGGTCAATATCCTTTGACTGTAAGAGTAACTGCTCGTTGGTCAGATGTGGACGGATTACACCGGCCTTGTTGTCGAGTGCCTACACAGGACACTAAGCTTACAAACAGAATTTACATGACAATTTTTTCATCGATGTATACTTATTACATCAGTGATTACATTTTTACGCTCCTCGTGCCATAGATGACACAGCATGGGTGGGTTTCATTTCAACACACCTCGTATAATTCCCATACAGTTATTGAGCCTTGAGAGCTTGTCAGATATTGTTCTTCCATTGAAATTTAGGTCTTGTCCAGAAAAATGTTTCTCTGATTTAATTCTAAGTAATAACAACTAACACACATGAATTACAGACATAAAAAACATGAATAATCAAAACTTATGAAAATAAGTAAAATAAACACAAATGTTAGCCAGATGCATCTATATTGAAATATGAGACACCATGTCAAACATCACACACCAAATTTTAATTAAAATTAGTGCAAAACAACTGCCACCAATGACACTCAAATACCACTGCCTGGCATAGTTGGAAAATCAAACAACTGTCACCAATGACACTCAAAAGCCAATGCTTGGCCCAATGACACTCAAAAGCCAATGCTTGGCATAGTTGGAAATCAAACAAGTTTGATTACTGGGAAGATTTTGTGCTGTGAGAAGTCAAACTCTGGTGGATCCTGTTAAAAAAGTTAAAAAAATGTTTGATGACAAAAATTGATGCTAAATAACTACTTGTTTATTATTCAAAATAAAATATGGGTCACATAAAATCACATCGTGTTAAAAATCTGAAATTAAAATATGAAGAAAATTGAATCTTCTTCATTTTCTTCAACATCGCATTTTTGTTATCAATTGTATGGACATTATTTTGGACTTTAGCAATTGCAGAAAGAAGAATGAACTTGTCTGGGAATAAATACTGACTGGTAAATCCGTCTTTCTGAAATTCATAAATGATGGCAGAAGACATTAAGATGGTCAGTAATGTGTATCACCACCAGACATTGATACAAGATAGACAGCTATGCCTCATGAATGAAATCAACCTAATGATAGTGTGTTGACTGTACCAAGTTGTAAAACAATGGTTGAACTCATGACCTGGTTAACTGGAAAATGAAAGTGACCTGTAACTTCATGTTTAGTATTGTAACTATGCTTCTATTATAATATTTATATTGCCAATGGTTTTATCCAGACTCAACATCAATCACTGAATTCTGCCATAACAGATGGCCTATATTATGTTTGTACACTTCGTAATCACTAATATGCTTTGTAATTACTTATGCTCACTAATCTTACACTATTTTTTATTGCCATTCAGCAACTGTGTTCAATTATCAATTTTTGTATAGTTCAATATTACCAATAAAATAGCAATGACAAACATTTTGTACCATTAATGCTTATGAAATAAATATCAATTGCTAGAATTGTATTAATGACTAGCACTGCTCATTTCTTATGCCATTTAACTCAATTATGTTCTTATATGTTAGTTATTTAGTCGTCGGATCATCATCATTGCAAACTGCACACGTCCACAGTTGCTCTGTTCTCTCCCTGAGTGTATTCGCCATTACACTTCTGCTGACAGTACCGGCCACACCTGAAACTGGAAACACTTTTAGTTTTCTAGGAGATCTCAATAAACTAGTACTAGGCGTGTTCACTGGCACACCTACTGTCATTTCAACTGCAATTAGAGCAGTCAAGGGAGAGAAGAGAGACCTTTCTATTGCAATCAGGGGACACAACCCAGAAACTTTACAGCTAGACATCTCAAATGCCCTCACTGCAACATTTTCACAACAGAAACATATAACATATACATATTAGATAGTAAGCAGATTACTGTTCTGTGTATGTGTAGCATGCATGCAGCGAACTTAATCTAACGGATATATGTGTGGTACTTGGTGATGATAAGTTTCCAACCGCGATTGATAAATTACCGATGACACAAGATGACGTTCGTTATGTGAATGGTACACAAAGAATTCATATTCTTACACGATCTACATATGGTCTTTGTACAATTCTTGTCATATCAGAACATATAACAATAGATCTATCTACAGATATATGATAAGTTATATTTCATCGAGGGGAAATAGTTTACTTTTGGACTGAATATTTTCCAACCGCGATTGATAAATTACCAATGACACTGATGATGTTCGTTACGTGAATGGTACACAAAGAATTCATATTCTTACAAGATTTTAGATTTATTTAAACAATAAATGCACCTGGCCTGTCTCTCCAATATGTAGAAAATTGTGAGTTGCTGATCCCAATTTCCCAAGTCCAGACACAGGTAATTTAAACCAGCCACTGGGTCATAAAAATGTCACATCTGTAACGACCCCTGAGAGAACAATGATGGGATTTTTCTCCTGGGAGAAATAATTGTTTCTTCTCAACAAATCTAAAAGTTCACATATTTATAGAGAAGTCTCAAGTGTTCGGTCCTCTGCTGGTTGACCATCATTCTTCTGCACCCTCAAAAATATTCACTTTTAGCATCACTGCATTTCAAGCCCTGATAATTAATCCTGGCCATTGAAAAGGAATTATCATCCACACTAGTCTCACTCCCGCATGCTATATCTCTTATGGAGTTTAAAATGTCAACTCGATCCATTGCCCCATGCCATAATCGTGCATGACGCCAGTTGATCTCTTTCTTTTCCTCAAACACCCACATGTCCCAGCACAAAAATAAATGTAGCTACTTTCAAACTCGCCTTTCTCAAGGCCTCAATCCATTGTTCGCGAACAATACCCACTAGTACCTTCCTAATCCTACTCATAGTCCCTCAAGATGCAGACCCGTGTTACATTCAGTGAGCCTACCCACTCAAATGCCCTGGTCACCGCCATAATCTCCATGGTCGTGCTACATGGTTCTTATGTGGTTCTACTCAATTATGTTTTATGTGGTTCTGCTCAATTATTAAATGTGGTTCTACTCAATTATGTTCTTATATGTGGTTCTACTCACTTATGTTCTCATGTGGTTCAGCTCAGTTATGTTCTGATATGTGGTTGCACACAATTGTCTTCTTATGTGAAGTTCCACTCAATTATATTCATATATGTCATTCAACTGAATTATATTTTTATATATGGATAGCAGTGGTAGTGTAATGTAAAGTCATTCACCCGCCAACCAGTAGACTCGAAATTGGAGTCCACTTATTATTCATAGTTTGAAATAAAAATTACTCCAGTGTTTCACTTATCTGTTACAAAGTAGGGTACCAGGGATCATGCTCTGAGAAGCCAAGGAATAGTGCCATCAATACAGTGCAAGTCTGGTTGGCGACACTAATCATTTAGTTTTTGGCCAACCACTGACTAGGCAACATTGCAGGAGATATACATAACAATTATTTTTTGTATATTGTACACTCAGTTATATTCTTGTTGGGAAAAAAACTTGCACAAAATGAAGCTACATGGCGTTCTACAGTAAACAAAAAGGTGCAGCATCTTGTGAAAAGAGGAGAAATGCAGCATCTCGATAATGGAGAGTAGCTAGAAAGTCTGGGTAGACCAAAAACAATCTACTGTGGCCATTTCATGCCTGAACTGTCCAAGGACATTTGCGGCCAGAATAGGGCGTATACATGATTTCATAGTCAAGGACATAACCCAGAATTTCAAAAGTGGTAGATAGTGTATTAGAAACACTCGGAAATATAACAGCAGAAGAGACAAATAGAAGAGCAAAAGACTATACACTCTCCTCCGAACACCAAAAAGTACACGAGAACAGAAAGAAGAAGATGTAACACATGGTCATCATCATTTAATTTGTGATGGATGAACAATATATTCATGTATATTGTTAAACTCAGTTATGTTTCTGGATAGTACAGTCATACTTAGTTATATTACTAGATGTAGCTTTATTCACTTATGTTACTGTATGTTGCTACACTCAGTTATGTTTTGTTTATGTGATTCAACATAGTTATCCATATACATATTATCACATACATTCCAACTCTATCTTGTGACCACATTCAGACAATACATGCATATTACCAGAGAGTCTTCTTTATGTCCTCCTACAAGCAGCTTCATCACAACAAAGTTGGTCTTGGCATTCTTGATGATTGTTTGTATCTGATAAGGTTATACAAAATTATGACTGAATAGACTGTGCTGCTTGATGCAACGAACACTAATTATCTGCACAAACCTAAATATAATTATCTCTACAAACCTAAAAAAATTTCCAGAACACAATATGCTTTCAGCAATATAACCTTCAGCTTCCTGTGGGCGACTATTAATCATCAGAGTATACCTTTCCAATTGTTAGTTGCCCGTTTCTATTACTATATATATAAAGTAAAATTACGCATAGCATTTACTAATGCTGTAGGGGTGTGAGATGTTAGCAATCTCACATTTCAGTGGCTCTGCTATATGAGATATATATATCTGTGTATACTCACATGACCGTTACTGTAATATGACTGGGAATTTGCAAGATTGAGGCTAGGAATATGACATTTCCTTCTTGTTAACTTTTTTGTGAGCCGAGAATCAAAATTACACAATTTTACATAATTTTATTAAATGCCAATCTGTAGCACCCCTGATAAATATTGTCTTTATGTTATTCAAAATAAACAGATGGTTTCATATTTTAACAAATAAAACACTAGGATTAATTAAAACAACTAATAAAACATGGTAATTTTACTTACATACCATGCTGATCAAGTCTATTCAACTAGAGATATTTCAATCGGACACAATCCAAATTAATACAATGTGTGATATGAAAGCGACGAAATGTCTGGCTCTATTCTCCAAAAGTAACTTGTTAATATTATTGTCTTTGTCTTTGAAAACAACTGTTATTTCCAAGAAATCATCACCAGGACAGAATCCATAAACATCGCATGAAATATGGCATTTAAAATTCAACAGAATTCCTATCAGCGAACCGGCATTGAAAAGTAAGTATACCTTTCTCCATTTTACAATGTAACCTTTAAAAGAATAACTGCAGGGGATGTGACATATTCCTAGCTTTGAATGGCATGAAAGCCTAGCTTTGTGTAGTTCCATACTGATGAATTGGGCATAGCAACGGTTGTATCAATACTGCGTTTGAAGTTAGTGGTGCATATACGTTGGTGTATCCACATATCGATGGGGTCTTAAAGGTTAACCTAGTTTCCCAGTAAACTATGTGTTAGTGCTACCATATTAGAGTCTTACTGTATTTTTAAATAGTTCGTGCTCTTTCACCATAGACTCTATACTTGCAGAAATTGTAATTGAATCCAATTCCAATGATTTCTTGGGATCACATGTGTTTTCTACAAATATATTACTAACACGTCACTTTCGGAGAATAGAAACAGATAATATATTGCATTATATGGCATTTTATATAATTAGGAGTGTGTTCGATAGAAATAATGTTGGAAAAGCTTTAACGGAAAAGACCCGATCGACATGGTAAGTGGCATCTATGTATTTTATTTGTTTTCCTAGTGTTTTGTTTCAATAATATAAGAAAGTGAGTCTATTTATGAAATAACAATAAATATAGATACATCAAATTATTTATAGGTGAAATACAGATCAGCATTGAATATAATTACATTGTATGTTGGCCTAGACCTAATATAGAACGACCGACATCGTAAGTGAAATCTATGTGTTTTATCTGTTTGTTCATTCCATATTATGTTAGTTTGGTTCTGAAACAATAGAAATACAGTAGGTATAGGTATGTAGAAGGATTTTATCAGTGTTGCCACACATTGATCAAGTATAGGTTGGTCAATAAATGTTTTTTATTTGTAATGCAAGTTTTCCCCCAATTTTCAACTACGCAACATTCTCACATCTCTTCTATTACACATTCACAACAATACACCAATATATGTATTATTCAATTGTTTATTTACATGTACAAAAATTATTTTAAAATCTCTAACAACAAAAAAGTTATTTCGTTTTCCAAACACTCATCAACAATAAAGAAAATTGTCAAAAAATAAGCCAGGCCCAGGGAGGAATTTGCTTAATTTTAAGCCAGGGGGCTAAATGCTAACTACCCCTAGTAACTATACTTTAAGAGTTTTAACCCCAACATGTGCTATCAAACTGGACAGGTCTGAAAGATGAGGAACATGTAGACTAATGTAGACTTGGATGGAAAATCAGAAAATAGCTAATAATGCATTTAAAATTATGTATTTTACAATCCTAGCCAATGACATCTCACATCCCAAAATAAAAATAATGCAGCTCATCCTAATTAAGAAATTCAACTAAAATGTACTGCAGTGAAAACATAACATTTGTGCAGCAGAAATTGTAATACTAAAAAACACACATACTTCATCTGTTTGAACAGTTATAGATTCCAGCAATTCTTTGGCCTGACAAAAACATTTGCATGCAGATCCAAACATCTCTTGTGTGGTTGGTAGAGGGTCATAGCGCCTAAGATCTGACATCTCCTGAATAAGGTTACACACAAAATGGTTTAATATAAAATTCATAAACATAACTATAATGTTGACATTACTGCACACAGCAGTAACACATAGCTCAAACTGGAGAGCTCTAGTTTACTCACTTTGAACCATATTCTGTACTGATAGAACATAGGCATGTAGATGAAGTGATAAGATAGTACAGTTATAGTTTTTTTAAAAGTATTGCCCTAACTGGTAAATAGACATTTAGAATATCATTGAGCTGATGAATAAGCAGGAAACTTGCATATTATTCCCTCTTATCCATGGGGTTAGCAACATCATTATATAAAATCATCATATCATCTCACTTGGCTATTTCTTCTATGAATCATTAGGGGAAACATGAAGTTTTCATTGGATAAAATGTGTAAAAAGGTTGTACAACCCATGTTACAGTAGCATATCTTAGTAGTCTACAACATTTTAGCTTCCATGAGCTCAAGAATGTTTGAGACAAAAAAGATTGAATTGTCCAAGAAGAAAGACCTCAATGCATAATGATTATCATCAGTGCACTTAACACTGTCATTAATGGACAAGATTTTATTGCCTGACCTGGAAGTGCAGGCAAAAAGATCACCAAAATAAAATCATTGTTTATTGCACTATGATACCCTTAAGGAATGTTGTCTTAATAAGTTACCTCATAGAATTTATTAATAAATAGGGATGTGAGATGTTAGTGATCTCACATTTCAATGGATCTGCTATATGAGGATAGTATATAGTGTCCTCCAGTCTTTACTTCCCAGATTAATATAGTACCCAATTAAGACTGGGTCGACCAGGGAGCAGTTAAGGTCTGAAAAACATTTTCACCTCAACTGGAAAATGAACCCAGGACCACTCATTCCATTTTCTCAGCTATGTATTGGCTACAATGCTTTCATGGATGGGTGTGATATCAATGACCAAGTTTGTTGACTCAATAAAATATGTCGACCTCAAAGATTATCGGTAAAGTTTTTGATGTGGACATGAAATGTGGCAACAAAACACCAGAATCATATTGATGCACCAGAGTTGATGCACCACAAATGTTGGCCTGCACCATCCACAAAATTCTCCACACTCTACAGGCAATAACAATTGTTCTGTGTGTGTTTTTAAATGTAATAAACATGTAAGTGATTTTCCAGCAATGACAAATTTTGATGCAGTTATTGCACCACCTATCTGTGTTTAAAGGAAAGGTCTACATACTGGAGGACTAGCACATAAAGCAAGAACACTGGACAGATAAGTTTAGTCGATATTTTATAACAGAACATACTTTTATTTCTTATTTCTTTTAAAATAACAAAGATCTGTTGAGTCATTTTTGTGTATTTTTTGGTTATAAGTCCAGGGTATTAAGGTCAGTTGCTCTGGGTTCAAACACTTACATTTTTGCAGTCTATTTAATTTGTAATATTATTAATTTTATTGTTGTTTCTCATTTCCTATATTTTTTTTCTTGATAAAGATCTTATGGTCTAAACAACGATTTATTTTAGTTTTGTATATTGTCAACTGTATTCTTTTCAGTCTGTTTTATTGGGCAGGTGAGGGCAAAGATCCACTGCAGGTTTATTGTGATATCAACAGTGATATCATTCCTTCAGTATGACCAATAATCTTCATATCTTTGTTTACTCAAACAGTGCTTAATCTTGAGTATTTCCTGATATCGCATGTGAATACATGTATATAGATGCCAACACTATAATCTCTGACAGAATGAAGTTTGATAGTTTAAGGACAAGTTGATTATTCAACAATGAGGAAAAATATTTTGTCAATGTTTGATCTAATTTTTGTTGATTCTGGTTTCATGGTAGAGGTTCCATAAACAACCTTTAATGTGAAGATGGCATTACTTTAATAATGAAGCTCAGCATATACAAGACATATTGTTTAAACACCTCCACTAGCCACTATGTAACCACTCACATATTATGAATGTATGTTGTGTTTTATGGTTGATTCACTATAATGAGTGTAGTTACCGTAAAAAATGTTAATGGTATTTATTATTGGAACTAACCTTGTACTGAGCATAATGGACCATAGGAGGGGTAACAATTGCAGCAAAAGGAGCAAATCTATGGCTGTAGCGAACTTCTTCATTATCGAACCTGAATCGTGGCTCTCTCAGTTTACCACACAACTGAAATCCCACTACCGCCTGAAAAAAAAACAAGTCGTATATAATACTTGAATGGACAATTCATTATGACAACCACAATAAAATAGCATTTGCCTTCTCGGAACATTGAAAATATGATCATATTCTCATATAACTGAAATTGAATCCCCTTACAAATTTGCTAAACTTTTCCATCTCAATTAGCAAGTTATATCAGCAACAATAACAACAGTATAAGACAAGAATACTTACAAAAATGATCAACTCTAAAATAATCAGCTAAAAGATTTCCAGCATATTTTAAAATAATGGAAAAAAATGATTAGCTCAAATGACCTACAAAATTATAATTAAATACCGCTAGGCAAGCAAATATTATTACCTTATAGTACCCACAAAACATTTGCTGATAAGCTTGTGCTAGAGTCAGTTCACGAGTCAGTGTTTTTGTCCTCTTCTTCTTTTTGTTCTTCTTGCTGCTTCTGCCTTTTTGTGACAGGTCTTGAGAGGAAAACAAAATTACTTTTATTCAAGAATATCTAATAGAAAAATAAGGAATAAAAATAGGCAATAAAGTGTTACTACTAATACAAAAAAGAGCACAATAACAACAAATATGTAATGTTAAATCATATCAACAAAACTGTATTTGTTCCTAGAATATAAAAACAAAGATACTTCTGGTTCTGGATAACGGTTTGTTATCTCTGCTTGCACTATATAAAACAATCATCTCTTTAAAACTATGTCAGAGTTACCAATGTCAAAAGTGGACACTAATAACAAAAGCCAAAAACAAAACTTGTTACAGCAGAAATTACGTCTCCATAGAATTCTTGGAGTAACAATAAGAGACTGAATCAGAAATGAAAATATCAGAAGACTAACAAACATAATTCTAATCCTAGATAACATCAGAAGACAGATTAAGTGGTTTTCACATGCTTCCAGACTACCAAAAGATCAGATAGTGCCCCTCAAAAAACATCTTCTACCCCAGATGCTGCAAGGTATAAAGCAGTAGTAACACATAGCTCAAACTGGAGAGCTCTAGTTTACACACTTTGAACCATATTCTGTACTGATAGAACATAGGCATGTAGATGAAGTGATAAGATAGTACAGTTATAGTTTAAAAAAAAGTATTGCCCTAACTGGTAAATAGACATTTAGAATATCATTGAGCTGATGAATAAGCAGGAAACTTGCATATTATTCCCTCTTATCCATGGGGTTAGCAACATCATTATATAAAATCATCATATCATCTCACTTGGCTATTTCTTTTCTAAAGCAAAAATAGGAAGAATAACAGCCAACTTTGAAAGTCTACACAGGTTTATGTAGAATAAATTGTTGGCAAAGCGTAGATGAAGTAATATTTTTCCTGTGGTGTTTTGTTTTGTGTAGAGTGTAAATTGTAGTTCTGACTAGAATTAGCAGATTTGTTTAAAATTTGTAGCTGAACTGGCACAGAAAATAATGATATGAGATTATGAGTTCTCAGGTCTTATCTTTAGGAGCATGTATCAACAAAACAAATTCACATTTTGGTAAATGTTCCTTTGTCAAAAAACAAAAGCATACAAATAGTATAGAAAGATCCCACCCACAAAATGTTGAACTTCTTATGTCTCTATTATTTCAACTTACATATTCGTTTTTCATTTAATTACATTTTTTATGTTAGTGACGTTATTCAAGTGTATTCAAAAGGGGGTTTTAGACCCCCCCCTACTACCAAACCCTCTGCCCACCCCCATCTCTTAGGAAGTCAGAACATGACAGCTAGTACTAAGAATAAGCCAAAAAAGTGAGTAATCATCCCTCCCCCTAATCATTATTCTTAGGTCAGAATATTTTTAGGCAAAAATGACATCGGGTTATACTTAAATACGGAAGGACTTTCGGAAGTATGAAATGTTTTATTACTTTTATATGCCGTGTGGCAACTGGGATTGAACATCTAGTTCAGGGTGAAAAGAATTGGGCCACTGTCTTCTTTCCAGGCATGTTATAGGGGGTGTATTAAGGAAAGTTGTAGGATAGGCTGACAACCTGTCACTTTTTAAAAAATCATTGTCACATCTCATCTCAATTTCTTACTTTTGTCTTCAATCAAATAGTCCTCATGGATGAAAAAAATGGAGGCATGCGGACATTGCACTTTTGTCCTTTTATGATAGATTCCTTGGTAACGGGGAGTACTAGATGTGCCATCACTGTGGGTGGGTCAACAAACCTGACAAAAGAATGCTGAATTTCACTGTAAATAATATCACTTTTGTACACATGCCTCACATGCACCCAGGTCTACTAGTTGGGTTATAGTTCTACGCAGACCAACATGAACTTACATAATATGCAGTGTATTATGTCTTTTTTATGGCCCACAGATGCTTATTCTTCCATAGCAGATATTGAAGAGTATGCATGCTCATGGTTCCTGTGGCTGATTGTTGAACACACTTATCTTTTTGTCCCATATGCGTCCAGTTCTAATAGTTGTGTTTGCTTATATTTACAAACGCTGACATGAACTTACAGTAGTTTGATACATATAATTTTTTTTTTAGTTATGACCTGTAGATGCTTAGTTTTTCTAACAGATATGAACCATCATGGTACCAATGTTACCTGAACATGCTCCTCACTCTGCCCTACATGCATCCAGTTCTAATAATTGGATTATATTTACAAATACAGACATGAACTTACAGTATTTTGAAGCATATTATTTCTTTTAGTTATGACCTCTAGATGCTTAGCCTTTCTGATACTGATGACAAATACTGAAGGGTATGAAGAACATAGTCCCTGTGGCACATTGGTTAAACATGTTATTCATTCTGTCCCTAATTTATTAAATTGTACTAGTACCACATTTATTATTGCGTTCCTCAATTGCAACCAAAATTTAATATTTCAAAGACAACATATCTTAGTCTTCCCTCGCAGGTATAGAAGAGTTTGCATGCTAACAGTTCCCGTGGCATGTTGATTGAACAAACTAAACATCTTGCCTCATTTTCATCCAGTTCCTTTAGTAACACCCTTAATTATTGAATCCCCCACCCATTGCAGCCAAAATTTAATATTTCAAAGACATCATGCCCCTTAGACGCTTAGTCTTCCCAGGCAGATATTGAAGGGTATGATATTGGCTTGTGGTATCAGTGTATGCTGATGGTTCCTGTGGCTCACTGGATCAATAATTTTCTTATTCTACCACACGTTTGGCTATTCTAACAGTATCACACATATTGAATTTCCTCAATCTCATTCCTCAACGGCATGAGAACCTACTAGTGACAGTCATTTACCTAGCTCATTTTTTCACTGATACCATACCTTGTCAGCTAATTTGTATTTTATACCACAGTATATATTTCTCTATTTTCAGTTTGGTCCAAGAAACATTGGTACAAAGCCTTTAATAATTTGGTGAGATAATCTTTCTTGCGCAACTTACGGAGAGACATTTGAAAGTAACGGAAAAAATGAATTGTCTTAGAAGGTTTGCCAGTCTGTAGAAAAAGGTTTATAGTTTTCCCAAAAATGGTCACCAAAATCCTCCCACGAAAATGAGTAAATTACTTTTTAAAAGTGTAGGTGCACTACTCACTGAAAATGTATTTATGACCATGTCATTATTATTTTTCTTTGTTTCCATATTACCTATTTAAGTGTGTAATTGCAATCTACCAGACTTTTGTAATTTCTTTGACATTCTAGTTACTTCATATAAAATGTGCTATTAGCCCTGTTAATATCAATATGGCAGAATTGAAATAAAACAATAGAAAATATTTTAACTGTAGGTACATTGACATTAAGTGATCTCACCTGGTGCACTATCTGCTTCTAGAAGAAAACTGTCAGCTCTGTGTAGTGTTGATACCAACCATGCATACAATAGTTCATATAAATACCTCAGGAAATTAGAAGAAAAACACAAGTTAAAATATTGTGACAACATGGACTTTAGTAAAGGAATATTAAATATGGCTTTCTAATACCAACAAACTGAATTATATTATGGGATACAAAACTTAATTATTCCCACATGGAACAGGAATCACCAATTAGGCGTACATCAAAATCTTGTAAAAGAACACAAAAAGAGTTTGTGCACAATATTCACAAATAAATTGTTACAGAAACATATACATTATTTTGTGCAATTTTCTTGCAAGAAGTCAAACTGTAGGTGTAACCCTATACTTCTGTTACTGCAGTATCAAGTGCAGCTGTGACCCTGTACTCATGTATCAACTGTAGCTGTGACTCTGTACTTGTATTACTGCTATATCAAATGTAGCTATGACCTTTTACTTCTGTTACTGCAGTATTGACTCCAGCTATGACTCCATACTTCTGTTAATGTTCAGAGCTATGTTAACTGTAAAATGTATTATTGTTTATCCATTAATATCTATTGGTATGAATATTGGTTGTTAGAATTAGCATTTATTCTAAAAATATTAGAATTAACCAATATTCATACTATTCAAGAACTGCACAAAATAGCTTCAAACAGACAGAATTGGAGAGATCTGATCTCTGCCCATGCACTAACTTCAGCGCAAAAGGAAAATGAAAAACAGTTTTGCTGAAGTTCCACCAATTTACCAAACAACCAGTTAACTCACCAGTAAACATAATGGTATTCAAACACAGCATACAGCTCCAGTTCAAAGCCAGATAGGGTGTAGTTTATCATGGCTGTGAGAGTGTGGTAGAGCACCCATGTACCGAAGCATGCCAAATGGTTTCTATTTCTTTCTGTTTTCACTAGCAGAGTATGGAGATAAGCATCAACTTTGTCAGCCTGTTACAAAATATGATGCAGAACAAGACATTAAAAAATCACAATAAACCAATTTACTCTATAAAATAAGCAGCATAGTATGAAACACATCTTTGTAAATGTCAGTAAAGAAAGACTTTTAACCTTTTAGCTGCTACAAATGAGTCTACTAGTTGCTATAACTGTTATAGATGAGTTAACCAGTATTTTTATGTTATCATTGCTAAAAGTGATTTAACTCTGAAATTGGCACCAGAAAGTGCCAACCCTCTCATTCATGCAACATTTACTGGTATCAATAAAAAGCCAGTACTGTGAAAGATCTCTTATTTTTGTAGGATAAGAGGATTCAACACAGGTGGAAAATCACTGGGGAAAGAATTTATCACAGCTGGGATTGGTTACTGAGAAGAAAATAGCAGCTACAGGGTTAATGTCATACAAAACTTATAATTTCAAAGATTACCAAACCATGAGAAGTAATTTAAACAGTTCATGAGGTTCTACATTAACAAAATACCGGTAATTGACTGCTCTTGGGATAAAAATAGAGAGGTTTCATGACTTGGAATATGGTACATGATTTCTAGTTGTATTACTTTGTGAGCTATTTAATGGATTTCTAGTTGTATTACTTTGTGTGCTATTTAATGGATTTCTAGTTGTATTACTTTGTGAGCTATTTAATGAATTTCTAGTTGTATTACTTTGTGAGCTATTTAATGGATTTCTAGTTGTATTACTTTGTGAGCTATTTAATGGATTTCTAGTTGTATTACTTTGTGAGCTATTTAATGGATTGGCTGCATGTACTCAATAGACTTGCTTACTTTTCTAAGGATTTGCTCACTGTTTTTGTCTTCATGAGCTTTTGGACATGACAACCTGGCAGTTCAGGACAGTCATTGTCTAGCACAATGGTTTTGACCGTGAGGTACTACTCTGAGATATTGTTTGTCTTGTGCAATAATACTTATTCCATCTTAGTCTACACTGTCCAGACACAATCCACAAAGTATATAGGCCAAATTGCTTCATACAAACTTCAAAGCAATCTGTTTCCAGGGTGTACTACAAGGAGGCGCTTTTAGAATCTTGATTATCTGCTAAGCCTGAGATTGCACAAGAGCAATGCATATCTCTTTGTATCCTTTTAGTATCCGCATGTTGTAGATAACCTCACATTAGGAAGATATATTCAATATCAATGTTTGACCGTCACAATGGAGTAATGGTATAAATTTGTGTTGTTTGTTTGTTTGTGAACTCCAGGAATAGTGAGCTATTAGCTCTTACATCCGAAGTCCAGTGGGGTATTTTTCTTAGCTTTCTTTCATACCCAGGAGATTTCAGCGTTCAGCTTAGTGCAATGTATATTGAAGGAGCCTTCTACTCAGAGGAGTCTATAATTGTATGGATGACATGTTACAAAGCCTTCATAAGAGAGCCTCAATATAAAGGGTATGTCATCTACTAAGGTTTTCTGTTGCTTGGGTGGTTTGTCTTGTGTGCCATTAGTGAGACCCACAGACGCAACCGCATGTGTGTACAATTTTGTATTTTACTATGAAGTTGTGATATTCTAGCACATTTTTTGAAGGTTCTATGTTCTTGCTACATATTTGTTAATGTTAAGGGTGTTAGTCTTCTTATTATTATAGTTCATATCTTGTAGCATTGGTTATCCTGTCTATCCACAGCACTTCTATTTCATGTGCTGCCACTCATTTCTGATACCGATGTTCTATCATGCCACAATGTCAAGTTTTCCAGTACCATTTCTTAGTTTTCCCTTACCCCCTCTTGCTCTTCAGATTTCCTGATGTCGACATATTTTATCTTTCCTATACTAATGATCTGTCTAAAAGATGTGGACTATGTTCTCCTAATGTAAGTGAAACAGCTCTCTTTATCAATTAACCAACTTCCTTAAAGATATTTAAAAAATTTTTTTTAATCTGTCATTGGTGTTTCAAACAATCTTCTATGGTTGGTTGCTGATCCAGCGGTCTATGGGCTCATGCCCTTTGACCCAATGCCATTAAATGGCATTATATTGCTGGGAAATCTGTGGATTTTCGGCCCACACCGGGACAGAGCCAGAGAATAACTATCACACCTCAAGGAAGGTAGGTTTCAACCTATGCGCTGCCTGGAGCCACGATAGGGTTCACTGTGCTCATTCCCCGCAACCAAATGACTACTGGTTATGCCGAACTTCTCTATTGCTCTAGGCATGCAACCAAATGTTCAAGTCAAAAGGATTGTCACGTCCTGAGTCACTGTGCCTCTCAGCCATAGGAAAAAACAGTGCTGTCAGTTTTCTCCTCCCCAGTGCTGCACAGTACATCTCTGGCTCCCTCCCAACCACAGAGGGTGCATACATATATATTCAGGTAAACATGAAACACATTTCAACAACAAATTAAAAGTATAATTGTATAGATGACGTGCCATGAAGCTTCTCTAAGAAGATAACCTCAATATAACGGCATGTCATCCACTAAGGTTTTCTGTTGCATGGTTGGTTTGTCTAGTGGGCCATTGGTGAGACCCACAGACGCAACCACATGCGTAAACAATCTTCTATAAAACTACATCTCTACTGCCTCCACATAATTTCTAACTATTCTGCTGATTGTCAGAGATTCACTTCCATATATCAAAATTGGTTCTATATAGCTTCTAAGAACTCTCTTGTCTCAATTGACAAAGATGTACCACATATGATGTTTGTAATCTTCTTAAATGCAGCCATTGACTGGGATTTTCTAGACTTTACTCCTTTAATACATCTTACATCTGCTGTTATTACTCAAATATTTGAACATGTTTCCATGGTTCAGACTAGTCTCATCTACTTTGATGTTGCATTCTAGACGACATTTGTTCTTTGCTATTGTAATTACTTTCATTTTTCTGCTATTCAGTCTTTTCTTTTGCAATGATATTTATCATTTCTTATGTCACATTTTCGATACCAAAAAAGTGTCATTAACACATCACAGGTTGTCAATATTATCTGGTGTCTTCTTCTTTCTCAATCTCAAACACCTGCAGATTAGCACGATGTAGTCTGGAGAGTGGAATGTGTTGTGCCATGGTTTACAGCTTTGCTGTGATATCTGAGCCTGACTGACATATCTGACTTCAGCATGGCTTCTGGGTCATTTTGACCCTATATGGGATGGGACAGCCAACTCCACCCCACGATCTCCCCTTATGACATGCATGGAACGTATAAACAGTGTTGTTATTCTGTGCTCCCCTTTTGGACCCAGCCACAGTCCTATGTGATGTTATATTATATGCCATGTGTGACAAATGGCAGAGTGCTGATCTCACAGCCATAAGATCCAGGGTTTGATTCCTGGTAAGGACTGGGTTTTTTTTTCTGTTGGAGACTAAATTTAAAACTCACCCTGTGCATGATGCGTCGACAGTAAGGGCATATGTCCATCACACAAGCCTCACTGCAACTCCTAAACAATACACATGCAGTACTGCTAGTATTTAACATATTTTAAATTTACAATTTATATTTTGCTTCTTTACCCCCTTCAAGTAGAAGGCTTCTCCAAAAGGCACTGCATTAAGCCAGCCAAAAGCTGAAGCCTCCTGGGTATGAAAGAAAGCTCTGAAAAACCACCTCACTGCACAAAGGAAGAAGAAGTTTCTCATAATTCTTGGGGTTATTGACAATAATAACGACAACAACAACAACATATTATGCTCTTCAATTGATATTCCAGGCATACCTTGTACGGTTCTCATTATTATTTCACTATATAAATTGAACAGATCAGGTGACAGAACACAACCCTGTAACCCTCTATAATGGATTAGACAGGGTTGTGTGCTATATAGAAAGTAATAACTTGCCCTAATGATTCTAATGTGATGGTATAGAGATATGAACACAGGAGCAAAATAAACAAATAAAATTATAAGTGATTGTTAGTACTAAAAAGTATCACACAAAAGTATAGGATAAATGGGATTGAAGAAAGGAAGGTAATAAAGCTACTTTGGAAGTGTCCACCTTGTCCAAATGGAAATTTTGCTTTATTGCAAGTAATATATAAGATCTTGAGCTGAGTCAACAGAGCAGCCAATATGAAAGAAGAAGTCATAGGTTGACAACATGAAGGAATACACAGGTATACAATATACTAAGTCTTTCATACATTGATACTGAGCTCAATTAGCTAGCTCTACTTCATCACATAGTGAAGGGGCGGGAGAGAGAGAGAGAGATAATTAGAGAAGAAGATACTAGATGGGAAAGAATGAAATAAAGCAAGGAGAGACAAACCAGAAATATGAACACACTGTAAGACAAGAATGTAGTGACCTCTTCTTGAAGGTTTGCAAGATCCTCCAGTATATGAGCCCACTTGTCTCTTTGTCTTGCACGGTTGTGACCCGTGATCTGGAAGAGTGTACAGAAAGGTCTTGCTGATCGAGTAAGAAGAGCATCCACATATTCTTTGGCTTGGGGATGATTGTAGATAGAAGACCTGTGAAAGTATTTATAAAATAAGAACATTACATAGTGATCCATCATACATGTTAATGTTATGTTATGTTCCTCCAGGGCCACAGGCGGTGCATAGGGCAGAAACCATAGCTTTCCATTTCTGTCTTTGTGTTGCCAGGTCTTTCAATTGTTGCTTGTTGTTTAGGTTCATTGACATGCCTTTTCTATTAATGGTTCTTCGTAGAGTTTCTCTAGGTCTCCCTCTTCTTCTTACTCCAGGTGGCACCCAATATAGTGACTGCTAGGAAATTCTTAGGCTGTTCATTCTCAGAACATGGCCGATGTAAGTCCAACGCCTTTGTCTAATGAAGGAAGATATATAGGTTTGTTTGCTTTCCTCTCTTATAGTAGTGTTAGATTTAAAGTCACTCCACTTAACATTCAGAATGGTATGTAGGCATTTATTTTCAAAGGAGTCTAGTCTCTTATCTGTGGCTTTTGTGGCTTTCCAACTTTCGCATCCATATGATAGAATGGGGATGATGTTGGAGTTAAACCTGAGTTTTGTACTGTTTCTTAGTGTGTTTGACGTCCAGATGTTACATAGTTTATTGAAAGCACCCGCTGCAAGGGCAATACGGTGTAAAATTTCTTTTGATGAGTCTCCATCCAGTGCTAGATTGGTGCCTAAATATGTAAAATTGTTGACTTTTAATAATGGAACATTTGGAATTTTTATGTTGTCGTTGGATCTAGTAAAATCTAGTATATGAGTTTTTGATGTGTTGATTTTCAACCCTATCTGATTTTAGTAGTGTTGGAGATTGTCAAGCTTAGATTGAGCATCTGTGTGGTTTGCGCTCAAAAGGGCCAGGTCATCTGCGTAGTCAAGATCTTCGAGAACGGTATTATTAATCCATTTTATTCCCATCAGCTCATTTTCAGTGCTCTTTCTCATGACCCAATCAATAGCGACACAGAAAAGTAATGGGGACATGATGCATCCCTGTTTAACGCCCGTAACAAATTGGAACCATTCTGACTTCTCAGTTGTTTGTTTGAACACAGCAATGTGAGTTGGTGTAAAATGCCTTTATAACATTGATTATTTTAGTAGGAAAACCGTATTGTTGTAGAATATTCAATAATGTGGGCCGATGAAGACTATCAAATGCTTTTTCAAAGTCAACAAAGTTGATTATGAGCAGGGATTGAAATTAGAGTGATTCTTCAATTATGATGCGAAGAGAAAATATGTTATCTGTCCAGGAGCAAGCTGATCTAAAGCCTGCTTGTTCTTCTCTGAGTAGTTTATCAACAGCATTCTTTAATCTTTCCAAGATGATGCTTAGGAAGACCTTGCCTATGACTGATAATAGGGTGATACCCCGACAGTTGTTGCAGTCTGAGGGGTCGCCTTTCTTGGGGAGTTTGATGATGATACCGTCTTTCCATTGTTGAGGTGGGTTTTCATTGCACCAGACATCATTCATAAGAGAAAGCAAGTTTTGTAGTGTGTTATCATCAGAAGCTTTAAGCATCTCACTTGTTATTTCATCAACGCCAGCGGCTTTGTTATTTCTTAGCTTATTGATAGCATATTTTAATTCGGTGATAGAGAAAATTTCACACAATACTGGCATGGTTGTCATTGGTGTGTCATTGATAAAGTCTGGAGTAGCTGTTGGTTGAGGTCTATTTAATAGTTCATTAAAGTGTTCTGCCCACCTCTTTGTTTGGTCGTTGGTTGTTGATAGTAGTTTTCCATTTTTATCTTTGATGGTTATGTTTATTGTGACTGTTGTGTTACATAATTGCTTGATTATATGATGTAATGTTTTGCTGTTTCCATTCTTTGCGGCATTTTCTGCTTTTAATGATAATTCGTTTATATGTGTTATTTTGTCCTGTTGTGCGCTCTTTTTTATTTCTTTGTCCATTACATTATAATTTCCTCTAATTATGTCATATTTTACTGGTTCTTTAGTAGATAAAAATTGTAATTTAACCACTTTTCTTAATTTGATTTTATTCCATGTTGTCTCGCTTAGGAATTTCTTTTTCTCACTAGTAGTATAACCCACAACTGAAACAGCTGCTTCTTTCATAGCGTTTTTTATGTTGTCCCAATACATGTTACATACACGTTAATACATGTTAATATACAATACATGTTAATACTAACTTTAAAAAAGTAACATATCATGCATGTTATTACTAGCATCAAACAGTAACACATCATGCATGTTATTACTAGCATCAAACAGTAACACATCATAAATGTTATTACTAGCATCAAACAGTGACACCTCGTGCACGTTATTACTAGCATCAAACAGTGACACATCCTGTACATTATTACTAGCATCAAACAGTGACACATCATGCATGTTATTACTAGCATCAAACAGTGACACATCATTCATGTTATTATTAGCATCAAACAGTGACACATCATTCATGTTATTATTAGCTTCAAACAGTGACACCTCGTGCATGTTATTACTAGCATCAAACAGTGACACATCCTGTACATTATTACTAGCATCAAACAGTGACACATCATGCATGTTATTACTAGCATCAAACAGTGACACATCATTCATGTTATTATTAGCATCAAACAGTGACACATCATTCATGTTATTATTAGCTTCAAACAGTGACACCTCGTGCATGTTATTACTAGCATCAAACAGTGACACCTCATGCACGTTATTACTAGCATCAAACAGTGACACATCATGCATGTTATTACTATCATCAAGCAGTGACACATCATACTTTTTAATACTATGCTATTTCAAATTAAATTCCGTGTATAACCCGAGAATTTTTGGACAATAAACAGAGATGACTTCATACTCTTCGTCTTATAATCGAGTAACATCAAATTTTAAAAAAAAATTACGTCCAAATCACAGTAAAAAAGGAGAAAAACACTTTAAAAAAAATGCCAGTGACAACTCACATGTCCTGATATATTAAGCCAGGATAAAATGACTAGGGCTCTCCAACAATCTAGAGCGTACTACCATACTGCTAAGCCTCTAATTACATTAATTTCTATATATCATACAATATTTCCTTCGAAACCTCCGATATTTCTTGATAAAACTCACTTACTAGGTCTATATCGTTATTTCCGACATGCCATGCCCGCCATTTTTACTGAGCTTAATTTCCCCGGAAATGCTATTTTTAGCAATGGGTATTACCGTTTTTTATATATTGACCAAAATACGGTAATGGTCTGTGAAAAAACGAAATATGGTAGCCTAAGCTGATCTACCAGTAACACATGTTTATCATCAAGGCCCAGTCTTGTTTGTGTAGGGAAACACAGACTACCAGTAGTCTAAACACTGTCACACACTTTCATTTTGGGTAAAGCAAATGTTACAACAGTTACTGACCGTCTACTAGGCTATAAGACCTGTGTACAGAAAATGTAAAAACACATCAAAGGCAGATTTTGAGTATTTCCGTGCATGTGCTGGTCGGCCTTGCCAATTTTTAACATGCGACTCCAAGTATATAAATAGGGACCAAGACAATAATCAGAAACATAAAGAATGAAGTCCTAATTAATTCTGTACAGAGGTCTTTTTCTACATTCACTGTCTTGCACAAACACGGTCTTGCACAAACATGTAACTGACATCCAAAACTTTGCTACTTAGGCAGTGTTGGGGGGATGGCGGAGAGAAATAAATAGTGAAACTCGTCTGAGCTGTGCCTCATGTTTATATTACTGTATAAGGTAAACATACAGGTCACACAAAGTTCAAACTCGTTGTTAAGTTCAAACTGTTGATTCTGTATCTTTTAAAAACAAAGCCGGGGAATGACTGTCTGCAATATTTTTGTGAGAACTCGGTGGCAAATACCGGTAGTTACATACTGGTACTCTGTATATTCTGTTAATTAGTCCAGCCCACTGAGGCTGAAGATGGACTACTGGCCCTACCCATTTCAATCGGCTCAACCAATCCACGTTTCCCTCACATTATGTGATGCCATTCAGATAAGTGACTAAAATGTAATCTTTCTTTATAGAAGATTTGAAACGGGTTCCAAATCACAACACATCATAGGCATTTTGTAGTAAAATTGCACCGTAATTGATTCCCTCCCCCAACCACTGTACATTTAGTGGAAGAAGAGATCAATTTCACAATCCTCTGTTATGTTTATTTTATTACTGTATTCTCCCCACATGGTAAACATAACGAGGAACAAAGCTCAAACTCTTCTGTATCTTATAAAAACAAACGTGATCTTGCTGTCTTGCCTTTCATCATTTCCCACTTAAATGTCACTGTCAGAAGCGGGTGACATAATAGTTACGTAGTAATTACTATTCACTAGCGCTGTTCCGCGTCATAACGTCCAGACACCCAACACAGACAATTCATTCAGGAAAAACTTTGTTCCCCAAAGTCTTGCCACCTCATAAACCGTCTATAGTCATGGATAGGGAAGTCAGCCTACTGGGTATTCATTATTTTCGGATATATTGATCCAGAATACAGTAGCCACGGGGGTTTCATTCCTTGATTCATTCAAGTTACGTGAGTGAAGCAAATGAAAGGAATGCTATTTTCTTAGAGTTGCAAAAGTTTGTGTTAATTTCCATTTAGCATGTCGGTTCTTTCTTATGATGATGAAGTTCATTATTGCCGGCTTTGTTAAGTTGGGGATGTCGGTCTATAGTCGGACTTTCGACTTTCTCCACTTTTGGGAAGGGATAGTTAGGTTATCGGCCTACAATCGGATGGGTTTATATTCAGAATTTAACGGTATATAAAACAAATGAAACCACAGCTACTAAGTACTGGTGGTTTCTACTTACTATCTTGCTCATGTGGCAACCAGCATCTGGACTTCTAGTTCAGGGTTAAAAGAATAGAGCCACTGTCTTCTTTCTATATTGTAGGATATGACTAAAGAAAGTTAGGGGACAGACTAACAACCTGATTATCACATTCTCAATTTCTTACTTATGTCTTTTATCAAATTATCCCCATGGATGATAAAAGATGCAAGTCGGAGGACATTGCAGCTTTGTCCTTTTGTGGCAGACTTCTTAGTGATGAGAAATGCTAGATATGTCATCACTGTTGATAGGTCAAACAAATCTGACAGAAGAATGATGACAGTTGGCCCAGAATTGTGTACTGTGTCCCTGGAAGGATGTAGTAATCCTGGTGTACTGGATTGTCTCCCATAGGAGACTAAACATATATTCATAACCCCACCCCCTTACACAAACCCATGCCTTTGATACAACCTTATACAAGTCCAGGTGACGCCTCAGCTACACAACTGAGAAGAAACTGTGCTTTTGTCAGAAAGGCTATGGGTTATCAAAAGCTACCTGCTCACAGCTAAAGAGATTATTTCATCATCATCTACTCTCATTTAAAGAAAATATCTTACTTTGGAGAAAGTCCAGGTGGTGCAATGAACCCTCGGATTGTTTCTTTCAGTGCATCAACAACACTCTGAGTGCCAAAAACTCGCCGATTAGGAGTAAGAAGAATCAACTGTAAATAAATAAATAAAACATTAAAATTGAACAGACTTTAGCTAATTGGCTGATTAAGAATATAACTGGAGTTGCCATAAGACTGAACAAGTTTGTAAGCAGGTAAATAGGATTGTGGTCCATTTTTCTTTTTCAAATGAGTAACAGATGGTGATCATGTACTAGTGTTTGTACCTCCAGATGAAAAAGAGGCACATAAAAGAATTGATTATATTAAGATGGTTGAAAAGAGAGGTTGAATTGACTACTGGTACTGTCAATTCAAATCAATGTGCAGTCATTCTTGAACTATGTATAATTTTGACATCTTAATGATTCTGAAAAAACCCAGCCCCACACACAAATTTATATCAAATTTGGATTTTGTTAGTACTTTTTGTCAATTATCTCTGACCATATATTAAAGGTGGCAACAAGGCACAGAGCACATCTGTAATGGCCAAGGTACTGGGTTAAAATACTGCCACAGGCAATATGGCATCTGGAGAAAGGAATGGCATACTACTGCAAAAATTTCCATCTTATCTGGATAATGTAACTGAGGATTTATAGAAAAAATCAAGATAGCAAAAGGAATTTGAACCAGATCTATTCATCTGCACCTATTCATTTCACAATGTGAGTCCACACATTTTTCGTATTCTACCAATCCATATTTTTAAAAAGATGCAATTTTAGTCCAGACTTACAACGTGTATATTCTCAAGCTAATATGAATATAGACCTGCTGGTTGACATACAAAGAACAACACACATGCTGCATTGGTATGTAAATTCCGTTTTCTGCCTTCTGACGACTCCATTTCTCTGGAAAAGTGGCAATGTAGCTAGCATACTAACCTTTGCTCTTTGTGGTTCTCTTGAAGCACAACATACTTATGCCCTTATCACAAAAAGTAATCTAAGTGGCTTTACATAATCAATGCATAAGAAGATTTAACAAATTATCTGTGGGCTTTTGTGGCTATGTCAATAGTGACGCAGACAGTGGCAGAAAGGTCAAGCATGTTTGATTATCTTTGAGGTTGATGACCAGAGTAGTACAAGAACCAGTTCTCTCATATGGCTAGCCTACTAGTGATATGGTTACAGATGTCCACCATTCAGTGGAAGTAGTAGACACACTAAAGTTAGTTACTACTATCAAAGTTGGATGTGTCAGACCATTAGTGCAAATAAAATGGCAACATAAAGCATTTCCATTCTCTGGACTACATCATGGTGCTGGAAATTGTGTAAGATCATTGTCCTGCTACATGAGAGATCTATTGGGAGTTTGAGAAAGAACACAAAAAAACCAATATTTATAACATTTCAATTAGAATTATACACATATATGACTAAATGTTCTCTCAGCCACAGTTTTGTCAAACAATTTTTTTGAATATTTTTGAACAGAATATACTCACTACCCATTATACCAATGTCTGGATGAGACAAAGGGAAAATGAATCAAGCGGGCTAGGTCATGGATGGTAGAAGCTGAAGACACACTGTGAAGAGTATGTGAAATAGAAGAAATAGGAAAGGGCAGTGAATAGGAAAAGGTAGACATTGAAAAAAATCACTGACTAACATAATAACTCAACTAGGTAAAGAATGTCGGGAATAGATTGGTATCATGACAGGTTACAGTACACGAGTTAGCTCAGCTATACTCGAAACCACAAGGTATAATTATATACACAGATTACATTACAGAGCATTTTAATAAAGTCAACAGAAATACAAATAAATGTGGATGGGGTTTTGTTGCCTACAGAAATGGCTTGAAGTTGGTTGAGAGATCATCTGCATACTCCCTACCATATCGAGCATGAGGATGGAGATAGAGGGAGTTACTGCAGCACTAATTTTGTTAACTGATACATCAATCCACCCAGTAATGCTCACAAACTCTCAGAGCATACTGCGCAAGATAGAAAAAAAATATGCTGAGAAAGGAATGGGTTGCGTTATTGAACAACTCAGTTGTACAGAGCATTACATGGATATACTGCCCGGGTCATGTTCGAGTCCGAGGAAATGAAAGAGCTGGCACATTGACAAGCAATGCTGCAATTGGCAGCACAGTACTGAGAAGAGATAAAGCTGCCTTAATTGAGACAGCCATAAATTCATTGCAAAATGAAGACATTGACATCAAAGAAATGATTCAACTTACCTGTAGCAAGGATCTGGATAACACACATGGTGAAGATTTGCTGAAATCCATGAATGCTTCCTAAACAAAAAACATCAAATGATGTTCATAATCATTATGATTTATAACTCATAATTTACACATAAATACTGTACTTTTAACCATATTGAATGTAATATATCAATAAAAAAATACAAAATACACAGATTTAAAATTCACATATAGTGATCTATTTAAAAATTGTATAGAATCACCAAAGCACTGAAGTAAATAGTTCAAAAAATTATAGGCCCGGATGATTTACTTCATTGTGTTATACTTTCCCCTAAATGAACTTCATCTCTCTTTAAAAATCAGCAATGTGCCATGTGTCATTAATAATGAGAATGGTTTAGTTCCTGTGCTGAGGAAGTTCTACAAAGTGTGTGCTCACTGGAGGGTGTGACAAATGGTGTGAAATGGATAAGTGTTCTCATTGGTTAAATACTTCTTTCAGGTAGCAATAACTCTTGATAGAGAATGTAGGAAGAGGTGTCCTATGCTGTTGAATCTGAGGTGCAGGCAGTGAGAATTTCAAGGATGGTTATATACACCGATGGTTCTGTTGTTAGATGTGTGCGTAGTTCATGTGCCTTCACAGCACAGTGTGTACGGAGACTATTAACAATGGAAATTATGGCAGTGACCAAGCATTGAACTGGACGGAAACACAGAGTGCTACTCATGTCTGTATTTTCAATGAGCATGATTAGGAAAATACAAACAGGGTGTATTTGTCAGCAGTGTCTTGATGATGTGGGGAGGTCAAAGTTGGAGGGGTCACATTCCATTCATTTTTGGTCTGTTGGGTACTCAAGACAGTGAGAATGTGGATAGATAAGCAGGTTCTGCTACTGTATTGAGAGGCAGGGCAAAGGATTACACAAACATATTGAACTCTTTGTCAGAAACTGCATGCTCAAACAAAACTAATGAGGATTCCTTTTCCATGCCTAGAATAAAGAAGCTGGGCGTAAAATGTGGCGAGGCAAGAAACGAACATTAATATGAATAGCAAAGAATTATTCTGTTGACCCAACAGAGAAATGGAACTATCAGTCGTCACGTAATTGTGGATATACTCAGTGGGAGATCGGAGCACTTATGGATGTGTCCTGTGTGAAGTGATGGTGATCTCTTGACTAACTAAATAACTAACTAAATGGTTTAGTTTTAATGAAATAAGTTTATACCAGCAAAAAAAGACATTCCCAAAGGTGAAGGTTAGTTACATCATATTAATTTTTTTCTCCTAAACTAAATATGAAAATAAAGTAAAGCTAACTCATAATGAATCAATATTGCAACACATGGGTCTATCCATAAGTACTCAGTTGTCTAACCGGTGGTTTATCAGAAACTGTCTAGCAAGTGTTGCCTCCTTCAGCAAATACTACATAGTGATTGAGTTATTTCTTTGCCTTCCCAGAACTTGACTGTTGGGACCTTGAATTAAAATTATGCAATTTCCCCTGTGGGCCTGAGTTTTTGGATAATTTGCATTATTTATATGGTGGGTGTTTTGAAAATGCAATAACTTTTTTGTTTTAAAAGATATGAAAAATAATGTTTTCTCATGTAAATACAGGAGTGAATAGTGAATATAATCGTGATTTTGTTGTTGTTGCATGTGTGATATGACAGTTGTGAAAAAGTTGTGAAGTTGAAAATTTGGGGGAAAATCTAAAAGCACCATTTTTAAAAATCGCAAATATAACTTCTTGACGACCCTAATACTTGAGCAATGTGTGGCAACAATAATAAAATCCCCCTACATACCTATACTTGTATATATATCCAAATTAATATAATATGGACTTAAAAAAACTACCGTTAAATTCTGAATATAAACCCATCCGATTGTAGGCCGATAACCTAACTATCCCTTCCCAAAAGTGGAGAAAGTCGAAAGTCCGACTATAGACCGACATCCCCAACTTAACAAAGTCGGCAATAATGAACTTCATCATCATAAGAAAGAACCGACATGCTAAATGGAAATTAACACAAACTTTTGCAACTCTAAGAAAATAGCATTCCTTTCATTTGCTTCACTCACGTAACTTGAATGAATCAAGGAATGAAACCCCGGTGGCTACTGTATTCTGGATCAATATATCCGAAAATAATGAATACCCGGTAGGCTGACTTCCCTATCCATGACTATAGATGGTTTATGAGGTGGCGAGACTTTGGGGAACAAAGTTTTTCCTGAATGAATTGTCTGTGTTGGGTGTCTGGGCGTTATGACGCGGAACAGCCCTAGTGAATAGTAATTACTACGTAACTATTATGTCACCGGCTTCTGACAGTGACGTTTAAGTGGGAAATGATGAAAGGCAAGACAGCGAGATCACGTTTGTTTTTATAAGATACAGAAGAGTTTGAACGTTGTTCCTGGTTATGTTTACCGTGTGGGGAGAATACGGTAATAAAATAAACATAACAGAGGATTGTGAAATTGATCTCGTCTTCCACTAAATGTACAGTGGTTGGGGGAGGGAATCAATTACGGCGCAATTTTACTACAAAATGCCTATGATGTGTTGTGATTTGGAACCTCGTTTCAAATCTTCTATAAAGAAAGATTGCATTTAGTCACTTATCTGAATGGCATCACATAATGTGAGGGAAACTTGGATTGGTTGAGCCGATTGAAATGGGTAGGGCCAGTAGGCCATCTGCGGCCTCAGTGGGCTGGACTAATTAATAGAATATAAGGCTGACTTAGCTAGCCAAGAATACTGCACAAGTAGTTTAGCTTCCAGTTCATACATTTTTATTGTCATTGATTTTATTCGTGTTTTATAAGAAGGATGCCTGGACAGAAACGAACATCGTATACTGCTGGTTTTAAGTTGGATGTTATCGCTTTTGCGGAGAAGTCCAACAATTCCATGGCTTCCCGCCACTTCATTGTGAATGAAAAGCAAGTGCGAGAATGGAGGAAAAAAAAGGAAGAATTGTCTTTGATGCCAAGATCAAAGAGAGCATCACGTGGCCGTACAGCTTCATTCCCTGCGCTGGAGAAGAAATTATCAGAATGGATAATGGAGTCTAGACAGAACGGATTAATTATAACCCGCACCAATATTCGAATCAGGGCGCTCTCGATATTGAAAGATCCTGCATTCCAGAATAACAAATCTGAGGACTTCGTTGCGTCAATGGGATGGTGCAATCGCTTTATGAACAGACATCACTTGTGTCTACGAACACGCACTAAGCTGGCGCAAAAGTTGCCGAAGGAGCTAGAAACAAAAATTGATTTGTTTCAACGTTTCACTATCAACCTGAGGAAGAGATTTAACTACGATCTATCTCAAATAGGAAACATGGACGAGACACTTGTCTGCTTCGATATGCCTTCTAATCGCACCGTTGAATGCAAAGGTGCGAAGACAGTTCTTGTAAAGACAACTGGGCATGAAAAAACTCAATTCACTGTTGTGTTAGCTTGCATGGCAGATGGGTCACGTTTGCCCCCCGTGATTATATTTAAACGCAAGACTCTGCCTAAGGGTATTAAATTCCCAAGTGGCATATTTGTGCGTGCTCACACGAAAGGTTGGATGGACGAAAGTGGTACTCTGGAATGGCTGGATAAAGTGTGGGGGCAGAGGAAGGGGGCCGCTTTAAAAAAAGCATCCATGCTAGTCTGGGATTCATTTAGGGCGCATCTCACAGAGAAAGTGGTACAACGATGCCGTGAGATGGGGTTGTCTGTTTCCGTCATTCCTGGGGGACTTACATCCCTCTTACAGCCACTAGATGTCTGCCTGAACAAACCATTCAAGGACAGACTCCGAGCAAAATGGAATGACTGGATGGCATCATCTGATTTAGCAGTGACGAAGGGTGGTAACATTAAAAAAGTTGACATCACCACAATCGTTACGTGGGTCAAAGAATCGTGGTCTGATATTTCATCCGAAATGATCATCAGATCTTTCAAAAAGTGTTCAATAAGTAACGCAATGGATGGAAGTGAGGACGACGCTATCTTTGAGGACGATGCCGACGACGACAATGTACCAGAGACTGACGATATCCACCCTGATGTTTCCATGACAGATGATGACATTCATGAGTTATTTCAGACTTCAGACAGTGATTCGGACTTCGAAGGACTTCAATGACTGTTTCGACTGGCACCGGTAAGTTTTTCCTAAATTTTATCGATATTTGATGTTATTCTGTGTTCTGTTTTTGTGTCTACACTACAGATAATTGTGTTTAAACATTTTGCTGTACGCAAGCCAAACCTCCTATAATTTAGTCTGTTACTATCAAACACTACCCAGTAAGGCTAGACTATAAACGCCAGTTACCGTTATATAGATGTCATTTGTTATCACAGACATTATATGCACCCGGTAACTACCGGTACCTACACTTTACTGTAGTTAATAAATAACATCAGATACTGGTATACTTTTCTGACCAATTTCGATGATCAATTGAAACCTTTATGATAGAAATATATGTACTATAAACGGTAAAAAAAACCGGTAATACCCATTGCTAAAAATAGCATTTCCGGGAAATTTTGCTAAAAAAATGGCGGCGTCCAGGAAATAACGATATAGACCTAGTAAGTGAGTTTTTATCAAGAAATATCGGAGATTTCGAAGGAAATATTGTATGATATATAGAAATTAATGTAATTAGAGGCCTAGCATTATGGTAAGTACGCTCTAGATTGCTGGTGAGCCCTAGTCATTTTATCCTGGCTTAATATATCGGGACATGTGACTGTAATTTTTTTTAAAGTGTTTTTCTCCATTTTTACTGTGATTTGGACGTAATTTTTTTTTAATTTGATCTTACTCTCGAAAATAAGCCTAGGAGTATGAAGCCATCTCTGTTTATTGTCCAAAAATTCTCGGGTTATACACGGAATTTAACGGTAATAAAACGTGAGGAAATCACATATAATGTCAGTCTGGTCAACACTATGTCTAGGCTGACATATAACGTAATTATTTTCGATGCACACACGTCGCACCTCTTCTACATATTGTTTTTGTGTTTTTCAATGAATACACAAACATTCTAATAAATTAACAACAAATTAAACACAAAAACAAAAATTAAAACATGTAGTCATGATCACTTACCATGCCATGCAATACTCCATACGGCATCGAAAATGGACAAAATCAGTTCAGAAATTCGTTGACAAAATCAGCTGGCTTTCTCCCTTCTTACAATCGTAATGTGTAAAGAAATTTGACCTTTAGACTGTGACATATTCCTAGCTTCTTGTGGCAGGAATTCTACGTCATATGAGCTTTACTTCGTGAAGTTCCATACTCGTGATTTGGGTGATATGTATTGGGGCCTACTGGCGCAGTATTGCGTCGTATTGCGCACGCTAAAGCCCCCAGGAGCATATACTCATTGGCGCAATATTGCACCTATACTGTTATAAAGGTTATGCCCTGGTACCCATTTCATGGTGTAGTTTTTTCTACAATAGAAGTAGTTTTTTTATGCAAACCATGAGTGCCAAGTTAATATTAACCTGTAACTTGGTCGGCTGTGTTATGCCTTAGACACTACATGACAACAGACCCCCCCCCCCCCCTTCCCTGTGATAATAACATATACAAAGAATCTATGTATTACACACTATCAACAAAGTATAACATGTACAGAATGACAGCTGATGGATTATTGGACTATACTATATTAAAACATATTATAGCATGAAAATGGATCCCCTTACAAATATGCTGTGCAATGAGCCAAGTTCTGGTATTGCTGCAATATTCTGGAGCTTTTTTACCAATGTGGTAATGTAGTTTAATGAATCCATCCGAGGCTTTATGACAGTGTAGCGAGGAAATGTAGGTGGCAACAGACGCTGGTTGATAAGAGGTTCAAATCCCACTATTGTTGGGTAGTCTGCATGAATATAAATGTAAAGTAGAACACATTAATTGTTGAAAGGATATTTATTCTTGCTACAAAGAATAAATATTAAAAAAGAAATTACAGTAAGATATTTAAATGTATTCACTCTTTGTGCCTATAGAGGATGAAACTATGCATATTTAATTTTCAGCTGATATATTATGCTATAAGTACCAAATCTTGTCCACATACATGAAATCAAATCTTGTCCACATACATGAAATCAAATCTTGTCCACATACATGAAATCAAATCTTGTCCACATACATGAAATCAAATCTTTTTTTTCTAGATGATGACAGTTAATAAAAACATTTCACTTCTTAAAGAACTATTTATGTAAATTGAATTGACCAACAAAAACACAGATTGAGAGGCTGGAGAGAATTCAAAATGAAGTTATGCGGATTATTTTTGGCTGCATAAGGAAAACACCCAGCGTGGCTATGAGATTTCTCCTTGATTTTCCGAGCATATCTTATAGAATTGATATGTGGCGTGTCCATGCATACCTTAGAGTGAGTTCTGTAGACCACCCACTACACAGCGAGCTCCCCTGTATGAAGGGAAGCAGCCTCAAGAGAGGCAAATCGTGGATGGGTTGGGCCGAGGATACAGTAAAACATATCTATGCCCCAGAAGACATAACTCTGGCGAGGAATGGATACCTATTCCTAGTCTTTCAAGAGGCAGTCAAGACCATCATTACACTCAATAGAGAGTGCAGGGAACACAGCCCAGTGAGCATAGATGCTGTGGTCAAGGCACTAATCTGCGAGAATACTGATGACACAGATGTTGTGATTTACACAGGCATAATTGCCTGGTCATTCATCACCACCGATGAGCTTAGGTCTTTACTGCCAGATCCAAAGTAAGAACAGTACATGAAGCCAATGGTGCCTTTACCGCAACAACAACTCATTACTACAACATGTTGTGTTCTGTCAATTTTCTAATTATTCATTTAGTCTTTGCATGGTCATGTATCATTCATTTACTTTCTTTATTTGTATGTTTTAATTTATTATTGTATCATGCTGTGATTATAGGCAGCGCCATCCTTTACTTTTTTTTTTATATAGTTATTGTTATATATTATATATATATTATATTATTATTTTTTATAGTTATAGGTATTAGTTTGTTGATTATCCTCCTCGCACACTGGACATACCATTCTTTACTTGTCATCTGTTATGTTGTATTTTTAATAAAGGCCTTTTGGATAAAGCATTTAATTTGTGTGTACTTTCTTGTGTGCTTACAGTGCATTTTAAATTCACTACCCTATATGTGTTCACATTTCGCATGCTGTATTAACCAACCATTTTTAGATGCAGGTGTTGATTCCTCTTGTACTCCAAGGTGCACAGTGGCAATTATAGCTGGCAGAATCTCAGCAATTTGACTTAGTTGCTTCTGAGCCGCTGGAAGTCCTTCACACTAAATAAAGTATTGTTACAATGGATTAAGCAACCAAGTTTAAATATAATCAATTGTATTTATGTCTTGACATCTTTGCTCATTCTCAAACTCTACCTACTGGTTAGCAGGAAGTAGTCCACAGAACAGAATACATCATCATGGTTTACAGCTTGGCTGCAATATTAGGCTTTCTGCCAAACTTTGGCATGAAATACATGGATGACTACTGACATTAGTTTGTAGATCTTTTTTCTTCAGATCTCCTTGCAACTTAAACTTTATATAGGTTGGAGATTATCTCTTAATTTACAGTTTTAGTAAGGATTATAAAAGTGGTGACAAATTCCACAATATACTCAGCACACAAGAGGGCTGTCTCCAGAATTATCTTCTACCCCGGACACTGAAAGGCAACAAAGGATTTAGCAAATAGAAAGATTGTAAGGATTGGAGAGTTGAGGGAAATGCACACAGCATAAAATGTAGAGCTACAACTGAGTCCAAACTCATGTGAACTAACATAATGTTCGCACACAGCATAAGTCATGTCACTAATGTTCACTGGCTGTGATACTGAATATAGGAGTCCAGTCTAAAAATTCAAAATTAACTGAAAAATAATGTTCTATACAAAATTATGCTTCAATTTTTATTATTGAACAAATGATTTTCTATTGGTAAGAGCATATGAGAAAATCTGTGCCTGCAGAATCTGAGATTTACAAACAAAATGGATAAAGAAATGTCAATGAAGACAGAAAAATATTATTGTTTGTTTGTTTATTTAATAGGTGACTAAAGCTTCTTGCTAAGGCAAAACTCTTGCAACCTAAAACCATAGTATATTTTGATTATATTAGAATATGTTGGCTTTTATCTTAGTGTGAACTTGTGGTATGGAACAGAATTAAATAACCTTGCATGCAGCTATTAGTAAAGTACATCCATTCCAAGCATCTTCTGTGACAAGATCCTCTGTTCAAGTGTCAAGAAAAGAGTAAGTGTTATGACAAAAAAGAATGGTAGTCCTAAGAAGGACTGGAAGAAGTTTTGTCTGGATGATTTGAATTGCTGAAAAGGACTAGTGGAAGTCTTGAGAGGACCTTGGAAAGAAACTTTTTGTAATGGGACGCTTATTGTAGTGGGACACAAGTTTTATTATCCACCATATAGTAGATAAGTAAGTCAGCAATGTTAGCTAATCCTGCATGGAATCTTTCAGGTCATTATGATTGTAATAAAATAGGTAGTGAGAAGATTTTAAAAGTGCAAGAAGAGCTGAAAGTCTTCTGTGTGGTTCTCTGTTAGCATCTACTGCACCTAATTTGCACACACTTTCTTAAAATCAAAATAATTTCTCACAATAGCAATGTTATAAAATGTTATCTGCATGTAGAAATTACCAATTTTCAAACTGTCATATTGAATGATTTAACTTGCAAAATTGTTTACACTAAAATTATCTCAGAGAGCAATATGCATTTGATTGGTTCTATCATTACCATTCTCTGGACTACATAATGCTGGAAATATAGTAAGACCATTGTGCTGCAACAAGAGAGATCCAGAGGAAATTTGAGAATGAACGATGAAGAGGAAACCAAATCTATGTCTTACACAAGATACTGAAGAACTATTTTGTAAACTTTAGAGTTTCCATTATGTGCTTGCATGTATACATTTTTGTTTCACAAAATTTCCACAAGGATAATTACCTTCTCTTTAGTAAATGAAAGAAGTACAGAATAGAACAACTTGTAGAACCGTAGCCGAGTGTGTACAGCTGTCACACACTGATGCTGAAAAGTAAAAGCACACTATATAAACTAATCATCAAAGTAAAGATACATGTCACTCACTAATTGTGAAAGTAATTAGTAATAAACTGCTGCTGAAGGTAATCATAAATGTCACAAATTTATGCTAAATATGAAGGCAAATAATCAAAACTAATTAATAAAATAAATGCAAATGTCATAAACTTACACTGAAAGCACATATCATAAATTGATGGTGAAGGCTAAGATGTCAAAAATGAGAATGAAACTTAAGGCAATACACACAAAATTCAAAATTTATTTAAAAAAAATATTAAGCATCACTGTATCAATATCTTCTTCTTCTTGTACACTTTTAGAAACCAACTTGAATTTTTTCAAATAAAGCATTCTTTAGAGTATTGTTTCACCAGTTATCTAGGTTACATCAAGAAGTTTACAAAGCATGTCAACATTGTGTAATGCAGAGATAAACCATCCTCAATAACAAATGTAGTGTTAGAAAAAAACATACAGTACATAATTATATTACAAAATTATATAGTTTGTAGTGCTAATACAGTGGACAATACAAAAATAAACTCAACTGACTTTCAGATGCTTTAAAATTAGGACTATCTTCAAAATTTATTGCATCTATAAGTCTCCAAAGAAACACTCTGGAATACTGTAAGAGATTAGACCATTATTTCTGAAATACATGTCCCACTTTGATCTCTGTCATTATTCACTTTTATAGTACAGATCTCATGTGTTCCCATGACATCCAGATTATAGAATTTAATTATGCGCTACTGATGATCACAGTCACAAGCCTCATAATAATACATATTTTTTTTTAAGTTTACTGCCAGATGGGCTTAACAATTCACATGCCTTTGTTTGAAACACTTATGGATACTAAATCTTGATGGAAAAACAAGTTAAAAATAATATTCTGCCTCTTTTAATTTCATTCCTACTTTCTGTTTTTAATATTATTTTTAACTGGTTTTTTTATCTAAGATTTAGCATCCATATGTGTTTTTTATTAATTTTTACTTGTTCATTTTTAACCTATAGTACACAAACCATGTCTGTAATCACCAACGGATGTCTTTCTGTATCGGCAATGCCAGTCACTTGCTGCTATGCACTAATTTAATGACGAGAAGCTATATGATTATGGTTCACATGACCGCCTAGGAAAGCTAGATTTAACTTCTGATCCATGTATTCCCTTTCCAAATGAATTTTGCTTAATTTTTACTGGTTTGTTAGAATCAACAAAAAAAGGTTGAAAATGGAAGTAATTTTTCATAAAATTTTTATGGTTTATGATGATGAGGATTTCTTGGGATTTACATGTGTTTTTAAAGAAGATATTAGTAACTAGTTTTGGAGCTTAGACCCATACATTTCGCAGCAATATATTCGGCAATGAAAATAATTATGTTGTGTATCAGACTAAAATATTCTTAAACTTTGCAAAGAAAAGGTAAATGACAACTATATGTTTTATTTGTTTTAATAGGTGATATTATATTAGTTTGGTTATAAAACAACATAAATACAATAGGCGTAGATATGTAGAAGAATTTTATCAGGGATGCCACACATTGGACAAGTGTATCCACACTGTGTGTCGGACCAAAATATTCCTAAGCGTGGTTAAGAATGGACTGACAAGGTAAGAGACACTTATGTGTTTTATTTGTATTCATAGGTGATATTATGTTAGACTGGTTATTAAACAACACAAATACAATGTTGATATGAGGCCTAGATATGTAGTAAAATCTTATCAGGGATGCCACACATTGGACAAGTATAGGTTATGTTTTTTCCAATCTTCTCCCCCCCCCCCCAACCCCATCCCCCCCTCCTTAGTGCTTTCTTAGTTTTAACAATAGGTGTCACAAGCCTGAGACTTCAGATAATTTATGACCAGAGGTCAGGAGTTTAATTGAAGGGACATTATAAGAAATTCCAAGGGAGACATGAAGTGGCATAAATAAATGAGTATTTGTAACAACATTTGGATACATTCACATACATTTTTTCATCACTACAAATTGTTTGTCATATCAGAATCTGCATGCATTGTTCTAACATATTTACCTTCTTTAGTGACAGAAATCGTGTTTTGAATCAATGTTTCCAATCACTTAATGAATAAAACAATGCATATTATTATGTACCTTTAGCTCCTGATCATCAGATCTTGTCTCTCCTGCTTTGCTTCTTGTGTTCTATTTTGGACAAACGTTGTAACAGAAAAAGAAAAGGATGATAAGATTGTCAAATTAAACATTTTCAGAAACATAATTAAAGATAATTTTTTTAAAATTTTACTAGTTTTTCAGCTGGTATGCAAAGCTAGACTATTATCAAAGGAACATTGCCAACAACCAGCATGAAGATGACAATTGAAGAAACAGCTAAAGTAATTCTGCATTGGCATTCTGAAATTTATACTGACAATTGTTGCTATCAATAATAAGTGGTACCAGTATATCAAAAAGCAAAAACTGAAAACAAGACCTGAAAACCCCCCCCCCCTTTTCATTATTCATATATCTGTTTTTAAATGCTGTGTACAGTGCATAGGGAAGAAATAAATGCTATTCAGTTTGAGTAATGTAATGCTGCTGAACTCTATAGCATGCCCTCATTGATGGTCGTTCTACAAAGAGTTTGTCTTGGCTTCTCTATCTATTGTCATCTGTTACTAATTTTAATGCCTGTTTCATTTTCATTTATTCTAAGTTTATGTCTGACATAATTCCACTGTTTTCTTCTTCTGTCTATCTACCCTTTAGAGCTGAATATTGTGCATAGTGCAGAAACCAGAGCTCTCTAGTTCGAAAGATGTACTATTGTCTGTAATTCTTGCATGTTTTTTTTAGACCAATAGTCATATCCTCTTTGATGATTGTTCTGCAAAGAGTCTCTTTTGGTCTAAAACTTTTTTCTTTTACTATCTGGTACCCATTTTAATGCTTGTAGTGGCAGTATGTTTTCATCCATTTTAAGTACATGCCCAATATAAGTCCAATGTTTTCTTCTCCTTGTAGAAACTTATTGTTGTTTTGTGCCTTCTCTTACTTGCTAGTTTGACATGAAGTTTTCTAAGACATTTATTTTCAAATGAATTTAATTTATTTTCAGTGTTTATTTTCCGACTTTGAGGTTAATAAAGATATTGCATTGGAATTGAAGTCGTAGTTTGGCATATTTACTTATTGTTTAGTTAAGTATACATACCGTTAAATTCTGAATATAAACCCATCCGATTGTAGGCCGATAACCTAACTATCCCTTCCAAAAAGTGGAGAAAGTCGATAGTCCGACTATAGACCGACATCCCCAACTTAACAAAGCCGGCAATAATGAACTTCATCATCATAAGAAAGAACCGACATGCTAAATGGAAATTAACACAAACTTTTGCAACTCTAAGAAAATAGCATTCCTTTCATTTGCTTCACTCACGTAACTTGAATGAATCAAGGAATGAAACCCCGGTGGCTACTGTATTCTGGATCAATATATCCGAAAATAATGAATACCCGGTAGGCTGACTTCCCTATCCATGACTATAGATGGTTTATGAGGTGGCGAGACTTTGGGGAACAAAGTTTTTCCTGAATGAATTGTCTGTGTTGGGTGTCTGGGCGTTATGACGCGGAACAGCCCTAGTGAATAGTAATTACTACGTAACTATTATGTCACCGGCTTCTGACAGTGACGTTTAAGTGGGAAATGATGAAAGGCAAGACAGCGAGATCACGTTTGTTTTTATAAGATACAGAAGAGTTTGAACTTTGTTCCTGGTTATGTTTACCGTGTGGGGAGAATACGGTAATAAAATAAACATAACAGAGGATTGTGAAATTGATCTCGTCTTCCACTAAATGTACAGTGGTTGGGGGAGGGAATCAATTACGGCGCAATTTTACTACAAAATGCCTATGATGTGTTGTGATTTGGAACCTCGTTTCAAATCTTCTATAAAGAAAGATTGCATTTAGTCACTTATCTGAATGGCATCACATAATGTGAGGGAAACTTGGATTGGTTGAGCCGATTGAAATGGGTAGGGCCAGTAGGCCATCTGCGGCCTCAGTGGGCTGGACTAATTAATAGAATATAAGGCTGACTTAGCTAGCCAAGAATACTGCACAAGTAGTTTAGCTTCCAGTTCATACATTTTTATTGTCATTGATTTTATTCGTGTTTTATAAGAAGGATGCCTGGACAGAAACGAACATCGTATACTGCTGGTTTTAAGTTGGATGTTATCGCTTTTGCGGAGAAGTCCAACAATTCCATGGCTTCCCGCCACTTCATTGTGAATGAAAAGCAAGTGCGAGAATGGAGGAAAAAAAAGGAAGAATTGTCTTTGATGCCAAGATCAAAGAGAGCATCACGTGGCCGTACAGCTTCATTCCCTGCGCTGGAGAAGAAATTATCAGAATGGATAATGGAGTCTAGACAGAACGGATTAATTATAACCCGCACCAATATTCGAATCAGGGCGCTCTCGATATTGAAAGATCCTGCATTCCAGAATAACAAATCTGAGGACTTCGTTGCGTCAATGGGATGGTGCAATCGCTTTATGAACAGACATCACTTGTGTCTACGAACACGCACTAAGCTGGCGCAAAAGTTGCCGAAGGAGCTAGAAACAAAAATTGATTTGTTTCAACGTTTCACTATCAACCTGAGGAAGAGATTTAACTACGATCTATCTCAAATAGGAAACATGGACGAGACACCTGTCTGCTTTGATATGCCTTCTAATCGCACCGTTGAATGCAAAGGTGCGAAGACAGTTTTTGTAAAGACAACTGGGCATGAAAAAACTCGATTCACTGTTGTGTTAGCTTGCATGGCAGATGGGTCACGTTTGCCCCACGTGATTATATTTAAACGCAAGACTCTGCCTAAGGGTATTAAATTCCCAAGTGGCGTATTTGTGCGTGCTCACACGAAAGGTTGGATGGACGAAAGTGGTACTCTGGAATGGCTGGATAAAGTGTGGGGGCAGAGGAAGGGGGCCGCTTTAAAAAAACCATCCATGCTAGTCTGGGATTCATTTAGGGCGCATCTCACAGAGAAAGTGGTACAACGATGCCGTGAGATGGGGTTGTCTGTTTCCGTCATTCCTGGGGGACTTACATCCCTCTTACAGCCACTAGATGTCTGCCTGAACAAACCATTCAAAGACAGACTCCGAGCAAAATGGAATGACTGGATGGCATCATCTGATTTAGCAGTGACGAAGGGTGGTAACATTAAAAAAGTTGACATCACCACAATCGTTACGTGGGTCAAAGAATCGTGGTCTGATATTTCATCCGAAATGATCATCAGATCTTTAAAAAAGTGTTCAATAAGTAACGCAATGGATGGAAGTGAGGACGACGCTATCTTTGAGGACGATGCCGACGACGACAATGTACCAGAGACTGACGATATCCACCCTGATGTTTCCATGACAGATGATGACATTCATGAGTTATTTCAGACCTCAGACAGTGATTCGGACTTCGAAGGATTTCAATGACTGTTTCGACTGGCACCGGTAAGTTTTTCCTAAATTTTATCGATATTTGATGTTATTCTGTGTTCTGTTTTTGTGTCTACACTACAGATAATTGTGTTTAAACATTTTGCTGTACGCAAGCCAAACCTCCTATAATTTAGTCTGTTACTATCAAACACTACCCAGTAAGGCTAGACTATAAACGCCAGTTACCGTTATATAGATGTCATTTGTTATCACAGACATTATATGCACCCGGTAACTACCGGTACCTACACTTTACTGTAGTTAATAAATAACATCAGATACTGGTATACTTTTCTGACCAATTTCGATGATCAATTGAAACCTTTATGATAGAAATATATGTACTATAAACGGTAAAAAAAACCGGTAATACCCATTGCTAAAAATAGCATTTCCGGGAAATTTTGCTAAAAAAATGGCGGCGTGTTGGAAATAACGATATAGACCTAGTAAGTGAGTTTTTATCAAGAAATATCGGAGATTTCGAAGGAAATATTGTATGATATATAGAAATTAATGTAATTAGAGGCCTAGCATTATGGTAAGTACGCTCTAGATTGCTGGTGAGCCCTAGTCATTTTATCCTGGCTTAATATATCGGGACATGTGACTGTAATTTTTTTTAAAGTGTTTTTCTCCATTTTTACTGTGATTTGGACGTAATTTTTTTTTTAAATTTGATGTTACTCGATTATAAGACGAAGAGTATGAAGACATCTCTGTTTATTGTCCAAAAATTCTCGGGTTATACATGGAATTTAACGGTATATGAAATTCATAAAGGAAATGCCTGAGAACAGTCCTGGGTATAACAAAAATAGATAGAATAAACTATGACACTATAAGAAATATGATGAAAAGAATATCGTGCAAAGAATATTTATAGACACTCAAAAAAATCAAATGGTTCAGCCACCTGATCAGAATGGATTGCATTCCATCGATAGCCTTCAATAGAAGATCATCTGAAAAGAGAAACAGAGGAAGACCTAGATGAAAATGGACAGATAGCGAAATACTAGAGCACTAAGACTGCACTATGTCAGTTGCAACATAGTTAGCAAAAGAAAAAAGACTTCGGCTTCCCATAACATCTAGCGGCACACATGGATAGGACAAGACAAAAGTTATTCTTTTTTTATTTTCATATGTTTGTTAGGTGGTTTTCTTCTTATTGTAGTAGAAAAAAATTGCAGTTTCACATTTACTCTTATTTGCATTTTTTATGAATGCCAATATTTTCAAAGATATTTATTTGAGTAAAGACATTGTTGAGATATAATTGAGAAATAAGTCTCTCACCTGCTGGGCTCTATTATGAAAGCAACTACCATAAGCTGTGAAGGTGAGCATGTTGAGAGAACGATGAGAACTAATCAAAGGCAAGGAGATGGAAAAAGCTGTAGAGGCACAATCTTTGCACAAGTAGGTTTATAATATATATATATATATATATAGTGCATAATGTCCAGAAAGTTGACATGAGAAGTAAAGATGTGAAATGAGAATAATTGTTGAGAAAGTTGATGAATCAAGACAGATCAGCCTCAGTGATACCACCATCAATGTATCGCTGGAATATGAAACAGAAGAGGACCAACAAACATCTCACAAATCTGAAGTTTGATATGATTGATAAACAGACAAGCATAGCTAGAACCTATTTTCATGCCCATGGTTACAATACTGGTTTAGTTTTAAAAAGTGACCATTATATTCACAAGGGTTGACAATAAGTTCAGCAAGGCGGATGAGATCTCGTCAAGAAAAACCTGTAAGGCTTTTAGACAGAATGAGGCATACACAGGACAAACATTTAGTAAGAATAGACAATAACTGCATTCTCAAGACAACTGGAGAAAAAAATAGATAGGGCGACTCAGTGTCTTTTAAGAAAGAGATGGTTTTTTTTGTCTAACATAGTGTACCTAGTGTGATAGACTCAATCATGCTTTAAAATATTACAAATATTAACTATAAAGATAGAAAATGAGATTTTTGGGTACTTAAGTATCTATATCTCATGTGAAATATATTGTCTTGGATATTCATGAGTTCACTGTAATGAATGAGTTTGTATTCACACTTTGCAAGTATACATTGTGGAAAAATGTTTTATGCTGTATTTTTTTCCTTCTGATGACATAAACAATAATGCGGTTTCAAAACTATAAATTAAAGAAGGAAGACAGAGGATAATAAAAAAATTCTTGAGTCTAACGCGAATTGAACCAGTCCATTCAACGGCACCAAATCGCCTAGCAACTCTCGTACATGAGATTTTCCGTACTTGACTAACCGCATCTAAAAAAAAAAGTACTGAAAATCACATCTTTTTTGGAGATGCGGTTAATCAAGTACGGAAAATCTACTTGACAAAATCTCATTTTCTTGGAGATGCAGTTAGTCAAGTATGGAAAATCTTGTGTACGAGAGTGGTCACCTATGGGTAAAAAAAAAAGAGGAAGACCTAAAACAACCCTTTAAAAACACCATTCTTAAAGAAGGGGATTAATAGGCTGCAAGACCATCCAGGAACTAAAGTTGCAGGCAGTGGACCGCATCATATGGAGAACAAAAACCTCTGCCCCATGTGTCGCTTGCGGCACGAAAGGAACAAACTAACTAACATAAGTCATAATTAGCAGCAGTTATTCTAAGCCATAATTAGACAATCAAGCTGTCATAATTAGCAGTCATACTAAGTCATAATTAGCAGTCTTGCTAAGACATAACTGGCTATCATGTTTAGTCACAAATAGCAGTCATGACAGTAAATCATGTTTACCTTGCAGAGTCTTCCCAGTTCTTCCTCCACTTCCTTTATCATTCCAAGAGCTCGTGCCTCTGAAACATCTCCAGCCATCTTGAACCCATAAGACATTGGCTGAAAATCTTCCTGTATGTGAAAATGCCAAGAAATATTGTGGGTAATAATTATAAAGACTGATCATCACTGTAATGTCATTATCAACAAGAAAACTGACAATGAAGACACATTTGTTAATTCCTTTCCAGCGACCTCAAAAATGATGTTTTATTTTAATAATTCTGTTCATTTGTTTATATCATTAGGACATATTTTATAAAATTATTACTTAATTTTTATATAATCATGTTAAGACTGCTGCAATACAAAAATCTTACTTCCTCAACGGTTCCAGCTCTGTTGATTCTCTCTCGAATGTGATCAACTATTTTCAGCATGACTATACAGAAGGCTTTAAGACACCTGTCCTCTATGATGTGTGGACTGTGAAGATACAGATTTGTGAAGACTGTCTGAGCCAGAGAATGACCCTCAATCCATGTTACCTGCATAATAATCAATAATTATATTCAAAAGTGATTTCAGACATGAAATTACGTAATAACAAGTTTCTTCTGCATTTTTTCTCCACTTCTGATGTAGTTCAGAGAATGTAATGCAATGTGTTATGGTTTTACAGCTCAGCTGTGATATCTGAGTCTTCAGACCTGAAATATCTGACTGAGACTTGAGAAGTTTAATTATTTACTGAGTTGCAAATATTTATATGAATGTAGAAAGAGCTCATGGTTTTTTTCTTTGTAGTGTAGGTTTAATTGCAAAAACATATGAAGATCTCATGGTTTTTAATTGTAATGTGGGCTTGATTGCAAAAACTTACATACTGTTCAAAAAGAGAAACACAATACTATTTCAAATCTGTACACACATTTTATTTTATGGAATTAACGTTTCAACCTAGGAAAGAAGAAACTTTCAGACTTTAACTAAGCCAAACCTGTCTCCAGTCATTTCCAATGGTCTATTGATGATGCTGGTTCGCCCACTACAGTTGGTTCTGGTGATGCCGGTTCATAAGAACAGGACCTCTGTAGCATCGAATAGGTTCTGGACTATTTGACCTGAAATTCAATGAGCTGCTGGCATTCACTGGATTGTGGAGGACACATATGCAAATCGATTCCTGAGGTAACATAGCCATATGAAGCGGTCTTCGACAGGAGTTCTGACTCTGGGTCTTCCACTGAGTCTGTTTGTTAAAATCGCTTCCAAAGGCAACTAATGGTGCATCTAACCACATTAAATTGTCTGGCCACTATACTTTGTGATCATCCAGTCTGTAAACATCCAATAAATATGTATCATTGCTCTGTAGCACGATGAGCCATACTTACACACTGAATTTATTCAAGGACCGTCAATCTTTTATAGGCATTCAATAATTTGGTCAGAATTTTGTGTTCATTAAGTTCACAGGATTCTCATTAACATGTTACAAATTATTGCCAACACATGTTGTTTTGACCTTGACCTCTTTCATGACCTCATGAATAATGAGGTGACTACAATTCAAGTAACCAACAGATGTTAATGACCAGGTGAACAAATTTGATAGGTTGAATGATGTCCAATCAGCGAATATCTTTTTGTAAAAGTAACAAAAAAAGTTGTATTTCTTTTTTTTTTTTAACAGTATATGAATATAGGAACGTCTTATTGTTTTAACTGTGTAGTGTAGGCTTAATTGCAAAATATGTATACGAAGATATCACAGTTTTGGGTTTGAGTTTGTTTGACTTAATCAGGAACAATTTATGAATAAAGCTTATCAGAGCATGAGGTACATGGGAATCTGTGGTAGCTCAGTAGTTAGTACAGTTTTAAGTTGGGAGGTCTAAATATGATTTTCCAGTTCAATCTTACATTTTTTAAGACCACAAACTAGGTCAACCAATTCTAAGGAAATATTCAAGGGTGTCTTCTGGGAAAAGTAAAGATGGAGGGCATGATAATGACCACATCATCCCTAAGTGTGCTGTACTACAATTAAAAATGCTGACGTAACACCATATTCTCCATCAGACCTCAACGGTGTGAAAATGTGCTACTACTACCTACAAGTTGCATGAAGAGATACAGAACTGAGTTTTGCAGAGTTAAAAAATATGTCTGTCATGAGAGAATAGCTGGCGTTACTATCTATCTATTGTTATTTCTACCTGTGTTGTTAAGCATCATGGGAGGGAAGTTGGAGTTGTCTGTCTCTAGCCATTTGGGTTGCATTGGCCATGATCATCCTGTGTTTCTTTGTCTCCACCCATCTAGTTCTTGGTCTTTCTCGTGCTTTGTAACTTGATCTCCTGCTGTTGTATGCACGAAGGACTGGTTGCATTGATTCTGTTCTCAACTGCTTATATTTTGCACAATGCCCTACTGGACTATATAGTAACATTTAAGTTATTCAGACATTCCCTTTCATTACACGTTTCTGATAGTGAGTTATTTTCTTTTGATTCCAGCATCTGGAGACTTTTTGCTGTCAACCAGTTCATTTCCTAACACAATTCCCCTATTTACAATCACGGTTACGTGAACTCAAAATGTTTTCTGTCAATTCTAATCAATTATCAACACTGTTACAAGATAACCAAAACAATACCAGTAACACATCAAGAGACAACAGATCAAGTGGTTTTCACACACTTTCAGACTACCAACAGACAGCATGCCACAGATGGCCGTGACACATAGGCTTTAAAGCCAGAGGCAGACCATGTAAAAGATGGATCACAGAAATCAAAGAGGCCCCGGGAACAAGCTTACAAAAACAGCACACAAGAAAGCCATCTCCAGAAAACTCTTCTATCCCTGACGCCACAAAGCAAACAAGGGCCACAGCGTATAGATAGAACAAATATACTTAAAAAGATCAATCATATCAAACATTAGAGGCAGACAGTCAAGGTTTCTAGGGCATGTGCTGGGAAGAACACAGCTTGAACACTTAATAACCACTGGAAAGATCAAAGGGAGAAGAGATAGAGGTAGACAAAGAGAAAAGTTACTAGATGGGCTTGTATCGTGGCACGGTAGAAGCTCACCAACCGAGCTTATTGACAACACAAGAGACAGAGAGTCGTGGAGAAACATGATCGCCTACGCCAGTCGGCATGGCACTTGATTGTTCCGTGTATGGATTTAGGCTAGCTTGCAAGCATATACATACCAAACAAGCTAAAGAAGCATCCATTATTCCAATAATCTCTGCATGGTCCAAATTTGCAACTTTCACAATACCATCCTGTAAAATAAATGATATACTAAACCAATCTAAGTAGTAAAAATGTTCATATTTTAATTTTAAAAAGGGTTCTTCCTACTCTGATAAGTGGAAGTCAACACTCTAAAAACATAAATATTTTGAGGAATTTCTAAATAATACAAATGTCTGTCTATTGATGTGTTAATTGTGCATTGACGATTAATTTTTAAGTAGATGTGCATGGCTGTTGGTGTTAAATCATGAATGTCCATTCTAGTAGGTATTTAGGTCAGTCAGCTCTCTTTAAGGATGAGATTGTTTTTTGGGGTACATTTCAGATAAATTTATTAGGGTTAGGATTAAGCTGTATTAGTTGTAGAATGAGATGTAGTTTTGGTTATTGTACCTCCATCTATTGTGTTCTCTGGTAAATGAGTGACATTGAATAGCAGTCCCGCCGAAAATGGATGTGTCGGGCCATTGGCGCAATTAAAACGGCGACACAACGCATTTCCATTCTCTGGACTACATCCTGCTGGAAATATAGTAGGACCATTGTCCTGTTACAAGAGATATCCAGCGGGAGATTGAGAATGAATGCTGAAGAAGAAGAATAGCAGTGAGAACACTTCCAAAAGTCATGCAATATGCCATGTTCACCATGTACCATGAAGACACTGGATTGTCTTCCAGATTTATTATCTTCTTCTTCTTCTTCTGCATTCAGCATCTGTGGTCATGCTATACCATCAGGCCTGTTGTCAAGATGAAGTCCACCATCTTCTCCAGGTCAGAGCGGCTGCCCCATAGCTTTTGCTATAGAATTTGGTACTTCCTACTGTTTCGAGGTGTATCTCCCCTATGAATTTAGCAAGATCCTGTGTATCACTGATGTGACGTTATTTTAGTGCACTTCAGAGTTTTTGAAACATGATGTGACAGAGGAAAATGTGTTAAGTTATTATAAAAGAAATATGTTTCCTACAGCAATGATGGATTTTCAATAGCTTCTTCAGTCTTGGCTCTAAGAAACATTTCATTTAATTTCTTAAAAAACATGGCATACTTCTAGTAGCACTACAAACACTACTACTATAACAACAGCTACTATAACTACTACTGCTACTACAACATAACAATAACTACTATCACCATTACCACTATAACTGTTCAACTTAACATCAGAGGGTAGCTAGAAAGTCACGGATAGACCAAGATCCATCTAGAGTGGTCATTCCATGCCCGAACTGTTCAAGGACATTTACAGCTCAAATAAGGCTCATTAGCCATCTACGAACTTATAATCAAGGACATAACTCTAATTGAATTTTCAAAAGTGGATGTAACAAATCGTCATCATCACTTGTGATGGACGAACAACAACAACTGTTCAACTGAACTCGCTTATTCAACTTATGTCTAAACCAATACCTAGACCCATTTAAAATCCAGCCAGCTAAATATACATACTAGAATTGACACTTAATATGCTACATGTTTTGCACTAGTCATGCACAAATATTATGAAATAAGTAACACACTATTAACATTTACTACTATTAACTAGTAACCCATTGCTATGCTCTCTTCTAACAATAAAAACAGTATTAGATATAAGGTTATTCTTCCATGGAACAGTGGAAATGAGGCTAACACTAATCAATCTTCCATTTCCTGTGGTTCTTATTGAAGGAGCCAGTATGTCAGAGTAGTAAATTAATTTTTAGTCATCAGGGCAAATATAGTTGAAATGGAAACTATTTTCAATGAAATGCTTTGGATTGTGGTTCGGATGATGAATTCTTGAGGGTTACAGACATAGATTTTGGTTCATTAGTCGATATAACTGGCGGTGGAGATGCTCTTCATCTGAAGGAGATAATGCTTTTGATAGTGACCGAGTACCTTCTATTTACAGCCATCTGTCTTCCTTCATGACTTTTATTGACCAATTTGAAACAATTTTGAAACTTGAGCGAATAAAATTCTAAGTTGAATTGTCGGCATTTGATCGGTAAAACAGTGAAAAATGTTCATAAGAAAAACTGCAGGTCAACAAACATTTAAATCATCACAGAGCTTTTAAGTATATTTTATTTACAATTTAGGCCTATTGTTTTAGGCATATTAGAGTTTTTCTATCATTTAGACCTATGTTTTATCGGATACTTCTATCTAATGTACTTTGTATTTCTGCTCTTCGAACAAGAAAATAGAGACATATTCAAAAAATTAATTCAATTCTACACATTTTGATGCATAGCACATTATTGTAGGTTTACAAATAAATAAAATATTGCACAAAGACTCAGAAAAAAATGTTTTTTTGCAAACTCTTTAACACATGTCAAAAAACACTAAATCGTAACAGAATGTTTCTTTGTACATAGAAACATTTGAAACTTACCAAATAGTTGCATAAATAGATATACTATACAAAATAGCAAACTATAGATGCTAGGGTCATGTGTCTGACATTGTTGTTTTTGAAATTTTGGAATTATGTTTTATCAGAAGTTTTTATCTAATATACTATATATTTCCACTCTTCAAAAAAAGACAATAGATATATATTCTAAAAATGACATTTTCAGAGATTCAATTCTGCACAGTGTGATGTATAGTACATCACTGTAGGTTTAAAATACACAAAGTATTGTACAAAGACTAAATGTAAACACACTCATAATTTTATTGCTTAGAAAGAATGCATAAAAATGTTAATTTAGTATACTACGAGTTAAGATACTTATTGCTTGTTTTCCAGTGGTGTTACTGGGGATCAAACAGATTTGGGCAGCTACAAAGACTGTGAGTGAAAATTACTCTTGAAGGGTACCTAATAATATTTTAATCAGGTCTACAGACTTAAATACTGTGAACATAAGAGTAATTTCATTGCACGTCACTCTCTAAATGAAGTGTGTGGCTGCATAGCTTTGAGGGAATTAGGTACCAGCATATAAAAACTAGAGACTACTGGTTTCTGCCCTATGCATTGTATTTAGCGCTGAAGAAACATAAATAGATCAAAATAAGAAGGTGAGGAGGTGCACAATGAAGCTAGTGTACAAAGTGTAATGTATGGGAATAAACATCAGAAAAAGTAGAAACAACTGCATCATATGATTAGTTAAAAACAGCATAATAATGAAGGATAAAAAAATCTATAAGAATATTTTTTTTAATGAGAAGAAACTAAGGTTGAAAATCTGAACAAAGTTTATAAGATACTTTTAATTTGTTGTTGTCGATATCCAAATACTGATGCGTAATTCTACTCTTGTCAGCACAATGCCATTCTTACAAAAGTGCTGGTCTTCTGAAGTTGACTTATCTGTACAGTAAGTTAGTGACTGCTAAGGGTATTACTAGAAGTTTTTTCCTGGCAGTTGAAAGTTAAGGGCAGTCAATAAGTAGGTGTTTCGCTGTTTCATTGGGATGAGAGCAGTGTCTAAAAGTGTGTAGTTGCTGGGGTTTGATACAGTTTAAATGGTTATTGATTCTTGCATGTCCTGTTCCAAACTGAAAGATAAGGGATTGGTCCATCTGTTCAGTCAGATTTCCCTGGTGTTATTTCTGAGAATCTGCTTGACTATTCCCATACTTCAAGGTCTTTGCTTTTGTTGTTTTGAGGCGCCTCTTTTTTACAAGTCTGTCTGCTACTTCATTTCTTGCTATATCACTATGTCAAAGGACCAGAGATCCATTTCATGGTCACACTTATTAGATATGTAGAGATAAGACTGTGCGCTGCTCTTTCTATGTGGAGAATATCTTGATTTTCAAAACTGACATAGAGTGTAAAAATGACTATGTCTGAAGGTTTTTTTGTTCCATGAGATCAAACTGTTGGTGTATTAACTCAATGGCTATTTAATAGATGTATACTACATGCTGCTAGTAAAACCATACCCATGGGGGCACGCAAAAACTACAAACCCTACTGGAATGATGAACTGGAAAAGCTGCAAAATGAGATGGAAACATCTAGACAGCAGGCTGAGAACAGACCTAGCCAAGAACATTACAACAAATATCAGCAAACAAAGGCTAAATTTCAAAGAGCCAAGTTACAAGCCAGACGGAGCAGCTGGAAAGAAAAAACAGAGTCGCTGAACCTAGAAAGAGATACTAGGAAATTATGGAAACTTGTAAAACAACTAAATGATGAAGGTACAGGGAGAAATACCAGGATCACACTTTATAAAGATAGAAACATTTTAACAGGTAAACATGTAGCTGATTACTTTGCAGATTCCTTTGCAGAAGACAATAACGTCAAAGTCAGCCCAGACAAACAACAGGAGGTTCGAGAGAACCAGCAAAACATTGGACAAGGTGAACCTATACCTGAAGTCATGGAGGCACCAATCACAATGAGAGAACTGGAGCATGCAATATCCAAATTGAAAATGAAAAAGTCCCCTGGAGCTGATGGAGTGTCCAATGAAATGATTAGAAACCTGGGAAGTGCAGCAAGAGCAAAGCTACTGCAGATCTTTAACACAAGCTGGTCCACAGGTAATGTACCACAGGCGTGGAGAGAAGCAATAATGATACCACTCCTCAAATCAGGAAAAGATGGCAACACAGTCTCCAACTACAGGCCCATCAGCCTCACAAGCTGTCTATGTAAAACAATGGAACGCATTATCAATCTTAGGATGCAGTGGTACCTTGAAAGTGAAAACCTTCTGGTATCACAGCAAGCAGGTTTCAGACAGTGCTACTCTACTGAAGATCAGGCAACCTACCTCTCCCAAGAGATTGAGGATGCCTTCCAAGAAAAGAAACTGGTACTAGCAGCATGGATAGACCTCAGGAAAGCATTTGATAAGGTCTGGAAAGAAGGGCTCCTAAAGAAATTGCGAAATTGCAGGGTTAGCTCAAGAATGTACAAATGGGTAAAAGCATACCTGCATAATAGAAGAGCCAGGGTACAATTAGATGGTCGCAAGAGCAAGAAAGTTCTACTGCGTCATGGAGTCCCCCAGGGAGGAGTCCTGTCACCCACACTTTTCTTGGTTTACATCAATGACCTAGTTGCTGAACTACCACACGGGATCAAAGTGGCAATGTATGCTGACGACCTGGTGATCTGGTGCACGGAAGAACATGCAACAGTGGCCACTAAACAAATACAAAGAGCTATCGATGCCCTAACCTTATGGGCTAATAGATGGTGCGTCAGCATTAACACAGATAAGTGCAGCACTACACTCTTTACCCTCTCACCAAAACAAAAAGCTGGTCATATCAAGATAGATGGAGAGCTCTTGAAAGAAGACAAACAACCCACATACCTCGGAGTTACTTTTGATGATAAGCTGACATGGAAGCAGCACATAAACAAAGCAACAACAAAAGCCAGGAGGAAGCTAGCTATCCTGAGAAAACTAAGTGGAACCACATGGGGAGCCAGTGGAAATATACTCAGTAAAGTTTACCAGCAAGGCATAAGACCACACCTGGAATATGGTTCAGCTGCGTGGTGTCCTGCATCAAACACCACATTACAAGATCTAGATAAAGTGCAAAACCAGGCACTTAGAATAATGTTGGGAGCAATGAAATCAACACCCATAGCAGAGATGCAGAAAATGGGAAGAATGCAAACACTTGGCGAACGCAGAGAAACAAAAGTACTAATTCAAGCAGAAAAGTTTCAGTGTATGCCAAGTCATCCAATGAAGGAAAGATTCCAAAATCTAGCAATGGGACGACTGAAAAGGAGCAGCTTTATCCATCAAGCTAAACGACTCCGTAGACAACTTACAGACCTACCTGAAGTTGACAGCCCCTTAAGGTCTGTACCAGAACAAACCCCGTGGAGTGAAAGCCATGGAATGCCAATATACATTCAGACCCATGTGAAAGGAATACTAAGCGAGGACGAACAGAACAGTGTGCAGCGAATGAGTCACCCTCAGTTTGCTGGATGAGGAATATCCACAAGATATATGGGTCAGAGTGTACACAGATGGGTCAGCACAGAATGCTGTGAGGAATGGAGGTGCAGGTGTATATATAGAATATCCACACAAGCCTAGAGATACAATCAGAACACCGACAGGAAAATTCTGCAATAATTATGATGCAGAAATCCAGGCAATTAGTGTGGCAGCTAAAAAACTGCTGAACTCCAACTCTGACCTACAGCCTGTGGTATTCCTGACAGATGCAAGGTCAGTGCTTCAAGCTCTCCAGTCTGGAAAACTAACAGACTTAAAAAAACTACTTAGCGAATTGTCTTACCAGTATAGGGTAACCATGCACTGGATACCCTCTCACTGTGGAATACCAGGAAATGAAAAGCAGACCAACTGGCTAAGGAAGGTGCTGCCGAAGACCAACCAGATATACCAATCACCTACCATCAGAAAAAACAGATGATAAAGTCAATAAGAAAGCCACAAACACCAACACAAGATGACTATCACAATATGAACAGATCAGAACAAGTTATAATTCTACGTCTCAGAACAGGACACAACCGACTCCGCAGTCACATGTATACAAAGTTTAAGATTGGCAACACGGCCATGTGTACATGTGGACAGGCAGCACAGAGTGCCAAACATATACTTCAAGAGTGTTCTGAGCATGAAACGCTGAGGCAGACATATTGGCCAGAGGAAACAACACTGGAATCAAAACTCTATGGGACACTGTATGAACTACAAAAGACAGTGAGTTTTATTAAGGAGACAGAATTACAGATATAGACATGTTTCAAGTGAACGAAAGAAGAAAGAAGAAGAAACTCAATGGCTGTTTTAATGGCCTCAGTCTCTGCTTCAGAATTTGGGATCAACACTCACAGTAGTAGTGAGATATCAGATGGGAAAGAGCACTGACAGAAGCGGTAGAAAGGCACAAGAGACAAAAGAATGACCATCCAAATAAAATACTTATTGACACATGGAAATGGACTAAAACAACTGTATTTACTGGATACATCCAGAGAGGAAGATAACAAACACCATCTACTGCAAGAGAGAGAACTAGAAAACAAATGCCTCAGCCAACCCCTTTGGGACAACCTGCACCAATCAACTATCCAAACAAAATTACTAGATAAAACAGCCAATATGGGAACACTACCAACAATGCTGTGGACATGTGCTCTAGAAACTATAAACAGCTACCCATCATCAGTAATCAAAGCCTATACCGATGGATCGGCTTTCAAGGCCACCTGTTTTGCAAGACATATATGTTATCTATATACAACACTTTGATGAATCTGCCTATGAGTTATGTGACTCTTGTAGCGAAAATTGCTCAAATTATGCTTCTAGTTATGATACACATTAAAGTAATACAAAATATTAATCATATGGGGATTTATTTAAAATAGATATTTAATCGCAACAATAATATTACTTTGTTATACAAGCATGATGGATTCAAAGCCAGGGGTAGACTATGAAAAAGATGAATTACAGAAATAAAAGAATCCAAGAAAACAAACATATATGAAACACACAAAAAAGGCTGTCTCCAGATAACTATTCCATCTCTGACGCTACAAGGCATAAAGGAGTATAAACCAAAAAGAAACAAGAAAGATTAATAATTCATCTCCTTCATGTGATCAGAAATCAATATTTTACAGATTATTTTTTTTTTAAATTGCTTGTAAGTATTCTATAACTTTAAATTTTAAATAAAACGATTCACCTAGCCTCAGGCTCTATGCATCCACTAATACAATGCAACGTGCTGAAAAATAATAATGGTGTGCTTTCATGTCTCACCTCAATTGATTGTTCTAGTGTGCGAACTTTCCTCTTAATTTGATTACAAAGCATTCCTGCATCCATTTTTGGATCCATCATTTCAATAGCTGACATTGCTTCAAATAGACCAAACCTAAATGGAAACAAATGTTAATTAGAACAACAATAATTGTTTAAGACTATAAACTGTTACCAAAATAATTATAAGGAAATTTTATTTTAGAAAATTTGTAAAATTATAAATGTGATAACTTCACAAACATGTCAGAAAGAAAAATTATTTGTACATTGAAACTCCTGGTAGATATGTTATCACACAAATGTTTTGTAAGATATTTGTCCCAAACGATTATATTATTATCATTAATCTTTTAAAACTATGGGTTTTTTTTCTAAGCTTCTAACAGTCCAACTTTTTCTCTCTATGGTTTGTTCTCCAAATCCCACTGGATTTCTCTTGTAGCAGGACAATGGTTCTACTAGATTTCTAGCAAAATGAAGTCTAAATAACTGGAGATGTGTTGTGCTGTCCTTTAATTTATGCCAATGGTCTAGCACATCCAACTACAACTGTGGTGTATGAGAAGCTTCAAATGAAAACCTTAGAAGTATGATAATCTTGAAATATTAGAATAATTGTGATATTTTCTTATAAACTGTCAATATTGTTGCTAAAGATGACAAGTGTCCTGCAAGTGTCATCTTGGTGTGGACTAACTAACTTCTTAACAGCAGTTTAAAGATGGCCATCCCACTATTGATAAACACCAATTAGGAGCAGCATTCTATTATCTCTTATTTATATCTGTTCAGAGGTGAAACCTATAGAAACTAATTGACAAATGAAGGTTCATAATGGTAATGCATGTAGGTCAATCAAGCAAGTATATGAGTGGAATATGAAGTTTCAAAACAACATGAGTTCTATGAGATTGACTACAACTGATGTGCCTGACATCAAAGCAGCTTCCTTCATCAACTTTCATGTACATGTTCAAGATCCTTAATTGTTTGGCATAAAATGTTCAACAAGTCATAACACTTGTCACTGAACATATCACATATATAAATGTTATGGATTAACCACATAATAGTACATATTGTCCATGATGATAAAGCATACATATTCAAAAAAATTGGTAGAAAAATTTATTGCGGTGAGCAAATAATCATTATTTATTTGAACCAGTGGTTGAAAAAAAATTTAAGCATTATCATCATTTAGCAGAGGGTTTCTCAAAGTGGGTGAAAATGATTCCTGGGGGACAGTGAGATTTCAGTGGGTTCAAACCTATATCTATGTATATATTGAAAAGCAAAGGTGAGAGCACACAACCATGACACACTCCCGTTTTTGTCTCAAATGCATCTGTAATACCATCTGATGTTCTTACCATGCACTGACAGTTTTTATACAAAGCTCATACTTTCTAACAATTGTCCCTTGATACAATACATTTTTAGCATTTCCCATAGTATGTTGACTCTAACAACAATTGAGCAATTGAGCCAAAAAAATGCTTTCTCCTGCTCTATAAATATTGTATTTAGTTTTCTGTTATATTCTATTGTTCTTTCGTTCCTTTTGTGTACGAGGGTTGCTAGGCGATTTGGTACCATTGAACAACCTGAGATTTGGTGCCGTTGAATGGACTGGTTCAATTCCCGTTAGTCTCAAGAATTGAAAAACTAATGTACGAGGGTTGCTAGGCGATTTGGTGCTGTTGAATGGACTGGTTCAATTCCTGTTTGTCTCAAGAATTTTTATTATCTTTGCACAGATTTTCCCAGTATGGCTTAATAGTGAGATAGTATGTTACACATTCTCTTTTGTTGCCCTTGTTTTTCCACAATGGTAAGATTACTGACATTTGCCAGTCTTCTGGAACCTCCCTTTCTTTTCACGTTATTATGAATATTCTTTGCAGCCATTTTACCCAAATATCTTTTCATACTTTAATGGCTTCGTTGGGTATGCCATCTGTGCCAGGCAATTACTTTCACTAAGTCATCCAAAACTGGATGTTGTTATTTTTTTTTTTACCTTTATCAATCAGTTTAAATAATTTAATAGATCCGTGCTTTGTATGAGAAATCTATAGAAGGTGGTACTGCTAGTAGAACATAATGGAAAATAATACTCACGTGAAAGACAGGTAATGAAGTCCTACTGAATGACGACTAAAACACTACACACTATCACTAATGGATGTAAATATGGTACATATAACAAAACAAAACACAGAATATAATCTACAAATGACAATACGCAGGACAAAGTCGACGTTTCGGATCAATAGGCTTTTTTCAAGATACGGACATAACATACAAACACAAAAAAACCCCAAGTAGAAAAAGGCCTTCTACTTGGGGTTTTTTTGTGTTTGTATGTTATGTCCGTATCTTGAAAAAGGCCTATTGGTCCGAAACGTCGACTTTGTCCTGTCGCTATGAGAAACTGAATCACTGTTTATTGGTCCAATTTTGTAATGGATTCATTATCAAACCAGCTGACTGCCTAATACACTAATCTTACAAAGAGAATGACCAAGTGACCATTTGTACATTGGTATGTGCTTATTATGTCCATCTTGATGTTGTCATGCTCCTTGCATGCTGGCATAGATGATGCAGCATAGGCTGGTTTCATTTGAACAAGTCTCATACTTTCAGTATGAGAATGGGGGTGCCACCCTCTAGTGGCCAGCTAAGACTTCATTTACTAGGGCAGCCATTATGTCAAACTTAGTCTACGCAGATGTCAATCTGAGTGAATGGCATCTAAAGCTATTTCCATTCTCCGAGGTCATATGGATTTCCTGTCTAGGATTGGCCCTCAGAAACACTGAAGAATTATATCTTATGTCCATTAACAACAGCCAAAAGATGCTGTGTGTGCACCTGCTATATTCTATGTTCTATTTTTTAAATATACCTCACAGCTGATATTATCTGAGCTCTTGCTTTTGTAAATAGAACTCATCGATATTGTCATAAATTACATGGAATGGTCCACAATTGTGGTGGAGCAGTACAGAGTAAGATTGTGTTGACCAGGGTACAAGGTTAAATTTCCACCTGAGGCAGTTGTGCTTCTGGACTATCCAGAAAGAAATGGTAAACTACTGAACATAAATACTACTAAACAACTCACATACAAAAAAACTCTTTTTTATCTGTACTATCACAACTGATGTAAGAAGATTTCATGATAGATATGATGAGCACTTTTTTTTGTATGAAACAAGTACAGAAGCTGAAAATTGTATAGCATAAGCTGAAAAAATATAAACCAAATATTTGCATGAAAAGATTGTAAGCTAGCCACTACTTAATCAACAAACATACTTACATGTTGTCATGCACAAGCTCTCCAAGATGAAGCTGTGAGCAGGCACTGATAAAATCTTGGGTGATGTCCACCCATTTAAACTTAGGACAGTCCAACTTTTCATTTTCAACCAACGTCGGTACAAGCGTAGCTTCATTCATTACGGCTTTTCTTTGTGGGGGGTGACTAGAAATAAACTAACGAAGAATAAAGAAACCTGAGTTTAAAACATAACGTTCACAAAAAATGTTGAAGTGATGATGACTTAAAAGTAATGCAACTATTTTAAATACTCTGAATCCACGTCACAGATAGTTCAGAAAAAGTACCACTTATAATATTTTGTAATAATAGACACATACATTATGCTAATTTTTATTCCTATAAATTTTATTGGAACTATCATCACTGAGTTTATAGTATCTTGTTTGTTTTCCTTAAAATTGCAAGTTATTTAGATGTGTAATTATGAATTATAAATCTACAGTATTATTCTTTAAAAACCCTATTAATATTGTATGTTCCTCTTTTATAGAGAATTTGTGATTAGGAACCATTATAACTACATTGAGAGTATTCCCATAAATGATCTTTTGCTGGTCCATCAGCCATATAAGGGTTTATAAGCTCAGTGTCAGTTGTTGGCTGTGTATTCTTCACATCTTTCCAGAAAGGTTACTTTCTTCTTTTATTTCTCACAGGAGAATTTTTGCTTCATATACCGTTACAGTTCTTAAAACTGCAATCTCAACGATCCAAAATAGATGATAGTCAGGAAGAAAATTGTTTGATAGATAACAGAGAGAAAATGTTGTGATGAAAATAAAGGAAAATGTTTTGATGAAGATAACCAGGGAGAACATTTAGATAATTAGCGAGAGAAAAGAATGTGAAGATACATAGATGATAACCAGTGATAGAAATCAGTAAAAATATTGTTGAATACAGAAATAAATGTAATCAGGGAGAAAAATGCTAATATTGCAGAAAATATTATAGAAAAATGTAAATACCGTATTGTTGCGTGTATAAACCCATCTGATAATAGGCCGAGAGCATGACTTTGGGCTTTCCTAAAGTGTAAAAAGTCTAAAGTCTGTTTATAGACCAACATCCCCAACTTAACAATGCCGGCAATAATGAACTTCGTCTCCCACAGGGTAGTGAATAGTAATTACTAATTATCTTGCCACAGGGTTCAGATGACAGCAACATTTAAGCAGGATACTACAGTATACAATAAAAAAATTATGCAAAATGGGCTTCATTTGTTTTAATTGGATACAGAAGACTTATAGCTTCATTGCCGTATGTTTACCTTTTAGAGAATATACTGTAATAAAGTAATAAACATGTACAGTGGAATGACTTTGTAACCAGTTTAAAAAAACAAGAGGCCAATAAAAGACATTTTTCGCTATTGATTTCCCTCTCCCAACCCTCCTTCCTCCTGAGTTAAAAAAAAACCCAGCAAGAGTGTCTAAAATAGTGGCACGTTTGTGCAAAACTATCATGTGTAGAAGACCTCTGTACAGAATTCATTAGGACTTCATTCTTTATGTTTCTAATTATTGTCCTTGGTCACTATTTATATACTTGGAGTCACATGTCAAAAATAGAAAAGTCGTATTTTAAAGCCCCATAGCGTATTTTGGTACTATGATCAATCACTCCAACCCGTTTTTGTTCTTTCTTCCCATTAGTGCATACCTACGTATTTTTAGTTAATTTATCTAAATAAATATTCAAATAAATCAATAAATATTTAGTTGAAATATTGATTTTTTATGGTTAGGGTTAATTATGATTTACATAACTAATTCTAACCCTAACCCCTAAATATAATTATATTTAAATTAATAAATGATAAACACAAACTGATAAACATAGGCAAGGGAAATAATCACACAGGTAGGCACTAATTGGCGCAATAGGGGTTGGACTGCAATAATAATAATCTTCATTGATAATCTTATTCTGTCTCTTAAAGTTTGCAAACCAGACTGTGTGGGTATAAATTCAGCGACACCATTGTTTCTGAATTCTTCATGGATGATTTTTGGGACAAAGAAGATTTTGAAGGCTTCAGTGTTGTAGGTATTGTAGATAAACATATGGGGGTAGAGATATTTATAATATTTAATAGTGATGTAAATGCTATCAGTTATAATTAGGAAATTTAGAGCCAGATTTTCTACAGATAAGCTATGGATGACCTTGAAATGTAAATCTTTTATGTTTGTTTTGTGATTTTTGGTGTCCATTTTTGTTGTCCACAATTTAACACTAACACACAAACAAACAACATTTCCAAACCATATCCAGCATACACTCATTACTATTGTCTCCAAATTAATAAATCAATAACTAAAAAAAGTTATGCCAAAAAATCAAACGTCACACATCCAGAAAAACAAGAAATCATAAAAAATGGCAGGGTTCAGTGGAAATTGCAGAATTTTTCTCTGGGTTACTGCAGGTTTATAATATGTGATGCTCTTTGCAATTTCAGATTAACTGCACAAAAACATAATAGAACAACTTACATCTTTTTTAACGCTGCCAGAGTTTAAGCCACAGCAAGCAAATATTTGCATCTACAAGTCTTCGTAGATGTAAATTTTTCAATATGTCAGTTATCTAGCTCTGTAAATAATATACCTGTAGATAAAGTTGTAACATAATAAGATTGTAGATAAAGTTGTAACATAATAAGATTGTGTTCATAATATTTGTATAAGAATAAGAAACTTGACATGAACAACAACACAACAGAGGCCCACCCACCAAAATCTAAATAAATAAATGATAGAAATTATTACGAAATGGTTTAAAGGTACCAAACTGAAATATATGGCAAAGGTAGAGCAACGCCATATGGTTTATATAGTAAAGAGTAACCATGCACTGGATACCCTCTCACTGTGGAATACCAGGAAATGAAAAGCAGCCAACTGGCTAAGGAAGGTGCTGCCGAAGACCTACCAATCACCTACCATCAGAAAAAAACAGATGATCAAGTCAATAAGAAAGCCACAAACACTGCCACAAGATGACTATAACATTGTGAACAGATCAGAACAAGTTGTAATTCTACGTCTCAGAACGGGATACAACCAACTCTGCAGTCACATGTACACAAAATTTAAGATTGGTAACACAGTCATGTGTACATGTGGACAGGCAGCACAGAGTGCCAACAAATACTTCAGGAGTGTTCTGAGTATGAAACACTGAGGCAGACATATTAGCCAGAGGAAAGAACACTGGAATAAAAGCTCTATGAGCCACTGTATGAACTACAAAAGACAGTGAGTTTTATTCAGGAGGCAGTCAGACATGTTTCAAGTGAACGAAAGAAGAAGAAGAATTGTCCCTTTATATGTCTGAAATATGTTAATTCAAGATTTTTTGATAGTTTTGAACTTTGAGGAGCCATTCTTCTATATTAAAGTCTTTGTGGACGATTAGTAACATATAGAGTACTAAATTAAATACATAGGCCTAGGCAATAGATAATAGTTGACCCTATATTATTATTAATAACACTGCGCAACACATAAAAAATTACAGACATGAAAATAATCATTTCCTACTGAAAATGTGGTGAGAAAAACGAATATCACATTAAAAATTCTCAGTTTGCTCTTATTGTTGTGATATTCCTTGTTTATTGTGTTGAAAATAGTGGAAAATGTTTCTAGCGAAAAATTTATTCAGCGACGAATGCATGTTGACACCGTGCGACTTCTCTCAATGGCCGCTATATTGTTTAAATCGTGTGTTGATGTAAAAAACAAACCACATATTTCAACATGTGTATATAATTAATATTTTCAAGTAGTATACATATATTTTATTTTCCAGTGCTATAAATGTCTGAATTTGTATAAAGATTGGATTCCATAATGTCACGAAAGTGCGTTAATAGTGCTAACAATTTTTGCTATGTTTGTGGCGAGGGTACGTTGTCGTCTCAAAAACGGAAAATTACACCTTTAATTAAAACTGCATATCATCTTTACTTCGGCTGTAAGATAGGTGATCAAGACAAACCCTGGGCACCTCACATTTGCTGTATTACATGTACTGTGAAACTATGTGGTTGGTTGAATGGCAAAGTGCGGTCAATGCCTTTCGCGATTCCTATGATATGGAGAGAGCCGAGAGATCATGTAAGTGACTGCTATTTTTGTATGGTGCCTCCTCTCCAACACGGAATATCTAAAAAGAAGAAGTGGACTTTGAATTACCCCAATATTCCATCAGCTATACGGCCAGTACCACATGGAAAAGATCTGCCTGTTCCTACCTCACCCAACCAGAAAGTTATAGAGCTTGATGCAGATTGTGGTCAAGAAATAAAACCTGAGTTTGAACAGGAAGATACTCAATTCACACCAATAGGTTCTGTTGATATTCTACATAGAATTTCTCAAAATGAACTAAGTGACTTAATTCGAGATCTTGACTTATCTAAAACAAAAGCTGAACTTCTTGCATCAAGACTTCAGCAGTGGAATCTCCTGGATAAAAATGTTAAGGTGTCTATGTACAGAGCACGTCAGAAATCTCTAACTCCATTTTTCACAATGAATAATAGCATTGTTGCTTGCCATGATGTTAATGGGCTTATGGAAGCTTTGAAAATAGAGCACATACAACAAGAGTGGAGGTTATTCATTGACTCATCAAAGTTAAGTTTGAAAGCAGTTTTGCTACACAATGGCAATTCATTACCTTCTATCCCTATAGGCCATGCTGTCCACATGAAGGAGACTTATGAAAATATGAATTTACTTCTTAAAGCAATAAAATATGATGATCATCAGTGGCAGATTTGTGCAGACTTGAAAGTTATTGAAATTTGCATGCAATTAGGTTACACAAAATATTGTTGCTTTCTGTGTGAATGGGACAGTCGACAGAGAACTTCTCATTACATTAGGAAAACTTGGCCTGATAGGAAGGTTATGGAGCCTGGTGAAAAGAATGTACAGCAAATTTCTTTGGTTGATAGAAATAAAATAATTCTACCTCCTCTTCATATTAAATTGGGGCTAATGAAGAACTTTATCAAGGGCATGAATAGGGAGGGAGAGGCATTTAAGTACTTGAGGAAAAAATGTCATTACCTTAGTGATGGTAAAATAAAGAAAGGATTATTTGTAGGCCCACAGATAAGGGAACTGTTGAAAGATGAGCATTTTGATGCCATTATTCATGGGAATGAGAAAGGTGCATGGCAATCTTTCAAATGTGTTGTACAAAATTTCCTGGGCAATCATAGAAGTGAGAACTATCCTGTTGCTATTAATGAACTTCTGACAGCATATCAACAATTAGGTTGCAACATGTCACTTAAGATCCACTTCCTGGATTCTCATCTTGATTTCTTCCCTCCAAATTGTGGTGCAGTAAGTGATGAACATGGGGAGCGTTTCCACCAAGACATTGCATTGATGGAAAAAAGGTACCAGGGTAAGTGGAATACATCCATGCTTGCTGACTACTGCTGGAATGTCACAAGAGAAGCTCCAGAAGTGGTATACAAGAGGAAAAGGAAACAATATGAAATAGGATTTTTAATACAAATATTGAAATTACAATAACTCAAAAACTAGAGCTAATAAACATTTTCTGATGTCATATTCGTTTTTCTCAACCCATTTTCAGTAGGAATTGACTAATTTTATACTTGTAAAAAAAAAAAACTTTTTTTGTTGCGCAGTGTAATAGAATAGAGTCTAGACATATTTATTTTGGCGCAACTACGGTTTAGTAGTGACCAACCTTCACTGTGACATTTGTTCCAGTTTCGTGGTAATACCTAACCTTTGCAGTGTGAATAGTAGAATTTGTATTTAAAATTAAGGTATATTAGTTGAAACGGCATATTCATTTGGAATTGGTATTTAGATTAGGATTATAATTAGTTATAAATTAAAAAATAAATTAGTTCTAAAAATGAATATTTATTCTGTAGTAACTGGACACGCACAGTCTGAGGAAATCCATTACATTACTTAGTTAAAAATGTAAACAGTGTGCTATTCATAGCACAGTGAAGAGTTAATCCATACTTTTACCTTTATTTTTATTTATTACCTAAGTTGGTAACAGTAAAAAAATAAGTCTCCACTGTGCTATAAATAGCACACTGTTTACACTTTTAACTAGCCGACTTCACGAATTTCCGCAAAACTTATGTCCAATGCGCATGCACAACAACAGCTACTCATGTCGTCAGCTACTTACACAACACAAATTTATCAGTGACGAGATTTTACACATTTTTTTCTTTTCTAATGATTTGTTCATTATTTCTGCGCGCTATACACTGAGAGAGGGGCTATACACGGATATTGAACAGCTAATATAAAATGTGTCTAATTCTAAATACTACACTATTTGTAGTTATCCTAACCATAGCACACCCAAATAGTAGGAAATACTTTAACCAATTATCTTTTTATATATGTAACTTTTAAGGATACAGGACGATGCAGAAAAAAGCAGTTAATTTTTGTAAAACATCAACATTTGTTTAAATTATGCAAATTAGCCAAAATTTTGAATATTAATTAGCTGTAAATACATCTGAGAATCAAAGCAACGTGATCAACAGATGCATCTTGTCTTTGCGGATACAAAAATATATAGTTTCTGTGGTATTTTATTATAATTAATAGAAATATCACTTATTTTGTTATAACTATGCAAATTAGCTGCCATTTTGAATATCAATTAGTTATGTTCATCTGAAAATTCCAGAATTGTGATCAACATAAGCATCTTGTCTTTACGAACATAAAAATGTATAGTTTGTGTGTTGTATTATTGAAAATAACACAGATAATTCAGAAATTATCAGATCAGTTACACATTGTCATCATCAGGTGCCATGCCCGCTGCCGTAGGCAGTTGTTTTTATAAAGGTCATTGTTGTTTCCTTGCCGTGCCAGGCTGTCAAACTGTCTAATATTTTCTCATGTTGTCGCCCTCTGTCTCTGTTGCCTTCAATCTTACCTATTGTGACTATGTTCTCTAAACCTGCCTATCTCATGAAGTGGCCAAAAAAGAAGATTTCCTTTTTTCTTATATTGTTGATTAAGGTCTGTTTCGCATTTGACTCTTTCAACACCTCTACATTAGTTTTTCTGGCAGTCCAAGGTATTTTCAGCATTCTTCTGTAGAACCACATCCCTGTTGCCTCTAATTTCCCACTTTCCAGTTTGTTTATTGTCCAAGACACCCACTCATAGGTTAGTGTAGGGGTTATATAGCACTGCAGAACTCTCTCACCTCTAATGACAAGGTCATATTACACAGTATATTTTTCATTTTTCTGAAAGTTGTATTTGCTGTCCTATTCTGCATCTTATTTCTGTTGAACCTCTTCCATCTGCTGTAATAATTGTATCTAAATATTTAAATTGGTGGACCTGTTTTAATACTATATCATTCACTTTGATCATGCAAGGTGTTATTTTGTTTCTTTGAAATAACTATTAATTCTGTTTTCTTGATATTTATTAAGAGGCCTTTCTCTTTACTTTCTGTGACTACTAACATTATGATGACAAGTTTAATTTATACTTTCCTATATATTTCATGTAAATTATTTTGATGTCAAATTAATTTGAAAAAAATTCGTAACTTTTTTTCAGGAATGATGTACAGACTTGGTTGAGGTATCGTTGAATTGCTATTTTTAAGGGCTATCTAACTATATTATTTGTAATTATGTAGTACTATTTTGAAAATTGTGTCCAAGTACCTGCTTAAGCTTGCCAAATCACATAACAAAGGTTAGGTAATACATTATTGTTGTACTGTTAAAGCTAAAGCAAACCGCCAAAGGTCAATGAAGAATTACAAGCAACCTGCCCCAAGTAATAAATTATAATACTAGTGCCAGACTAGCTGTCAAATCACCATTCATTCAATTGAGAAAATGATTAGGCCTCTATATTATATAATTTTGCAAAGCAAATTATAATTAGGCCTATTATAAATTATAAAACAAAACAACAGTGGCTGTTGTATTAATAACAGTCAGTTACCAATAATAAGTGAACTCGTAAGTAATTTTAAATGTATAAATTAATAATATTTTGTCGAACTTAATGTATATGAAATATATATTTTCATTTAGGAAGAAAAAGTGAGAATTAATTAAACCTTGTCATTATTATCATATTATCATTCACATCAAATGTTCACCAGATGTGTAATAGTAGAGATAAAGAGAGCGACCTCCCCTTGCAATACCATGAAATTATATCCGCAGGAAAAACAATTATTATTGGATATATTTTTTTACTTCACGATTTTAGTTTTGCATGGCTGCCATATTGGCTTTTAAATAACCAAATGTCGCAAATATGACTTTTTGAAGTTTGGCTTCCTACAACAATTTAGCTTCTTTATCCTTTTCTTGGCTTTTAAAAAATTCGTTGTATGAAACTTTTAACCCACTATTTAATTAAATAAGGATGAACAATATTCCTGTAGACATTTCACACTTTTTGCTGCGCAGTAAATTAAAGCGGTCAGATTAATAAAGCAAAATGAAGGTATGATTTCTTTTTTTCGTTCACTTGAAACATGTTTATATCTGTAATTTTGCTTCCTGAATAAAATTCACTGTCTTTTGTAGTTCATACAGTGTTCATACAGTTTTGTTTACTCTGGCCAATATGTCTGCCTCCGCGTTTCATACTCAGAACACTCATGAAGTATATGTTTAACACTATGTGCTGTCTGTCGACATGGCTGTGTTGCCAATCTTGAATTTTGTGTACATGTGAGTGCGACGTCGGTTGTGTTCCGTTCTGAGTCGAAGAATTAAAACTTGCTGTGATCTGTTCATAATATGATAGTCATTGTGTTGGTGTTTGTGGCTTTCTTTTTGACATGATAATTTCAATTTGTTTTATTCTATCGTAGGTGATTGGTACAATCCCAAATGGTTCAATCATGCCAAATTAATTTGTAGGCCTTTATATAACAGTTCTCAAGCAAGTTTCGGGTCATGTCATCTGATAAACACTTCATGGATGACGGCGTCATATAAATAGGCCTATTATTGGCACCTGAGTGCCATTGTTGAAGTGGTCAGAAACAGGAGTAGCCTATAATTCTGATTCTGTACAGATGTTCATAGAATCGGTCTGCGAGGTTCCTACCATGGCATTGATGACGTTGCGGGGCACACATGTGAAACTCTCTTCAATGGTGAATGTGGCTTTGTGGGGAATGTGACAGATCGGGTGCAACAGACAGGCATAAGTGTAGTATTTACTACGTTTGCAGCTGTTGATGCCAAGATTCTGCTGTTGTGTCCCAGTTTTCAAGGGCTGTGATTATTACTAATTGGGTTTTTTTTGGACGTGTTGGATCATTTTTGTACTTGGTGGTGATGTATGATAGTATTTCTGACATTGCTTTCACATCTGCAAAGTAGTTGCTGCAGAACTCTCCACGGGGAGAAGATAACTATTGATGTTTTGTCTAGAAGATTATGAGAGAGCCATATCCTGCATTTATTGTGGTTTTTAAGTCTGATAACCTGTGCATGTTTGGATCCAGTCCTTGAGGCATGAGTTAATAGCAACTGGACTTAATGATGTTTTGGTTTGTTGCCTTGGTTACCGAGTTGTCATTTAGTGTAGTGTTTATATGGGTTAATGTGGGTATAATGCATTTGGTAGGATATTCGATACTCTTTCCGATTCTACAGAAAGGTGATATCTCTTTACTATCACAGGGCCTATTATATTTCCAACGCAGACACAAGCTATTTTGACACGCTGGGAAAGCTTTGGCCTGGCTCCATCTATTACATAAACCAAATTTATTGTGGTTATGGCGCATCTGGATTGGTTCTCGTCCCTGCCAAGTTACACACCTGTACATTTCAACTAAAAAGAAAACATCTAATTATTTACCCTTGTCCACGTGATTTCTGCTCTCGTTCGTTCTCAAACTTCTGAAGATTACAGGATGTAGTCCTGAGACCGGATTGCGTTAAATGATTAATGTATAGTCTAGATACCGCCAATGTTTATGTTGATAAGTTATGTGATAATCTGCGACATCATGTGCTCCTTGGTTAAGTGTCATAAAACTGATAAAAAAGAATGAGGTCGAGGGTCAATATTCCTTTTCAAACAGACATCATCGTTAAGTGTCGCGCCGTAGTAGCGTATGCGATAATAAGTCTCACAACTCTCTCTTTCTATTAGCTTATATCATGTTAGTTATTGACTATTTTTGCCATATCACAATGTTAAATTCCCAAATATTTTTTCAATATTTCGTCCTCGATATCTCTTACCTTCAATATTTTCACTTTGTAAATATGTTCCCCAAGTCTCACAATGTGATCAAAATGGTCGTTTTCTTGTGCTATTAAGTAACCGCTACATTACATTTGACTCTTCAGCACGTCCTTGTTAATTGTTATAGCAGTCCATGACACTCTCTCAGCATTCGTCTATAGAACTAAAACGCTGTTGTCTCTAATTTTCCACTATCCCATTTAGTTGTTGTCTGATACTGTTAACCATATGTAGGAAACGATGAGAAATAATCACACATGTAATGAGCGGGACACACTTGTTGTATTATTTTGTTTTGCTTCATACCAAAGTTATGACTTTGAGAGTTAATTTTTTTCTTCGAAACTGCACCCGGGGGAGAAGAGAGAGAGAGAATCATGGTGTATCCGTTTTCAATGCAAAGAAAAAATACGATGAAAGTTGGAGTTTGATAAATAAGAGAATTGCTGTTTTGTGCCGATATCCTAAGCGATAGAATCACAACACTTGATTACTTTCTATTGACGTTTTAGTTGATGATTTTGGAGAAAGTAAGAAAAGACAAAAGGACGAGACAGACGGAAAAGAGAACGGGCAACGAATATATATGTCTATCTACATATCTATCTATCTGTCTGTCTGATTCTATTTCTCTCTGTTTGTCTCTGTCTGTCTGTCTCTATCTATCTGTCTGTCTGTCTGTCTATATATCTATCTATATATCTATCTTTTTATCTATATGACTGACTGGCTGTCTGTCTATCTATCTATGTCCCTTCAGGGACGAACACGATGAATAGAGCAGAAACCAGAGCTCTCCAGTTTGAGCGATGTGATGATGCTACTGTGTGTAATTCCTGTATGTTGTTGAAACCTATAGTCCTACCTTGTTTGGTGATTTTTTCTGCGAAGAGTCTCTTTTGGTCTTTTTCTTTTGCCACGTGATACTAATTTTAATGCTTGTAATGGCAGTCTGTTTTCATTCACTCTAAGTAAATGTCCGATATAAGTCCATCGTTTTCTTCTTATTGCTGTAGAAGCATATTGCTGTTTGGGGTCTTCTATTACTTACATGTTTGACTTGAATTCTTCCCAACCAATATTTCAGTCTTCTAAGACATTTATTTTCAAATGAGTTAAATTTTTTCTCCAGCGCCTGTCATTTTCCAACTTTTCAAACATATGTCAACACGGATATCACATTGGAGTTAAACAGTCGTAGTTTGGTATGTCTGCTTATTATTTTTGATTTCCAGATGTTTTTTAGATGGTGGAACGCACTAGATGCCAACGGAAATCTGGTAGAGATATCTCTTGTTGTATCTCTACCCTATGTCATTTTGCTGTCACAATAAGAAAAGTTATCAACTGTCTTAATTATTCCTCAATTGATAGTGATTTTAAGGTTATATTTAGTAAAACCCATTACTTTAGTCTTGAATCTGTTGACATGAAGGCCAATTTGTTCTGAAAGGTGACACAATCGATTCAGCATATCTTGTGCAGTATCAGGGGTTGGACTTAATAACGCCAAGTCATTTGCGAAATCAAGATTACTAAGAGTTCTATCGCTTGTCCATTTTATACCAAAATGTTCATTTTGGGCGTAATTTTTTATAACCCAGTTTATAGCCAAGATAAAAAGTAATGGTGAAATAATGCAGCTGTTTTACTCCTGTTTCTACGTAAAACCATTCAGTCCTACTCTCGTTTGTTTTAACACAGTATCTTCAGTTGTCATGTAAAGCCTTAATTACATTTTAATATCTAATTGGAAAGCCGTAATTGGCAAGGGTTTTCCAGTGTGTTGGTCGGTGCTGACTATGAAATGCCTTTTGAAAACCAATAAAGTTGGAGATTATAAGTCATAATAAGTTATAAGTCATAAATGGAGATTGTATTTTTACTGATTCTTCGATATTTGTTCTAAGGGTACAAATTTTATCAATACATGATCATTTTGGTCTGAATCCAAGCTTGCTCTTCTCTAATTTTGTTAATCTACCTGTCCATTGAGTCTTTCTAGCATCATACTACGTGCTATTTTTGTTAGTATGTATATGGATTACTCTACTACTATATAAAATTTAGAATGAAATGTTACACGTGTAGACTTATCATTTGATATACCCTGCTTTATAATGCTTAACTGACCAGACACATATCATCAGTGTGCATGTCTACTGTAGAATACTAAGATTTTACGGGTCTGCTAGTAGAGCAGCGAGGTAGGTTTAATAACTAATATCAATACACTTTTCTCTGCTAGAATAGCTGAGTTTTAGTCCATATGTACTTCATGTCTATGTGGCCATATGATTGGAAACGTTTTTAATGATTTTTATCGCTCATATACACAATGATGTTTAAGAACTCAAGTTCGATACACGAGCAAAGCTTTCCCAAACTTCCTGATCTGGCCGCCAACATTTGTTGTAGTGTGACTTTCGATTAGAAGCTGGCGTGAATCACGGTGGTTGTTGATATAATAGGGGCCTAGGTTAGATATGAACTTTTTAACGAGCCTAAAAACGAAACGGAAAACGATCACACATATTTGAATTTAGTCCAAGTCCTTCGTTATGGATGGGTGTGTCTGAAGACTTAACCCCCAAGTCCGTAAATAAAAGTAGTGTGAGGGGGGGGGGATGGGATCATCTTCCATCAGAAGTGGAACTACAAAGGCAAGTAGATATATTATATCAAACATGCCATACCTTTAACATGAAGATAAATATAGAAAAGACTGAAATAATTACGATAGGAAGAACAGAAAGAGAGTGACACACACACACACTTATGCACGCACGTATACACACACACACACACACCAAAATAACACTTTTCAAAACGATTATTATGCCAACGCTGTGATACCAAAGCCAAACATGGACAATGACAGCGCATTACAAACGTAAACTTGTGACAGCCGAAATGGCATGCTTGCGCAGAATCATAGGCATATCGCTAAGAGACAGAGTGAGAAATGAAGATATTAGACAAAGAACGGGTACCGATCCAAGATTGTAATATAATAAGAGGCAACAGATGAAATGGTTTGCACACATCAGCAGACTACTATCAGACAGCATACCACAGTAAGCTATGCTATACAGTGAAGGCAGAACTAGAGGCTGACCACAAAAACGATGGACCACCGAAATAAAAGAGGTGACAAACTCCACAATATACTCAGCACACACGAGGGTCATCTCCAGAAAACTCTTCTACCCCTAACGCTGATAAGTAACAAAGGGTTTAGCAAATAGATAAATAGATAGACTACGAGAACAGGAATATGAATACATCCTTGCTTTGCTTCTCAGTGACCATGCAGTGATCATTACCTTTTTGTACTTGGCAAGTGGCCCTACTGTAGTCTGATCCACACTAGTAAGATTATTGCATTCTATCTTTATATTATCAAAAGCATGAGAATAGCAAGCGACCCAGATGATGAAATCATTGTAGATTATCACAGCGTCAGAAGTACTCTTGACCAAAAATGTAGAAAAGCAACGTAAAGTATATATATATATATATATATATATATATATATATATATATATATATATATATATATATATATATATATATATATATATATATATATATATATATATATATATATATATATATATATGATCCTTTATCATAAAGTTACATGCAGCTTTATCGATTCTGTGTTTTTTTTTGTCAATGACAATGATGTTGTCACAACAACTTACTTCTATCATGTTGCCAAAGTATCGACCTTGAATATTGCCCTATCTCAACTTAATTATATTTAATATTTCAACTGATATCGAAATATTATATATGAAATAGGGGAAACGAACTGGAGGCTACAGAGATGTTGTTTTTGAGAAGAATGATGAAAGAACCATGGACAGCAAAGAAAACTAATGCAGATGTTCTCATTGATGCTGGAGTAAAACGATCAATCATATCAAACATTAGGGGAAGACAGTTAGGATTCCTAGGGAATGTGCTGAGAAAAATGCAGCTTGAACACTTAATTGTGTATTGTCTTTCCCCAGGTGAATGATTGTTGATCGCATTCACACTTGCCATTAAGCGTATTGGTTGGAGCTTAAGCTGTCGTTGCACGACTAGATGTGTCGCCAAGGTTGCATTTAGTCCATGTTTGTTACGGCTATCTTGATGTTTTCTATCCACAGATTTCTTTGGTTTACCTTTGGCCTTACTCCCGGAAACTATTGTGTTATATGATCTTATTGGTATTTGGTTTGGCTTCAGTCTCATAAGGTGACCAAACCATTTTACTTGCTGTCTCTCAATATGTTCGATACATGATATTATTCCAACTCTTTTCCTAATTTCTTCACTTAATAACCATAATATTCAACAATTAATAACCATTGAATAGATCAAGGGGAGAAGAGAAGGGGCGACAAAGAGAGAAGTTGCTAGATGGACTAGTATTATGGCATGCGAGAAGTTTACCAAACGACCGTATTGCCAACACAAGAGACAGAGAGTCGTGGAGAAACATGATCGCCTACGTCGTGAAGCTTTTTTCAATTGTATGAAAATAATCAAAAACATTTCAACAATAGAAACATTTGCTTGCAGAATCAGTGAAACCTGAAAATTCATTTTGTAAAGTCAACGTAGCGACATACGCGTGGAGAAAGTTTTCTAACTTTAAATACGTATGAGTTATTGATTTTCTAGGAAATATATAATATATATATATATATATATATATATATATATACTTGAGTAACGTTATTTTAGCTAGTCTGATTGAGTTTTAAAAAAAATAAAAACTAACTCTTTTTTAAAAACGTGTATGTTGTTTGCATAATTTATATCTTCAATACCATGATAGAAGAAATTGCCGAGAAAGACGTGTCACAAGCACATAGTTAAACTGTCAAATACTGAATATTTCCCGTTAAGGATTTGAAGGGAGGGATTTTGTAGCTGTGTGATAAAGACCGCATGCTCTTGCTGTCGGAACGTCATGTACAGGGTGAGTTGTTTTAATTTACAAGGACATTGTTAGATACGTTTATTATATATTCATTGCGTTTCGTCATAAGAAACGATTAATATTGTGCACAAAAATCTTTTTTTTTTAAACGAAGAAATGAAACTGTTTTTAAGCCCCTACCTTATTTTTCTTTAAACCGAAGACATATGTACGGCCCTTGTTAGGGAAAAGGTTGTGGTCTCTAAAAATCTATAGAAAAGAGTGTAGAGTGTGGTATCATTGAGGAGCTTGAGAAACATTAATATACACGTTGGAAGCCTGACTAAAATCACATTTTTATGCTGTGTGATAGAATTCGGAACACGTGTTGATCCAAGTTAGAAGAATAGCTGTCAAGTGAATGGACCTAGTTCAAATCCCATCATCCGCCACCTTATTTGTTATATAACGTCGTGATGCTTCATATTTGTATAGGCATTAATTCATATTTCCCTGCTTCCCCCGGTGTCATCTTTTCTGCTGCTACATCGAGTATCATATTTTCTCCAGCTTCCCCGGTGCCATATTTCCCCTGTTTCCCAAATGCTATATTTTCCTCAGCCCCTCCAGTGTCATATTTTCTAATGCTTCCTCCAGTGTCATGTTTTCTCCTGCTTTCCCGAGTGTCAGAGTGTCCCCCGCTTACCTGGTGTCATTTTACCCCAGCTTCCTCTAGTGTCGTATTTTCCCCTGATTCCATCAGTGTCATATTTTCTCCTGCTTCCATCAGTGACATATTTTCTCCTGCTTCCTCAAGTGTGATTTTACTCCTTATTTCCCCCAATGTCTTCCTCTGTTGATGCCCACAGTGTTATATTTCTCCCTGCTTCCCACTGTGTCATATTTTCCCCAGCTTCATCCAGTGTCGTATTTTCTCCTTCATTCCCCAGTTTCATATTTTCTCCTGCATTTCTCAATGTTATATATTCGCCTGGTTCTCCAGTGTCATATTTCTCCTGCATTTCTCATCGTCACATTTCTCCCTGCTTCCTACAGTATTATATCCTCCCTCCCTGCTTCCCTTAGTGTCATATTTTCTGCTGCTTTTCACATCGTCACATTTCTCCCTGCTTCCTACAGTATCATATTTTCCCCTACTTACCACAGCGTCGTATTTAGGAAGTTATCAGTTGCAACATTACAGGAGATTATTTCTAACTTTCTCATTCGACCAAATACAAGATTTTACTGTTGGAGACATAATAATCTTGTAGTTCTGGTAATGTATTAGTTACTCTAGTCTTATCCATCCTCATATCGGTCTTTATGGATAATGTGAATTCACGATTAATTCATAGCAACGCATAACTTCTGCACGATTAATTAATAACAATGCATATCTTCTGTAGGAGATATAGAGTAAGTTCTGCTGTCAGTAATTATTAGTAAGTTCACATAGTTTTCGGTTCTTTCCTAGTAGGCGGTGCCTGTAATTTAACGAAACTATGTGAACTTTTACGAAATGTGTAGCGAAATATATATCAATGTAAGGGGAGAGAACTGGTACCAGAAACTAGTTATAGCAGAAGGGTGAACGCTTCAGGAAAACAATTGTAGCAGACAATGATTATGACTACTGGCTGTGGAATGCGAGTAAATGATTACGAATTAGGAGGGAGGTGGGAAGGGGTAGATTTTTTTCCTGAGTGCGTGTTGCATTCTATTGGGAAGTTGGGGAGCGGAAGTTGGTAAGTGTTTCATTCTTTTGAGAAGAGAGGGGCAAATTAGGTTTAATTAATAAAAATAAGCACCTCCCCTCGGTGGAGGTGTTTCATTCCTTTGGGGAAATGGGGTAGTTGGGGGGGGGGGTGTAAGTGTTTCATTCTTTTGCAAAGAGGAGGAAGTTGGGGTTTTTCATTCTTTTGAGAAGACAAAACGGAGGCGGAAGTCGGAGAGTAAATGTTTCGTTACGCAGGGGGGTCAGTAGCTCTTTATATCATCAAGAATTGTTTCAAATGGATCCTTTCGAGCGGGTAATCTTGTACGTCACATAAACTCGGCCAAGTATGTTTTGAGGTGTTGCCTGCTGTTCGCGATGTTTTTATTTCTCCATTTGGCGCTACCCCACATTCTCCCGTTTGCATGTGTACCCCTGTTTCTGGAGCAACGAAATTGTATTTGTGGTTTACTCGATAGTGCCCAAAGCCTGCTTTTTCGATATATATACTTTTGTAACTTTTCTAGGAGTCAGAGTAAATTGTATATCACACCTCCAAATTAGCAACAATGGCGTGTAAGAGCGTTGTAGCATTTCTGTTCGGCACTGGCACCAAAAATACTAGACCCGTTTCTCGGCACACCACCCGCCAAAAATCCATTGTTTTGTGACCCTTCCAACGTTGTTCTTCCGTATGGAAAACGAGCTTTCGTCGATTTCGACAATTTTGTTCTCTCCTCCGATGCGACCGTCCTGTACTTTTAAAATGGCTGACACACACACCTCTGCGTAGAAAATCGTTCGATTCCACAACTGTTTTTAAAAATTAATGTGCATCTCTCGGACACACCACTTTATTGATCTGGTTTCCATAGCCCAATAATAAACAAAGCGGATAACATACACTAGAGCAAGCTTTGTATTCTGCAAGCATGGGCCACTCCGTATCGCTACGTGTTGCATGTGCTGCCGATCTGTACACATCCAGCGAATTCTCCCACCAGCGTAGAAATTCACTTTCATGGAATGCCCGAGCGTACACATTTTTGACGGCTATGTTCCACGATCTTGCAGAAATGAGGACAGCATCAATTTCTGTCTGTGGCAGGTTGAATATGTTTGAACTCATCTTTATCGTCTTGAACTAACCGGAAAGTCTTTGACCAAAAGGACAGTGTTGCCAGGTACAAAATCCGTAGAGTGGAATGCCCAATAGTAGCTCAAACCAGTGGATCGACTTTCCAAAAGTTGCCCAAACAGTACCAAATTAATGTACCACGAAACTATTGTTTTACTAATTCAGTGTACACGAACTATTGTTTTACTAATTTGCCAGATCTCTTTCAATAGAACAGCCAGCTGAATGTTGTAAAATATTACAGCAGATATATGTATAAGAATGATCTAACATTCAACAAAGCTTCCATACAGTCTTGCTTTACGTGACAGCGTTGCTTGTTCTTAATTAAGTCTATTTGTGGAACGTTTGCTCAGTAAAAGAAGAGATAGCGCAAAAATGCCCCAATTCATTATTATGAACATCACACATCTTTGTGATTTGCAACATTGATGCAAGATTTCTCAGTATCACATCTTCAGTACTTAGCCAGGACAGCAAGCTAATTTTATTCCACTGCAGTTTACAAGTACCTAAATTGTGTTTTCCCAGTACAGCAGGGTGGTTGAGATTAGACATTGATTAAAGTCTTTGAATATTTAAAGGTATTTCGAACAGCAACTGAAACACGTGGAATCACGACATTTAATCTGAATGACTTTTGTACCAAGTGAAGTTTCTATCGAGTACTCAAACAGCATGAGTTCAAAGGAAATTCCACCGCATTCTGCATGAGATTATTGTCCATATTTTCAATAAGTTCAGAAAGTTAATTAAACAATTTCACCGGACTCACTACATCTATTTCAAAGAGCTTATTGACTCTGTTTATATCTTGTTCTATTGGATATAGAAAGACAAGACATGATTCAGATCTGTAATCAAAAGGAAAGGCAATCACAGATGATACACAGTATTTTTATGCCAACACTTTGCTATCAATGGACGATGACAGCAGCCCAAAACAGAAAACTTACAACGTGAGACTAAATACCGGAGAGATGCTGCAAGAGTGAGTGAACAAGACAAAGTCACATATGACGAAATCATGAGAAGAATCGGTATAAGACCATGCATAGAATACTCCGAAAACATCAAATAAAATTGTTTGGACACCTTATGAGAATGAACCATAACAAACTACCATTAAGAACATATGACATGAGAAGATTAGGATACAAGACCAGAGGGAGACCTAGAAATAGGTGGACAGATAACATCAAGACATCAACTAAAGAAGAATCTGTGGTTGCAGCGAAAGACCTAGAAGATGCGTACAATAGAGTTAGTTATGCCTATCTTGTCGTCATGCTAAGGGAACACGATATCCATACTTGGATCATACGCTGGATAGCAAATGTGCTAATCTGTAGAAAAGTTGCTCTCATGTGTTGCTTGGACATCTGAGATCAGAACCTGGTCTTTCACAAGTATCTCCTCGGTCCCCAGTGCTGTTTAATGTGTATAGGTTGAGAATTGCTCAGTTGCAAACCTCAACACAGAGAATGTCAGAAATAGGAGTATCTAGAAGTGAGGGAAGGAAAAGTAAATTTTTTGGAAAGTCCCGAAGATCACGCAATCAACACCTGACCGGGACTCCGATTCTAAATACACTGGGATCGGTGCTGGAACGGAGGGCGGAGCACTTGTGGGAATGCCCCAGGTGCTGTGAAGCCAGTTTCTAATCAAGAATCATCAAGACAACACTGAACAAATACAAATTATTCATCTTGTTCAGCGTTAATTCTCAGTCACCAGCTGGATCTCTCTTGTTGCAGGATAATGGTCCTAATAGATTTCAAGCAGAAAATGGAAATGCGTTGTTTCGCCGTTTTATTTGACCCAATAGCCAGACCCATCCATCTTCAGCATATCCAAGACTGTGATGTGGCCATGGCCATCTGGTCATGGATACGCAACTAAAACTCCCAGTCACCACAACTCCGCATTACGGCAAGTGTGGATATTCTGACCATCATTCACTTGGGGATAGACAATAGATCTGTCTCTTTTTACTGTAGAGCGGCATGTAAATCTATTTTGTGCAAATTCTTCTCATGTATCTTGGTCTATTTCAAAGCCATTGTCCACCTGGTGATAGACAATAGACATTTGCACCCCGCATCTTTCACTATTTAAAGGAAATTTCCATTAACAGGTAATGGATATTTGCCATTTTTAGAATTTTAAGTTGATCTTCTCCTACATTTATGCTATTGTCTGTCCCCAGGTGGACGATGGTTGATCGTATTCACACTTGCCGTTAAACGTCGTTCCAAAGCCAGATGTGTCGCCTTGACTGCATTAAGTCCATGTTTGTTCAAGGCTATCTTGATGTTCCAATCCACCGTTTTCTTGGTCTACTTTTGGTCTTTTGTCCGAATATTCTTTTGTTATATGCTCTTATTGGTATTTGGTTTGGGTTCATTCTCATAAGGTGATCGAAACATTTTACTTGCTGTCTTTCGATATGCTCAATACATGATATATCAACTCTATTTCTAATTTCTTCAGTTCTTATTTTATCTAGTTTAGTAACCATTGTTGCTTTTCTCCAGCTTCTATGCTATTGTGCAGATTGTTGTGTTTTGCTGCCGCAACGTGCTGTGACAAAATTAGTTGTAAGTTTCTGATATCATAAACTATACATTTCTAGCAATCATTGTTAGTGATATTTTAAATGTTCATTCAAGGATAAAACTAGAATGTTTCCAGCAAACCAGTAAGTTATTTGAGTGTTCGCGGAAATCAACTCGAGATGTTATGACAAGGTACAGTATCATGACCAATATTCTGACAGGTCACAATGTTACTGCATATCAAGCGACGAAACGTGAAATTCATAAACTAATCTAATGTAGCCTAGTTGATAGTGAGCTTGCTTGCTATTATCGGGTTACAGCGTGCCAGGTTCGAAACCACGTCGGGATTTTAAAAAAATCCGGGATGTGATTTCTCGCGTTTGAAACGACCACTCCTCCAGTCGACACAGCTATAAATGAGTATCTGACGCATGGGTTAGGGGAGGTAAAAACAGCAAGGAAGGGAACTGGATACCCCACCTAATATTTACTGCGGCTAAGTACATAAAGTGTTATTTTCATCCCCGACGATAGAAGCCATGGGACCTTCCTTTACCCTTAACCTAATATACTTTACTTGTTTTTTTTTACTAAAATACGCTGCAATCGCTACTAAAATGCAGCATTTCGACAATGCATTTCAGAAGCATATTAAAGTAGTCGGTGCATCAATCAGTCATTAGAAACAAAACCAGTTTGAGAAATCAGTACTTCAGGTAACGGATACAGTTTGATAATGTTTTAAAGTTTTAAGTTTACATTTTGCCGCATTTGTGACATTCACATAGACTAATGTTTTGTCGCACTCGCAACATAACTTAACGAGTTTGGTCATTTTAAATTTTGTCGACAATAATTTCGCGACATAGGCCTAATATTTTGGTTGGTAACAGTTTGTTGCAACTGTGCGTTAAAAACTAGAAACCGGAATAAATTATTACAAACGCGAAGTCGGTATATTGAAAAGTGTGACATTCGGCACCCACGTACTAGTAAAGGTCTTATAGGTATTTACTTCTTTGTACCTGCAACCAATAGTCTGAAAATGTCTTGCATGTTCGAAGCACTTTGTAAATAAGTTATATTGTGGGTGTATGATTATCACAACCGAAATACCAAGCATAACGTCAATAAAAATTACCATGGTGAAATATTTATACCATACATTTCTTCTCAGATTGAACCTTCTGATTCCCTATTGTATTATTCCACTTTAAATAACAACTGCAGGCAACAGTGATACTAGTAGTATCATACTACACTTGGACACATTATCTGTTATCAGAAATATTTGAACTATATCTTATCAGCTGGGTTAGCATACCTAAAAATTAATGTGCAGGAATGCTAATGTTTATAAACAAATACCTACTAATATCAGCGACCTGAAAAGTTTTTGATTAATTTCAAGTTCAAGGCCTCTGTCTGCCTTTTACATTTGATCCGATTGGAGTTACGTTTTTAAAAAGTGGATGTGTTTTGAAACTTCACTTCAGAATTGATTGTGCAGGCGAACAATTAAATTCCTGTGTGACAATAAGTGGAATACAGAAGATGTATTGTTTTCTATCTTTCAAATATTTCAATTTGTTTCACGTATACGTTTGATCTACGATCATTCAATACAACTTACAAGAAACACAGTGGGAAGCGTAAACTAGATGCGTTGTACAACAGCTGGCTAGAAACATGAGGGACGATGCAACTGACAGACTGTACGAGTCATATTCAGATAATAATTCACCAACAAGAAGTGAGTATAGGCTTACGTTTACCATTTCTCCAAATTTGTTTTGCAAAACTACATCATTATAATTGAGATGATGATGATCATAGTAATAATAGCCCGTAGCCAGTTATGGTCGTATGGATATCACATTGGAACCGTCAGCACATAAAGTCCGCAAAACATCCCGATTCTCGGTTATACGGGCGAGTGTGGCAAAATAGCGTGAATAAATGTCCTTGATATTTTCAAGCCAAAGTTTTTTTTGATCATCTCTTCTTCCAGTCTCAATTGTTCCCTGGAGGATCTTCTTAGAAAGCGAATGTTGTTTCGTTACATATCTAAACGACACAAGCCTACATGTTATGTGACGGTGTTTAACATTTTCAGTGCTATTTATAGTATTTCTCATTTTCATGTGCCTTTCTGAAATTGTGTCACGTTACCCTACCCGGTGAACTCGCATCCTCGCTCCCCTTATGTCGCAACTCTATAGTTAAAGTATAGGCTTATTATATATATCAAATGCTGTTATGCGGCACAATATTATCATCATCAACAAGTGCCGTGCCGAATGGCGTTGGCGATCATATTTCTCCATGTACATCGATCTCACATATGTGTCATCATCTCTTAGGTGTCGTCAATCGAAGCCATTTAGTCAAACTGTTCAATATCTTTTCTCTCGGTCTTCCCTTGATCTTTTCCCTTCTATTTTTCCTGTTGTCACTATATTCTCAATGCCTCCTCTTCTCATTATGTGCCCAATAAATGTTGACTGTCTTTTTCTTATATTATCAATAATGCATCTTTTCACATAAGTACATCCTTCTAAGATATTCTTCATTAGTAATATTTGCTGTCCGAGGAATGGGTAACATTTTTCGAATAAAAACACATTTCAGCAGCATCCAATGATTTTTGTGTTGTGTTATTTATTGTTCATGCTTCACTTCAATAGAGTAGCACTGGTTAAATGTTGTATTTGAGGACACGTTTTCTAGTATCCATTGATAGTCCAGTATTATAGTCCACTCTTATTGCATGAAAGTAGATCATATGGCAGCAACCTACAGTCGGGGATGAAGATAACTCATGCACTAAACCGCTTCAACGATTAGGTGGTGTGGCCAGTTTCCTTCCTTGATTTGCTTACATTCTCCAACGCAATGCGTCAGGTACCAATCACAGTTGTGTCGACTGGAGGAGTGGTTGTGTCAGGCTAGACTCACAACCCGGACTGAATTTTTGCTTCTGTCCGGGCGTGGTTTCGAACCTGGCGCGATGTAACCCGGTGATAGTAAGCAAGCTCACTATCAAATATCCTCCATGCTATTTGATACATTGAACGAAATCAGTCTTAGTAATTGTGGGTCATAATAGCCCCCCCCCCCCCTTCCTCAGGGCTATATTTTTATTCCCCAATAGGTGTAGTTAGTAACCTAACTACACCCACTCCCAATAGTTTTAGATAGTAACCTCTCTATGATCCACTCCCAATAGTTTTAGATAGTAACCTCTCTATGACTCACTCCCAATAGTTTTATATAGTAACCTCTCTATGCCACACTTCCAATAGTTTTAGATAGTAACCTCTCTATGCCACCCCAATAGTTTTAGATAAGAACCCATATATAATTCACTCCCAATAGTTTTAGATAGTAACCTATCTTTGGGGATCAAATGTGGCTCCTTAAGACTTGTTTACAAAGTGGATTTTTTCGGTGATTCCTGAGACATTTCGCTTGAAACTACTGAGATACTTTCCATGAGTGGTACTCTAAGCAGGCGATCTGAAGTGTGCAGCTTAATTTTTGATGGATGAAGTACAAGAAATCAATATTTTTTGTAATCAAAATGGTAATTATCATACATCTACTATGGCAATACAAATAAATAAAATAACATGAACAGGTTCATTTTTATTCTGCACCACAAAGTTTTATGCGAGGCATGCGCTATTGGGGGGGGGGGGGGGGGGGGGGGATTCATGTTTTATCAGTTATCAAGAACATTTTTTTTGGTAAAGTAAAAAATAGGTCATCACTGTGCTATAAACAGCTCACTGTTTACACACTTTTAGCTTGTGACGTCACGGATTTCCATAAAACTTATGCCAAATGTGCATGCGCACCAACAGCTACGCATGTCGTCGTCAGCTACTTGATTTTGATGATGTTCGTCCGTCGTAATCGACGATGACCAAAAACTCAACCATAATAATTTTAATAACAATAAGTAATAAAAATATTAGAGTTAATAGTGCGTTTTTAAATGATTAGCAAGTCCAATGCGCGCACAAAATGTTCATCTACAGAACTGACAGCTGTAAAGGATGTCTATGGGACGTTGAGATGATTTTTTTTTCTTTTTTACGTGCCCGCTTCTGACTTGCAGTATCTTGTCTGGTCTCTTCCGCCGCTAGTGCTCCCGTTCTAAGGCTGTAAAGCCCTACTGTTCTATCCTGAGCGAGGCTCTCCCAAGCGCCTACGTCAATTTTAAGATGTTTCAGTGATGACTTGAGCGTGTCTTTGAAACGCCTTTCTGTCCACCAGCTTTTCGAATTCCTTCCTTGAATGCTCCATAATATATTTGTTTTGGCAGACGCGAGTCGTCCATACGCACAAGAAGACCTACCCAGCGTGCTTGCGCCTACATAAGTAGTGTGTAGATGCTTATTGAGGTTGATTTTTCCAAGACCTCGTAGTCTAGTACTTTGTCCCACCAATGGATGTTTAGTAATTTACGTAGGCAGGTAAGATGGAAATGATTTAATTTTCTTCCATGTCTAGCATGCACTGTCCATGTTTTACAAGCGTATAGTAGGGTTGGTGTAACAGCCGCATGATACACTTGAAGTTTGGTGGTTGTTCTTATACCTCTTCTGTCCCATACATTGTTACACACATACACACCACAGGACACGTTCATCAGAGACGAGATTTGACAATTTTTTTTCTTTTCCAATGATTTGTACATAATTAGCTCATTATTTCTGCCCGCTACACACTGAGAGAGAGCCCGCGATTTACCAGCTTAGATCAAATTTGTCGTAATTCTAAATACTATTTGTAGTTATCCTAATCTTAGCAACCCAAGGAGTAGGAAATACCTCGAAACTAGAGCAAAGGTAACAGTGAAGGCTTATACTTTACTTGCACCCATTTTTTTGTCTGTTGGTGTTTGATGGTTGTTTGTGCAGACTTTATGTGTAAATGTGTAAACCGAAAATAATATTTAACAAAAAAATTGTACTTGCAACATGCAAACTAGTTTACTTATCACCTTTTATTGTAAAATTCCACACATTGGTTAGTCACTTTGATGGAATTTATTGAGTTATGAGTGCAGTTTTATCAACGAGCACACCTACAATGTCCATATGTGCTCTGATTCCCGTCTCAATAAAGCAATAAGAGTGCAGCGGCTGATAGTTCTAGTTCGATGCTGATGTATCAGTCTTTTCATATATCTATTATCAGGCCTATGGATAATTTACGGTTGAGGTGTTCAACCCCCCCCCCCTCCCCTTAAAAAAAGCAAATCCGAACATGACTTTTAGTACTAGCGATTTTTCACCCCCCCCCCCCCCCCCAAAAAAAAAAGCTTCAGTTTTCCGTTCAAAAAATGAAATTGACACACAAAAACAGACGAATTATGTAAAAAAAAATAGTAATTTCTGTACGGCCGCCTCCTTAAGGCAATGATATTCACTGCTCTATGTTTTTCTATATGGACTATATATATATGCTCGTCAGTGCTACCATGTTTCAAACTTTTGAAAATCTGAGCGGACGAGGTACCTTAATACAATTAACTTTATCATATCGATGTACCTATGGATACTGTGGCCATGCTCGCCAGTGGAGTTATTGATAAAATATGTGACCAGAAAGATTACCTTTATATTCGTCACAGGACATGCTGGTGAGCATGGCCACTGGCCACAGTGTCAATAGTTATTGATCAATGGCTCTTTCTGGTCATAGATTACGTCAATAGCTCCACCAATTAACGGCAATGTGTAATGTACATTTAAATGTGGGATTTATTATTCTAAGTTGTGAATAATGTTCTTATGAGAAGGGTGTATGAATGTTGTGGATATGGGGGTGAGGAGTTTTTAAAACATGTTTTTAAAGCTGAGTTAGTGTTGAGAAACACTGGACTAAACATTTATTTTATTGGAGTTCTTCGTTCTTTACGGCTACATCTTGTAAGTAATGTTTATTATAGGCCTACTGCATATATCATAAGGCTATGTTGTGAAGCAGACAGTCAATACTTTTAGAGCATATAATGAGGAAAGCAAAACTTTAACATTGAGCAATCACCGAAAAGATCAAGAATAGAAGGGACAGAGGAAAGCAAAGAAAGAAATGTCTGGATGGGTTGTCACTAGCACAAAAAGATGTCACCAACTGAACTTATTAACAACACAAGAGACAGAGTTGTGGAGAAACATTATCGCTTACGCCACTCGGTATGTCACTTCACATATATATATATATATATATATATTGCGTAAGTACCGAATTATTCACATTGATGCTGCATTCCACAATGATTTGTTTTTCGTAGATGACTTTTCAATCCCATTGTTTAATTATACACTGTCCGTTATTCGCATCTGATAACGTAATCTTATCATGATGCCCACATATCTTCACTAAATGTGTTATGTAAATTGTTGATAATTTCGTACCAGGAAAGATTGTGTCGCAAATTGTCAAATATCAATTGATTATGCGTAGGCCCTATATAATAATAATCATTCATTCATTCATTCATTTTCCTTTTGCGCTGAAGTTAGCGCATAGGGCAGAGGTCAGATCTCTCCAATTCTGTCTGTTCAAAGCTATTCTGTGCAGTTCTTGAATAGTATGAATATTGGTTGTTTTACTTTCTCTAAGTATTGTTCTTCTGAGTGTTTCTTTTGGTCTTCCTCTTGCTCTTTTGCCTGTAGGTTTCCATTCAAGAGATTGGTGGTGTATTCTGTTGGTGTCTGCGCGTAGGACATGCCCGATGTAGGACCAACGTCGTTTTCTGATAACATCTGTGATGAAATTTTGATGTGTCTCTTCTCTGATTTTATAATTCGATTTGAATTCACTCCAATGGGTGTTAGTTATCCTACGAAGACATTTGTTCTCAAAACTCAGTAATTTCTTTTCTGAAGATAAAGAGCTTTTCCAGCTCTCACATCCATATGATAGCACCGGAATAACGCAGGAATTAAATCAGCGCATTTTCGTGCGTGTGCTGATTGACTTTTACTTCCAGATATTAGACAGTATGTTAAATGTACTTGATGCTAGGGCAATGCGAGTTGTAATTTCTTTCATGACATCACCGTCGAGTGTTAATTTGCTTCCTAGATAGGATAATTTGTGTACTTTTTCAAGTTGTTTTCCATTTAAAGTAATCTCGTTAGGTGAATTGGTGAAGTCCATAATTTTTGTTTTTGATGAATTGATTATAAATATCCGATAATGTCACAAAATGATTCGTTGTAAGACAATCTCGCAATGAAAACGAAGAGAAATCACACGTGCTATCTTGAATATCCGATGTTTTAACACACTTTGACACAAAAGAATTCGTTTGAATGAAAAAAAAAATTAGAATGAACTGACTTCTGTTACACAAATCGGTCTTTACTTTACGATGTTAGTTGATTAATCCAACGATCGACGGAATGACCCAGACCTGATTAGAGAAACACCCTCCATCAACGGACGTCACTACCGGAAGTCAATAATTCATAGTTACTAATAATAATAATAAAAGCATAATTTATTTGTTGAAGTTTTTGGAAATTTGTATGCGATTTCGTAACCTTATCTGAGGGATTTAAACTTGCAAAATCTACAATTTACCGTAGACGACGGCCATCTTCGAACTATATTAACTGTCTCACATGTCTCTCTGCATTAGAAGCCGGCTAAGAGTATAGGGCCTAACTATAAATCAAAATTAGTCTGTAATTTGATTAAGTAAAAGTACCTCTTATGGTGACTCACGCGTCTTTCAACCGCGGACGTAAGACAAATTGGTTATATTACAGAAATTAACCATACACAATTGTTCTTGCACTGGTAATAGTCACCACGATCTCAGAATGTATTCTTTTGCAAAATACAGAAAATTTACATATAGGAAAACACCAGAATAAGCACTTTTTAGATTATTCGGGTACTTGTGTGTGTGTGTGTGTGTGTGTGTGTGTGTGTGTGTATATATATATATATGAATTTTGCTATATGATTATGGACACTTTTCTTTCGCCGTTTTCTAGATATTTAGGCTATTGATTTTTATCTGGTGCTAATGGAAAAAGTCAAATTTCATATTTTATTGAAATTTTACTCCATATATTCAGCTTTAAGTCCACTCTAGTCCTCTATCAATATAGAATATCCGATTTTCTCATTTCTATTTGTTTTTATTAATAAAAAATGTGAATGCCTTTTATTAAGTGTACCATAGTTCTTTAGAATTATTTTTCGTATGCAGAATACATAAGCTCCAGGCAGTTGCAAATGTCTTGACAATTATAGTCTTCTATTTCAGATGATATATTTATTACGAGATATTTCTCACTTATTAGTGCTGATCTGTGGACACTCAAAACTATGGTTTATACATCGTGTCTTGTCGACAGAAAATACAAGCAATGAGGTTGTAATACACTAGGTCAATACTCATTAAGACTTGCCATTGGAAAACATATATTATGGACACATAGTGAGAAGATGTGGCATGGAGAACATTGCAAAAATATTAGTATTAACATTCTTGAACAGTTTAAAGATGGTTTCAATAAATAGAAAATATTCTGGGCTGCCCTGTGAAGTGGCTTGAAAGATATTCAGCAGTGAAACCAATAGTCAACATCAGAGATAAGAATTTGAAGACTCAGCCGTGAAACTAAAAGTCATGGTGAATCTCCCTAGTTTAGTGGTTAAGCTGTTAGCCTTGTATGCAAGAAGGCAAGAGTTCGAATCCGACTCGTGTCTTGTTTGCAGCGTGGATTTTTTCGGAGATACCTGTGGATTATCGCTTGAGGAGTTACATGATATGAGTAGTATTCTCGGTAGGCAGAGTGCCGCTTCGTTGAGAGTGACGGAGTAGATATGGGAAACAAAATACAGTGACATCAAACCTCTACAAATTTTTAACTCGATTTTGAACTACTAGTCCACACCAGAGAACGAATTTGAAGAGATCTATGATATTCCACACCAGTGATTCTTAATCAAATTATTTTCCGTGGTCCCATCAATCAATCCATCAAGTGCCATGCCGAATGGCGTAGGCGGACATGTTTTTCCACGACTCTCTGTCTCGTGTGTTGTCAATAATCTCGGTTGGTGATCTTCTACCTTGCCATTTCTACCGCTTCTACCACTTCAAACTTCTACCGTGCCACAATACTAGTCCGTCTAGCAACTTTTCTCTTTATCGAGCCCTATCTCTTCTCCTCATGATATTTCCAGTGGTTATTAAGTTTTAAACACATTGAACGAACTACTCTTTGCAGACAACCAAGTGCTATTAACTACATCAGAAGAACAATTGCAAGAACATATGAACAGACTCCACAAAAAAATGACAACAAATTCAACATGAAGATTAATACATACAGATGCATACAATCAACATACAAATAAACAATAAACAACTAAAAGAAGTAGATGAATTCAAATATCTGGTAGCACATTGAGATATAACAACAAACAAGAAGCAGAAATAAACGCAAGATGTAATAAGGCCTGTCAGGTCATTGATCAATTAACACCTTTACTAAGAAATAAAGATATTACACTAGAACCAAAGAAAGCGCTATTCAAACACCATTTTTTAAAACCAACATTGTGTTATCAGTGTCAAACTTGGATATTAGATTCTAGAACAATTCATAAGATTAACACCACTGAAATGAAATGTGTAAGACGTATGATTGGAGTTAGCTTGAGAGACAAAATCAGGAATGAAGAACTAAGGAATCAATTAGGGATCAAGTCAACAAAAGAATACATCTAAAAAACAACAAATTAAATGGTTCGGCCACATAACCAGAGAGAGCAAAGTATTATCTAAAAAAACCTTAACAAACGATACGAAAACAGTCGACCTATTGGACGCCCTCGTAAAAGGTGGATACATAGTGTATTAGAGACACTCGGAAATATAACAGCGGAAGAGGCAAATAGAAGGGCAAAGGACCGTACACTCACTCTCCCCTAAAAACCGAAAGGTACATGAGGACAGAAAGAAGAAGAAACATGTAAATGAGTTCACCTACTTGGGAAGCATGATATCGAGTGAAGGGAAAACCAGTAAAGAGATACAAAATAGATGCAACAAAACATACCAGATCCTAGGACAGATGACACGTATTTTCAAGAACAAAAATGTAGACATAGACACTAAAGTTACATTATACAAGACTATTATTATTTCATCACTATGCTACCAGTGCCAAACCTGGACAATGACAGCTCAAGACAAAATAAAAATAGTGACAGCAGAAATGACTTGTCTACGAAGAATACTCGGAGTGTCATTAAGAGATAGAATTAGAAACGATAACATCGTTTCTAAACCAAAACAATACCAGTATTGGAACACATCAAAAGACAACAGATCAAGTGATTTTCACACGCTTCCAGACTACCAACAGATAGCATGCCACAAATGGTCATGACACATAGACATAACGGCTATAAAGCCAGAGGCAGACTATGTAAAAGATGGATCACATGAATCAAAGAAGCCACAGGAACAAGCTTACAAATAGCACACAAGAAGGCTATCTCCAGAAAACTCCCCCCCCCCCCCGATGCCGCAAGGCAAACAAGGGCCACAGCCTATAGATAGAGATAGATATATAGATTGATTGTTCAAGCTGTATACTTCTCAGCACATGCCCTGGAAATCTTGACTATCTGCCCCTAACATTTGATTTCATTGATCTTTTTACGCCAAATTCATTTAGAACATCTGCAGTAGTTTTCTTAGCTGTCCATTGCATTTTCATCATTCTTCTCAGAAACCATACCTCTGTACCCTCTAATTCACTGTGAATTTTATTGTTTACAGTCCATGCTTCACATCCATAAAAAAGAATTGGTTCGATATAACATCTCAGCACTCGAATTCGAGTCTGCATTGATAATCTTCCATTGCACAAAATGTCTCTCATTTTTTGGAATGCTGATTTGGCTTGTGCTGTTCGGCTCTTTGTCTCACTTGACCTTCTGATGTTAACAGGGTGCCAAGATATATCACTTTTTCAACTTGTGTTAATTTTGTTTCGTTAATTATTATGTTGCATTTTGGCGACGTATGTCTCTTTGATACAACAATTATTTCTGATTTCTTCTTGTTTAAACCGAGGCTCTTGTTTTCATTTTCTTTCACTACTTTATCTAGCAGGGCTTGTAGTTCATGTTCGCTTCCTGCGATCAGTACTGTGTCGTCAGCATATCTCAAGTTATTTATATTGCATCCTCCCACTTTTATTCCTGGCATATCTTCTATATTTCGCATAATGTATTCTGTATCAAATGAGAAAAGATCTGGTGACATTGCACAACCTTGCATGACACTCCTTTCTATCTTTTGAAATCTATCTATAGTCAGTCAGTCAGTTCCTCTTTTGCCAAGTTTGGCACATAGGGCGGATGTCATAGTTCTCCATACCTGTCGGTCAGTTGCTAGGGATTTTCCGTGGTCCCATCTTGTGCATTTTCTTGTGCATTTATGCTTGCTGATTTTAATTCATTCATAAATGTTCTTCTGAGCGTTGTTTTTGGTTTTCCCTGTTTTTTTCCCCGTCTGGTGTCCACATGAAGGCCTGTCGTGGGATTCTGTCTTCCTTCATTTTAAGTACGTGACCGATGTAAGTCCAGTGGCGTTTTCTGATGGTGTTCGTTACGTATTCTTGTTTTACTCCTCTCTTAGTATGTCGTTTGATTTGAAGTCTTTCCAATTAGTATTTGTGATTTTTCTGAGGCATCTATTCTCGAAGGAACCAACTTCTTATCCATTATTGCGGTAGATTTCCAACTTTCACAGCCATATGTCAATGATGGAATGACACTTGCATTGAATAGTCGCAGTTTGATGTGTTTACTTGCGATCTTCGATCTCCAGATGTTTGAGATTTTCTTAAAGGCGTTGGAGGCGAGAGCAATTCGAGTCTTGATTTCTAAGTTGGTATCCCCGTCTGCTGTTATCTTGCTCCAAAATATACGAAATTTGAAACGTTGTCTAGTAGGCCTATATTACCATCTAGTTTAATTGATTCTGTCAGGCCGGTAAAGTTCATGATTTTCGTTTTATGTGTTTATTTGAAGGCATATCTGTTGTGCAAAACATTTGAGTCTTTTTTTTCTCTCGGAGATTTTGGTGTGTTGTACTCAGGAGAGCAATATCATCTGCGAAGGTTAGATCTTCCAGTGTCTTGTTGTTTACGCATTTGATTTCTAGCTGTTTTTGGTCTGTGCATTTCCTCATCACCCAGTAAATAGCGATGCAAAACAGTACTGGGGACAAAACACATCCTTGTTTTACTCCCGTTGTTACTGGGAGCCAGCTGGAAAAGCCACTTTCTGTTATTACAGAGCAAGCCGTATCGGAGTAAAAAGCTTTTATGATATTGATGTATTTATTCGGGATGTCATAAAGCGTAAGAATTTTCCAGAGAGATGGTCTGTGAAGACTATCGAAAGCCTTCTGGAAATCTACAAAATTTATTATGAGTTTTGATTGTTTTTCTGTAGATCCTTCTATTATTGTTCTTAAGGTGTAGATGTGACCTATTGTTGAGCAGTTAGGTCTGAAGCCCGCTTGTTTTTCTCTGAGAGCCTCATTGATGGAATATCTTAGTCTTTGTAGTAATATACTGAGAAAGACTTTACCAGGGATGTATAGTAGTGTGATACCTCGCCAATTGTTGCAGTCAGACAGATCTCCTTTCTTTGGTAATTTAACAATTATTCCACTTTTTCATTGTTATGGTGGTGATTCATTCTGCCAAATTTGGTTGAATAGAGATAATAGATGGTTTAGGGAAGTATCGTCAGCTGCTTTTAACATTTCTCCTGAAATGTCGTCATCTCCAGTTGCTTTATGGTTTTTCAAATTTTTTATTTTTTATTTGATCTCCTCAATTGTTATATTCTCACATGATGTATTTAATAGTGGCATTTGGTTATCCTCCGTTGTGGTGGGGATGTTTGTGATTATTGGTCTGTTCAAAAATTTGTTAAAGTGTTCAGCCCACCTTAATTTTTGTTCTTCTTCTGAGATCAGTGTTTTGCCGTGTTTGTCTTTTACAGGAATGTTTGTTCTTGGGTTGTTACATAATTGTTTTATGATATTAAATAGTGTTCTGCTGTCGCCTATTTTTGATGCGTTTTCCGCTTCAGTTGTTAGATTTTCGATGTAGTGGTGTTTGTCCTTTTTAATGCTTGATTTTACTTCTTTTTCTAGAAGATTGTATTGTTGTTTGCTGAGTTCTTGAGTGGTGGTTGATCTTACTGCTAGTAAGTTCATTTTAGCTTGTTTCCGTTCTTGCTTTTTGGACCATGTGCTATTGCTAATCCAAGGCTTCTGTTTTCTTTTGTATAAACCCTACAGTGTTTGTTGTTGACTCTATTATAGCGGTTTGTAAGCACTTATATTGATTCTCAATGTTTTCTTTGACATTCCCATCTTGTTCGTTCAAATTTCTTGATGTAGATAATGATGTTTGAATTTCTGTGTTGTATAATTCTTTGAGACTGTGAGATTGCAGTCGTTGGGAGTCTATCTTTTTATGGTCAGTTGTTTTTTAAACTTGATGTTGATTTTTGCGATGCAGAGGTTATGATCGATATTTATATCCGCTCCTCTAAATGCTCTAATATCTTGTACTGCCGATACAAATTTTCTTGAGATGCAGAGATGGTCGCTTTGGTTTTTTTGTTTTATTATCAGGAGTTACATTTTATTGATGTATTTGTGTGGAAAAAATGTACTGGCTAATGCAAGATTTGACGTTTCACACAGTTCAAGTAGCCTCTCCTCGTTTTGATTCATACTATCCTCTAATCCGTGTTAGCCCATGTACTTTTCAACACCTGTGTTATTGAATCACACTTCCCACCGAAGACGGATGTGTCGGGCCATTGGCGCAAATAAAACTGAGACACAACGCATTTCCATTCTCTGGACTACATCCTGCTGGAAATCTAGAATGGATCATGGTCCTGCTACTAGAGAAATCCAGCAGGAGTTTGAGAATGAACGCTGAAGAAGAAGAAGAATCACACTTTAGCATTTATATCGCCCATGACAACATTAATGCCATGTCTTGGGGTCATGTTAATTACGCCCATGAGTGTGTTGTAGAATGGTCTTTCTGATCGTCTGTGTTGTCGTTAGTTGGAGCGTAACAGTTTATCAAGGTCAGCTTGAAATGTTTGGTGTAGAAGCGTGCTGATATAATTCGCTCGCTCACTGGCTGCCACCCAATGAGTGCGCGTTCAGCGTTCTTTGTCATTATCATTGTTACACCTGCATAATGAGTATATTGTCATTTCTTCTGAGTAAATTATATGCATTTCATCATTTGATAGAAAAAGTTTTCCTGGATTCACACACACCAAGAATGTCCACACCATACCTTCTCATTTCACAACAAACTTGAGATGTTTTCCCGGTCTGATACAAAGTCCTCACATTTCAATAACCGAATTTTAAAATTTTCGTGTGTAATTTCTATCTATAGTGTTGTTAAATATTTCAACACTATATTAACACACTATGTCAAAAACGTAGGGATGGTACATAGCATACATTAACCCACAGTGTCAAAATCCAAGATATTTTACATAAGATACATTAACATGCGATGCCAAGAAAGTAGAGATAGGCCTACTACATAGGTTACATTAAAAGCGATGTCAAGATAGTAGAGATGCTACATAGGATGCACTAACACACAGTATCAATCGCAGAGATGTTACATAGGATGCATTACATAGTAGTGTCAATATCTTAGAGATACATTAACACACGGTCAAGATCGCAGAGATGCTACGCAGGATGCATTAACACAGTGTCAAGATCGCAGAGATGCTACGCAGGATGCATTAACACAGTGTCAAGATCGCAGAGATGCTACGCAGGATGCATTAACACAGTGTCAAGATCGTAAAGATGCAACATAAGATACATTAACACAGTGTCAAGATCGTAAAGATGCAACATATGATACATTTATTAACACAAATAGTTCTCCATCAATTTCTTATTAGCAGTGCAGGTGAATGTGGAGAAATTCCTGATCAGTACAGGTGTTGTCCATGACGTTTTTGTCTTTCACTGTTTCTTCCATTCTCGGAACTTCCCTGCATGCAGTAGGTTTAGGTGTATCGTTTTTGACAGAATACATGTCGGCTTACCCGTTTAAACCATTTAAGTTTTCATAGTTTTACAATTAAAGGTAGGGATTCCTGTTGACTTATAGGCCTACGCATTTGTGATGTGTTTCTTCCACACACATTTGTCTTTTGCTCTATATGATATAGGAAATGTTCAAAATAAGTCTGTAACACTTGTAATCGAAAGCTTGTATTCATCACTCCATGTGTGCAGTGAGTCGAATAACTCTCTTAACTAGACGACATAATAGAAAGCACCAGTGAGTTATATATTTTGATCTTTACGCTAACATTGATGAATATTTTCCATATATGTCTAACCTTTAGCCTTGACATAGTGGCTAAAACCATTTCCAGTGGTATCTTTATTTCTATGTTGGATTTGTTATCACTGCATATAGGCCCTAAGCCATACGAGATCCTAATTATTTGAAAATATTCACTTCTTCGTGTGTAGGCCAATTTGCCATGATGGTGGTCTGTGCCTCTGTTTCTGCTATTAACTAAGATTTTGCTCTTTTCCATTTTGTACTTTGAAACTTCCCAACTTTGCTATTAACTTTTGTGATTCATTAAAACTATCATAAATAACTTTGTACTTGGGTTTACTGTTTATGTAATTGTGAAATACTATAGCCTATGCTATCTATATTTTGAGACATTGTTGAACCTGTCATGATAGGCCAATTATTCATTGAACATAATGAAGTTTTCTCATTCCTCTCTTATCCAGGAGCAATTCCTCAGACATTTCCGCCAGCATTTAATTATTCATCAGATGGAACGAATACAAGTTTGTCAACTGCAGACCTTAGGGTGAGAAAGAATTAATTTTAACTTAGACTATCATGTATCAATGTGAATCGAGTATGATGCTATTGTTTTAAATGCCAGCTAACTATGTAATGAAATAGTTAGTCTTGCAAAATACAATTTTTGCCACATTCCTCTTAGCCCCAAGCAGTTGCAAATTTTGAATTGAATTAGGCCAATACAAATAAAATAATACAAAAATGACAGGCTTTCTTCTTCTTATTCTTCTTCAGCGTTCGCTCTCATGTAACAACAACGAATTTATCATGTGATTTCCGCCGGGGAGCGTGAAGTACGTTGTGCTGCAAGTTCCACAGTAGAACTGTGTTATTTGCACCTCGGTTGGCCACTCTGTGACCTGGATGTCAGAAGTCCAGCCCATTCGTTTTCATCATTCCTTTATTTTGGGTTTGGTCCCTAGTCCGTGACAGCCTATATCTGTCGCCGGGCACGCTGGTGTGTAGTGCTTTCACATCCGCGAGCCTGGTTCCGTATGAAGAAGAACTCGCCAGAAGAATTGAGCCCTGGCTCGTTCGCCCTCCTACCCGAGGCGTCGTTCACCGACATCATGAACCCCTCGTCCAAGTTCTAGTCTCACACCACACGTTTAAGAGCAAGGCGTTCTCGAGCTCAGCGACCATGTCCCAATAGCGCCTGAGCCCATCAGTTACTGAACCCTTTCTCTCTGCAAGTATGTTTCCGGTATACGAAAGCTTGACAGTAGAGTTGGGCCAGGGCTAAAATCGTTGTCCCTTTTGTGCCTGAACCCATCGGGTACGACACCCTTTCTCTTCGCGAGCATATTTCTGGTTTAGGAAGGCTCGACATTAGAGTTGGGTTAGGTATTCTTGCTTTTCCGAACGCCCATGAGTGGGTCTGGGTCTCTGGCTATAAGGAGTACAGGTAACTATAAGCTCGTCTGTAGCTAATAGAGCTTGTAGTTCCCCTTTCCTAGGAACATTTCACTTTCTATTTGCAGTTCGCTTTGCGCTCTGGCGCTCTTCTGCCTTTTCATTGTGTCATTGTACTCATTATAACATATATTTGTTTCTCGCCATGCATCCACCTTTACGTGCCTTTTACATTGGCCGCCCCTCCAATGTTCTGACTGGACTAACTGGCGTCACTGTATGTCGACAGTGTTGCTGTATGTGGTGATGCTAATGGTGTCGGAAATATTGTCTGTCTCTTTTGCAGTAGATCTCTTTCCATCTGCTACCTCCACATTCTCGGACACGATCCCCAAATTATTTGGCCGGAATCAGCTCGAGCTGCCGTTTTTCTGTTTCCAGGGTGCACCGCGAGGAGGTACATTTGGGATCTTGGTTATCTGCTAACCCTGGGTCTGCCTAGAACAATGCGTTCCTTTTGCACTCCTGACAGGGTTTAATAAAGAGGATTTTTTTTGTAAAATGGTGTTGAACTGTCCAATGACATAATAAAGATAGAAATGGAGCCAAGAAATAGACATATAACTGAGTATATGTTATACATTCTCAAAATGTAGCCTATTACTCCCACATCTTGCAGAGGCCTTTAAGAGGTGCAAAGAATATCGATAATGTTTACCTTACATACATGTTACAAGAGGTGACTAAAGTGGTTTTAGGGTGGAGTTTGCTGTTCCATCCCATATAGGGTCAAGCTAACCCAGAACCCATGCTGAAGTTGGGTGTATCAGGCTGAAAGACACATGTATCACATCAAAGATGTAAACCATGATTCAGTGCACTACATTTTCTAGATGACATTGTGTTCATCTTCTGGAGTTTGAGAATGAACACAGAAAAAAATGAAGAAAATATATTGTATTTTGTGTCAGTTGTAAAAACAAGTTGTTCTGATGAAATATTAAGCTGATTGAAACAGCAACAGGTAATCATAGTTCACTTTTTGTAATAACACAGAGCACATACTTTTCAGGTAGAAGAAGAAAGTGACTCGAATTATGCAGATTTAGAAGACGTTTTGCTGGACCATGATCCGGATTTGAGTAGATTTGGTCGTGCTGGAACCAAGCATGCAACTGTCAACTGGTTTAAAGAGACACAACTGTCTAATGTTAAAGTTCCAAACCAAAACAGATTTGCAGAGTGGTTCCATGGGATCATATCACGCAAGTATGTACTTTTCCTCAGTAGTTTAAATGTTTACAACATTTTCTGCTCTTCAGATATATAGCCTACAATATACTGGTATTGCTATTTCTGTATTGTTCACGTTAATTTTGATCTTTGGGAAATAAACCATGTTCAGTTATCAGCATTCACATTCTGTATATAAATAGATCACAGACAATATTAATAAGGTTAAGAAAATATACCAGATGTGCCGACATCCAAGATGTACTTGGCTTTTGTTATATCCTGTGTCTATAGTTCTGTGTAAACGTATTTAAACTATTTAGAATATTTACCTGTTTATAATATATATGTATACGTGTACGATAGTAAATGGTACTATAGATTAATAATGCATATATTTTACCGGTTATGTATTGTTATGAAAAAATTCTATTAACTGTCCAGCAGATAGAAGCTGATAGTTATCTTAGCGCCTTTGTGTTGCATGGGATGGACACAAGAGCACAGCTTAAAAACAGGATGAACTGTCATGCATTTGGTAAAAAGCTAATAATGTAGTTGGGGGGGGAAGTGACCATCTCACTCCATTGTCTGCCAAAGATACTCTAAGACCATGCTGAAGTCGGTTCTGTCAAATCGAAAGACACTGATATCACTACCAAGCTTGCCTGTGTGTTGCAGGGAACTGATATTGGAGCAAAGAATAGTGCCAACATTACCTGCCATGTATATTATAAGAGGTGGCCATGGAGGTTTTGAGGGTGGAGTTGGTTGTTCCATCTTATTGAGAGTTAGAGTGACCTAGAAACTATTCTAAAAACAGATGTGTTAGGCAGAATGGCACAGATATTGCAGCTAAACTGGAAACACTAAGACAATGTATTTTGTTCTCCAGACTACATTCTGCTAATCCGCATGAGTTTGAGAATGAATGCAGAAGAATAAGAAGCAGTCAAGCTGTAAACCAAGATACAGTGCATGCCATTCTCAGAAATACATCCTGCTAACTAAAAGTAGTTTAAGAACATCTGCAAAATAGTATTTCTTTTACTGAATGAGGTCAACTTAGGAGCATGTTTACAAGCACATTATTCTGGGGTGTTCTCCATGAGGTCAACTTAGGAGCATGTTTACAAGCACATTTTTCTGGGGTGTTCTCCATGAGGTCAACTTAGGAGCATGTTTACAAGCACATTATTCTGGGATGTATTCCACGAGGTTAACAAATGTGTATTTGGACAGCCAACTCCAATCCAAGTTTTCTTAGTTGCTTCTGAGACACTTGCATGACTTGCCACTGAGCCACAGTTGATATTCTTTACTTCCCGTTCAGTTTCTAGAAACATGGGATGTTTAAATTCTCCCTCCCCCCCTTTCTGACATATCAAATGCATAGAGTGTATGCAAAGTCCCTTTTTTTATATCCATATGACTGCTTAAACGTATATTTTGGTTAAAAAAACAAGACTTTGCAGAACAGAACAACTATCAAAGAGGGTTTAAAAATAGGTTTCAGCAAAATGCAAAAATTACTCACAATAGCATCACATTGCTCAAACTGGAGAGCTCTGGTTTCTGCCCTATGCACCACATTCGACACTGAAGGAACATATTTAGATAAATAGTGATTAATTTTAATGTAAAATCTTGTAACATTTTTGAAAACACCATTAACAAGTGTTTTTTACCAGAAATATTTGTTTATCATTTTTGGCACAAGGGTTAGTGCCTTTTGATAAAATGGGTAGGCAAATCTAAATACAACTGAAAACATCTACAGAAAAAAAATGAGGAAGTATTGTCTGACTGATCTAGAATTTCATTAATTCTAATATTAACTGATATTAATACATTACGATGTGGTATCTTGTAACATTTTAATGAAAAAAGGGGTTAGAACCTGATCTCATTCTTAAAATAAAATGTGTTCTTTCTAGTGATTTTTAGGCATGAGACTCGTGGATTTTTTTTGCTGTTGGCCTAATGGATAGTGTTGTCATTTTGGTGCTTTTCCCATCAGATATGCTGCTTTTTTAAGGCATCTTGTACTAACAATTTTGAAATAGTGTGAGTGCACTAGTTTAGTTGTTTTCTAAAAGTATCTGGTGCTTTTTAGTGATTATCTTCATTTTTGGGTTCTTTTTAGTACTCTAAGTGTGTCAATTTTTCTTTGTAAACTCTTTGAGGATGGAATTATTCCCATGGTTTTGATGTACCTGGTAATTAATTTTAGGCTACATTTTTGGACCACAACATGATTTAGACGCAAGCTTCCTGAAGACTAAGTATTAACTATGGAAGGTCATATAAGGTATTAAAAGAAAGATAATTGAATGTGGAATCCATATACAATATACAAATATAAGAATTGTAACAACAAAATAAAAAAATTACACCACAAACAGGAATGTTAGATGTACATAAAATTGTTTTACAAATATTTTGTTCTACTCATCCACAATTTTACTTGTCTTGAAATGTTGATATCCAATCTTACTAAACTAGATGCCTTGACTGTCCATTTCCTGATCATAATTAGTTTATTTGAAGTAAATCTATCAACTATTGTTTTATGTCATTTTTGTGTGTTTCATGTCAAATTTCAAAACTGAACAAAATATTATGAAACTTTATGAAATATTTGCAAGTATTTGATTTCCAAAGCTGAACTTTATTCTAATCAATATTATTATTACCATTAGATCTAACTATATTTTCGGTATAACATCGTGCAAAATTATTATTGCTGTCACTGGACCTATTTGATTCTTCAGAAACAATATAAGTGGGAAAAATTTTAGTATTTTTAGCTGCTTTTTTTCCCTAACAAATAATATTAGGTCTAGTGTAGGCCTATTTATTTTCAACAAGTCGGTAATCTCCACTTTCAAAATCGAAAACACTGTTGTTTTCCAACACATCACTTGAAAAAATATTTCCAATTATAAAACTCAAAGTATAATAAAGCCCTATGTTTGCTAAATCTTTGAGCTCTCTTACTAGTGGAAGATGAAGCCATTTTGCTAATTTCAGAAAAGCTGAACCTACCTTGTTTTTAATTTTTATTTCAAATAAATATCACAAGCATATAATCATACAGTACCACGATGGTTTCCTTTTGTTGGCCAGATTTCTAAATGTTAAACAGCTGAATAAGTTAATACTAATTCATTTACAATCCATACAAAGCAAAATTAGATGGCATAACTGCAAGAACGATATATTGCGGATACGTTCGGAATCAGGATTTTGTCTGCAATGATATATTGTTTTTACGGGCTGAATGAGTTAAGAACACTAAAATGTCAAACTGTGAATAATTAGAGAAAGTAAGTTGCCATCAAGTGTAATACTTTCCAGGCAAAATTGAGCTATCATTTGAAGCCACTCAATTATTAGCATAAATTTGTTCTTACGATACAGTTAGGTGATAGAGTATAAATGTGACTGTTTGTCAGTTTGAACTTGGAAATTTGTTCCAGCATTTTCTCTTTGGCAGCACTACCATTTATTATATTCTTATTTTATTTCATTATGAGCAGTAATTATCCTTAGCATTTAAGAGTGTAATGGATCAATGATTCCAGATTAAAAATAATGGCTAATAGGAGTAGAAATAGATCACACTAAATGCTATTGTAAATAATGTAAATGTGTAATAGCGGGGAAGGTTGAAAGATATTGAGAGGTACTAATACAATAAAACATAAGAAATCTGAACAATCATTCTGTGAGCACATACAAATTTGACCATCAAACTCAGGAACTGCATAAAGGCAGTAGAAAAAGGAATATTTGTGATTGTAACTGGATATTATTCCCTAAGAATTGTAGATTTAAATAAACTCTTTAAGAGACATTTTGCTGATGGTAGAGCATGCAGTAATATAAAAGTCTTTGAAATAGACCACAATACATGGGAAGAACATGCACAAAATAGATCTACATGGCGTTCTAAAATCAATAAGAGTGCATCATCTTGTGAAAAGAGGAAAAATGCAGCAGCTCAACAGCGGAAAGCAGCTAGAAAGTCATGGATAGACCAAGATCCGTCTACTGTTGTCATTCCATGTCCGAACTGTTCAAGGACATTTACAGCTTGAATAGGGCTCATTAGCCATCTACAAACTCATAATCAAGGACATAACTAAAATTGAATTTTCAAAATGGGATGTAACAAATGGTTATCATCACTTGTGATGGATGAACAACAATAAAGACCTAAATATTTTGCCAGAAGTTGAACACAGAACTCTTATAAAAGTTTGTTTCAACCATCAACATCATTATCATTGCACAACCTGTACAGACAGGAAATAAGGAAACTAGTACAGACAGGAAATAAGGAAACTAGTCTGACTGAGACTTAGCAGATCTAACATAAACCTATTTCTAATATTAATTAATATTGAGGAATTTTAATGTGAAATCTTCTTATATTTTCTGATAACATTAGCACTTTTTTAAAGTGTTTTTTTATGATATTTTGTGTGTGGGAGAAAATAAGGATGTATTGCATGACTGATTTAACAACATAGAAAAATAATTAAATATAATATTAATTAATAATAATACATTATAATGTGAAATCCTGTAACATTTTAATAAAAGAAAGGTTAGTACTTTTTCTAGTGCTTCTAAAAACAACAAGTGCTTTTTAGACACAAGACTAGTTCTGTTTTAACAAAACCAGTTGGAAACACTGGTAACAAGTTGACAATACTGTAAAGCCTGATATTTATCAATGGATCTGTGAAACTTCCAAGATGATGCATGTTTTCATATTATGAATATATTATGCATACCTGAACCTAATATACGTGAAATATTCAGTACAGATATTTTGGTACAATCCCGGTAAATAGGTCTATCCATTTTTGCGGGATGTGGATTTGAAAAATGAAATAAAGGGGTGGGAAAAAGGGTAGATAAATGTTTTTAAAAATATTTAATGATTATTTCCCTTAGGCTAGAATTATCCATTGGTGAGTTGATTTTAATGGCTAGAATTACCCATTGGCGAGTTGATTTTAATTTCTATTATGTTAAAGACTAGGAAATAGGGATTTTGTATGGGGGGGGATAGCTTAGGTTACGGTTTGCAGCATTTATAGAAATATGAAGGTAGACCCATTTTTGCTTTTTGCTTAGTAAATAGGCTCTCGTGATCCTGCTCTCTCCTCCCATGCGATGTGGCAGTTGTGCTATGCTATAGGTGCACACCTCGCCAACATAAATATTCCACTCTACTAGTGCATTCTTGCACATCTGCAGTTCTTGTTTGCACCATTCTGCAGAAGTAATCGGATAAGCCCAGTCATTAGCAGAATCAGCTGTCACGACTTGAATTTTTGTGAAATGCATGCACGTGTCAACTTTGAATTAAATTCGTTTCAAAAAAGATCACAGTGGAAATTAATCTGATTCCTAAAAAGTCAAATGACGGCCCTACAACGCATATCTTTATGCCTGGGAACACTCCTAGCAACTGTAACTCCATCTATATTGGTCATAATTAAAGTCAACCAACTAATGGTAGCCATTTTGTATCTAAGATTGAGTTGGTAGTCTGTGATGTCACATAATTACAAAATTTCGAATCATCATAGATTTGATAAAAAGTGTAAAGGTAGACCTATATAAGGAGATTGTACTCACATTTTTATCAATTTAAACCTTAGGGAGGGCTTAACAATTTCATGACTGTTTTGTGCCAACATTTGTTTTCAATTTAATGGCAGTATTTAGGCCCTATATTAGTACTACTGCCAGAAAAACTAATGTAGAGGTGTTGAAAGAGTCAAATGCGAAATGGACCTTAATCAACAATATAAGAAAAAGACAATCTTCTTTTTTTGGCCACTTCATGAGACAGGCAGGTTTAGAGAACATAGTCACAAACAGGCAAAATTGAAGGCAACAGAGACAGAGGGTGACAACGTGAGAAAATATTAGACAGTTTGACAACCTGGCATGGCAAGTAATTAACAACGACTTTGATACATAATACTGTGGATAGAGAGCTGTGAAGAGCCATGCCGGCATGGCACCTGATGATGATGATATTAGTACTATACTATATTATACTATATATATAATGTATTATTATGATTATTATTGGTGGTATTCTGTTTTTTCCACCCAGAGAGGCAGAGAGACTGTTGAAAGATAAAGTTCTTGGTTGCTTCTTGATTCGTGTTAGCGAAAGTCGTTTTGGGTACTCACTCTCTTTCAAGTATGTACTTTATAATATTTTATTTGTTTTTACATAGATTATATGTTGCATATCATATATGGTTGGTTGGTTGGTTGTTGATCCAGCGGTCCATGGGCTCATGCCCTTTGACCTAATGCCATTAGATAGCATTATATTGCTGGGAAGTCTGTGGATTTTCGGCCCACCCCGGGACAGAGCCAGAGAATAACTATCACACCTCCAGGAAGGTAGGTTTCAACCTATGCACTGCTCCTAGCCACTGTAGCCAAGATAGGGTTCACTGTGCTCATTCCCCGGCACCAATTGACTACTGGTTATGCCGAACTTCTCTATTGCTCCAGGCATGCAACCAAATGTTCAAGTCAAAAGGATTGTCACATCCTGAGTCACTGTGCCTCTATGATGGGCTTCAGCCATAGGAAAAACAGTGATGTCAGTTTCCTCCTCCTCAGTGCTGCACAGTACATCTCTGGCTCCCTCCCAACCACAGAGGGTGCATACATATATATTCAGGCAAACATGAAAAACATTTCAACAACAAAACAAAACAAAACAAAATCATAACTGTATAGATGACATGCCATGAAGCTTCTATAAGAAGATAACCTCTATATAACGGCATGTCATCCACTAAGGTTTTCTGTTGCATGGATGGTATGTCTAGTGGGCCATTGGTGAGACCCACATACGCAACCACATGCGTCGCATATCATATATCATATACATATTATGGAACAGTAATCACAGATTATATCCCCCCCCCCTACTACTTCCTGTTCACAGTTTTATTGTTTTGGAATGCCACTGAACACCACGAGGGGGTGGGACATGTACTAGCATTAGATTTATTGTGAACACTCTACCTATCCTTGCCAGGGTCTTAAGATCTAGTAGTATCCCGCAGTTGTACTAACGTCCTGCAAGTGACGTAAGTGACATAATTACTTAGTATGTGCAATAAAATGAAAACAATGTGCAAACCATCATACACTACCAATGAACATGGTGCATTTAATCTTGTTTCATTCACATCCAGCTGTAATAACGAAATATAGGGGGTATACTTTGCGATTATAAAACACATATTATGTACACGTGTATTTTTTATGGTAAAAAGCTCTGATGCAATCAAGATGGACTAACGTGTTGTGTTTAAAGGAGCATACTTCACCGTAAAAGATACATTTTACAAAAACATTTTATTTGTGCTGGAGCTCCTATTTTAATTAAGTCGGTAGACACATTGATGGATTGCCATTTCCATCTTTACAGACTGCAACTTGACCTGGGCAGTTTTTAAAGACCTGAGCTGTGCCCAGTTATCACAGGCCTTCTTTTGGGGAGAACATTTTAAACATTTAGAAGGAAGTATTATCTGAGAAATAAATTATTGGTTTGGTAATTTAATTCTTGTTAAGTTGCATATTATATTCAGAACAAAACAATAAAAAGTAATTTTCTATACTAGGAATAGGGAAATTTCCCTAATTCATCCCTAATCTGATAATCTCATCCCTAATGTGATTATTGAAATAGTTTTTCTTTGGTGAGTCATGTAATGTTAGCTGGTATTAATGATACATCCAATGAAGCAGCTTTTCCATGTATTCAGTCAGTGTGGAGTGCAGTTGACTCCTTGCACATAATCCTATTCCTCTAGATATGTCCTTTACTGACATCTTCAACCAAAGTCTTGCAAAGATGAATACTAGTAGTATTTTCTCTATTTTCAATACACAGTTTTTATATAGAAGCTCTATTTTCATAAGTTGCTTTACGTGGCATATCAACTGTTTCAACATTTAATTGTGTGTCAATGATGCTTAGTTCCATTTGTTTACTTTTCACATTGTTGAATATTTCACTAAACATCTCAGTTACTTTCACACAATTATCATCATATTCAAGTTTCGTAGAATGTTTTTTTTTGCTCTTCCACTGTGTAATTTCTTCCAAGCTGTACTTTCCACAGCTTTAATTAAACTTCAAATGATTGAAAGCTGGACTTAAAAAGCTGTTTTGGGCTCCACAGCTTGAAATTCAACTGAGAATTTCTTGATGATGTCCACACCATCAAGGGCAACAGTCTGAAACTAAAGTTTTGTTCAGCTAAAGAACAAGCTTCTAGTTCCTGGTGCTCCTAAATATGTATAGAGACTCTATGAAAAAAATGGGTTGCCATGAAAGTTAGCATTTATAGTCATTCTTTACTTCTATGCTTAATCTAAGGTTTCATATGTTGTAATTGATGTAATGTATTAAAAGATGAATTTTGTGTGTGAAAGTTTCAGCCATATAAGGACCTCCTAGGCCTATATATTGCAGCACCAAGGCTAAAGTATTTTGTCTGTATTGCAGTTATAGTGTACAATGCTTACACAAAAACTTCTCAAAATATAGATCCTGTGGACTGTGTCACTCATATGTGCTGATTAAACTGTTCAGAGTTTTTAATTGACAACTTTGTATAGGCCTATAGGCCTATTTTGTGTATATAGGCCAATGAAAAACACTGATCAATCAATGGGAAGGCAACTAAAGAGACCAGACCACAGGACTTGTAATTGGAGGAGGATTTTACCATTGACTTTTTTGTCCTGCATGCAATCTGTAACTTGTGTTATTGTTATAGCATGTAGACCTACATCAATTTTCACAAGCACTACCAAAATAGTCTGGTTGAAACCAAGAGTAGTTATGAATTAAATTCATCAAGAAATATTGCTAACATGTGATATAGCCTATGAGATACACATTATGTCAATTGACAATAAGTAATCTCTTTCATGAACTTGCTATCAGGGCTGAAGCAAGATGTCGCCACTATATGATTGACCAACTCAGTTGTGGAAAGTTTAACATCATTGGGGAGCCAAAAATTCATAGTTCTCTGCATGATTTGATAGATTATCATAAAAAGGTATGTATTCATTAACTCATTCGCTACAGAGTATTTTTAGCATTTGGCAGAATTAATTTTATTTATATTTTTTGTGCGTGCGCATCCATCCATCACAGGAGCAACAATTAGTGCTTCTGAATATATTTATATTATAATGTAATATATATATATATATATATATATAAATATATATATATATATATATATGTATATATATATATATATATATATATATATTGACAGATAAAGGGACATTTGCCTAGAAAAAATCACCACAGCCAACAAATGCTGGGTTGGTAGCCATGTCCTGGATAGGATATGCTACCAATTTAAAGGGACAGAGAATGTGGTTATCATAATTATTTTGAAGGAAATTACTTTTATTACTGAAAAATTAATTTTAAAATTAAATATAGGCCTAATGTAAAAATTAAAAATAATTTTGGATATGAGTTTCAGAAATGTGATCTTACCAAACTTCTGAATCAATAACATCCACTCAACTGTATGAGTTTTGTAGATATTCAAATTGTGAAGATATTCCAATTTGCATCTATGAACTCACAAACCAAATTAGACAATCACAAATATTTTGTTGATTTCTACTTACTCATCACATTTATTGTTTTACATGCCATGCTCATCTTCGCTTGAAAAGAAGGAAAATCATCATCAATTATTGACACACAAACATAAAGTACATTATATATGCATAGTGCTTCAGTTATCTTTGTTATTCACAAAATATCAGACCTGGTTATCCTGAGACAATATCTTCAAAATGAGTCATGTCTCATTATATGCCAAAAACAAATAAGTTTACGCAGTTTCACCACTGCCAAAAGTGGCTCTTGATAACCTGCAAGTTTGTTTATTTACTGTCTGACACATATATTTGTCTTGTTGTCTATATAGCTAATTCTTAACAAATGTCTGTAACACTTGTTTTCAAAAGACTGAATCCATCTCTCTGTATCTGCATTGACTGTCCAACTTTCAAAATATTGTTCTTTACTATACTACTAATCATACATTTCTAAATCATATTCAATATTGACATGGCAGCCTTCACCATCTCAAGTCTTAAATTAACTTAATTTCCTGAGTTGCCATCATCACATATTTGGGACAAGAGATATTTGGAGGTGAGGATTTCTTCAAGTTTGTGACCATTTAACCGGATATTTGTGGGATCTTTCTTTGTTTTACTAGTCACCAATATCTTGCTTCTATCAGTGCTAATTTCCGTGCCATATTTCCGACTAACTTCTTCCAACCGTGAGGTGCGTTCCTGGAATTCATATTCGAAACCAGCCAAGAGATTGATATCACAGGCATAACAATAGTTACAAAGTGGTCTACTGTCAGTAGATAGTTATTGATGTCTGGAGAATGTGTAATGCCTCCTGCATTTTATATTCAAGATACATGTTAAAAATTATTGAGGAAAGTATGCAACCCTGACCCACTCCTTTATTCATCTTGAAAAGATCACCAATTTATGAAAACAAAACTGCTTGCATCTTTATATGTCATTCAATTACCTCTATGATGTTTGTTTCGAAGTTATATTGTCTCAATTACTGCCACAGATCTTGTTGCCACACACAATAAAATACCTTTGTGAAATCAATGAAATTATGATACATAACACTTTGATGTTGTAAGTGCTTTTCTATCACTAGTAAGTCATAGAATTATCATTAGATATAATCTATAAATATTTAATGATCTATTCTTATTTTAAAATTTAATGTAGTTTTCATCAAATCTCTGTTGACAGGTGAAAATCTCAAACTGGGACCATTTTCTTTCAGTTCCATGTGGTCAGGTTGGTGCTTGAAATAGTATTAGCTAGACATGATTAATTATTGAAAAACATAAAAATTATAGCTACTGTAAATTATAACTACTCTAGCAAAAATATATGAGAAATTGAAATTAAAAACAAAAATTAATGGAGAGATTCTAAAATAAGTGAAATTAAAAACAAAGATTGTGATCAGGGAAACAACACCATCCAATTATTGATATGATAATATAAAAATGCATTTTCTTTCCAACTGTTTTTCCTATCACACTCAGACTTGGCAGATAAAAAGAAAAATTAGGTGTCACATGAAACTATATCAGCAATAATTTAATATTTAGTCATTAAAAAAATAAACTGTTAAACTCAATACAATGTGGAGAAAAAAATGTCAAGGACATCAAATGGACTGATCAGAAGTTAACCTGTCAATGTGGCACGATATTTGGAGACTATTCATCCTTGCACAGTCTAATTTGACACAAACTACAACCATATACCAAACACCAGAAACATACTCATTTATTCCCTGCCTTGCAAATGAATACGCCTGTGCTCAAGTTCAAGCAGGCTATTGTTGTACACTCCTGGTGTTGCAGGCTGATTGGTGGCAGCTATCCACTTTGAAGAAAGCTGCCTTTGCAGAGAATACATCCTTTGCCTTTGGATGAGACCAGTGTGAAGGATCGAGCTGTTGATGACAGTTTGCGGAAGGAAGTGAAATATATACCTACACCATTTGACAGATTTTCTGTCCACAGGGTAATATAAACAGAGATGATGAAATCTGTCTACTTCTCCCTTCAATGATTGTAGGTTATCTGCACATTTCTTTCCTATCAGGGGTATGATGTGACATTGTTGAAAGACCTGGTGTTGTTTTTATACTGAGTGAAGTTATAATTCTCTTGTGCCTCCAATCAGTGATTACTATATTATCTTGCTCTTTAAACTGAACATTCCGCCGAAAATGAATGTGTTGGGCCTTTGGCACAAATAAAACGGCAACACAGTGTATTTCCATTCTGTGAACTACATCCTGCTGGAATATAAAATAACTATATGTCAAAAATATGTTAACTTGTGTTTTTTGATAGTTTTGAGCAGTCAGTCGTCTTCTATGTTCCGATCTTTGTGGATATCTGCATTGGTTCATCTTTCTGTCCATGATATTCTTAGGACTGTTTTATAACATTTAATTTTGAATGCTGATGTTTTCTTTTCCATTGCAGGTGTCATTGCCCACATCTCACAAACATAGATTGCCACCAGAAAATAAAGCTTCTTAATAGTTGTAACTTTATTTTTCTGTTTGCCCCTTGTCATAAAATTTTCATGTGTGATGTTTTTTGTATGGACATTGTAATCTCTTTCTGATCTCTGTGGAGCAATCTCCTGTGGTGTTGATGATTGTCACACGATATTCAAAGTTGCTGACATTTTCCAGTTGTTACTTGTCACTGTCTATTGTAGGTGTTTATCTCTGCTGTATAATACTCTGCTAATGTTAAAATTCTGTAACAAATCAATCCAATGTGAAATTCTAGTAGTGTAAACTTGAATTAGGAAACCCAACCTCTGAACTACGTAAATCTCACCGTTTTAAATTAACCCTAGACAGACTCAAAATGTAATTTTGGTCATACTAAAAATAATTATAAAAAATGATTTCCTGCTACTCTAGTGTTCTTTCAATAAAGTGTACAATGGTTAATTGAGAATGGGATTTCATTTAGATATTCTTGTTCATTCCTCACTACAAAATGACCTGACTAAGTCTCATTTGGAATCTCTACCAATGACATGACTCAGTCTCATTGGGAATCTCTACCAATGATATGACTAAGTCTCATTTGGAATATCTACCAATGACATGACTCAGTCTCATTGGGAATCTCTACCAATGACATGACTAAGTCTCATTTGGAATATCTACAATGACATGACTAAGTCTCATTTGGAATCTCTACCAATGATATGACTAAGTCTTATTGGGAATATCTACCAATGACATGACTAAGTCTCATTGGGAATCTCTACTAATAACATGACTAAGTCTCATTGGGAATCTCTACTAATGACATGACTATTGGAAATCTCTACCAAATAGCATGGATACATCTTATTGAGAATCTCTACCAAAATAACATGATGAAGTCTCATTTGGAATCTCTACCAAATAACATGACTGAGTCTCATTGAGAATAACAAAATAGAAAGCACTAGCAAATTATAAAGTTAGATTTTCCAAATTAGGTTAACCTTGATATAGAAGCTAAAGGCATTTCTATCCTTAGATTTTCTGACTAATACATGTCCAATAATATTCATCAATAATTTTCATTGTTTCACTTGTGGACAAGACATCCACCACTATCATTGAAATACACCACCTGCATTGTGTGATAAATGTGGTTGGCTGACACCTTTTGACTGTAAGAAACTGGATCAAAGTTACTCAAATTTGGACGAGTTTATTATTACACTGGCCATGTTGTTGACTGTGTGCACAGGACACTAAGCATGTAAAGGAATGACCATGTGGCCATTTGTTCATTCATGTTTACTTACATCAGTGATGATGTCTTTATGTGACTCGCATGCTGGCATAGGTGACACAACACAGGCGAGTTTCATTTGAATACGCCTCACATATATTATATTTGATTTGTGATCTAATTTCCATTAAGTTTTTCTACAATAATCATGAACCCTATTTCATAATGTGCTTATATAAACATAAGGATAGCATCTTTCTGTACTGTGTTAGATGCTTCATAAACATACTCTACAGTATGTCCTCATGCTAATAATATAGTCATAACACACACACACACACACACACAAAATTTCACTACGGATGCAATAGTTTATTATTATTTATAAATAATATTTTCTTGTTATCACTTGTGCTAATTTCAATCATCTTTTCTATGTTTACCCATACATTGGCTGTCTCCATAAAATTATATTCTCTTTGACATTTGTTTCTCCATTATCAAATAATCTCAGACCATGTTAATCACCAGGACAAAGATAAATCTGATTATGCTGACCTTGTAAGGGGTGACTACTTCGAATTGGAAGCTGCTGTAAGTGTCATTATCTTATTTGTCTTGAATTTTGCATTTGGATATATTAGGACCATCATCATTCTACTATTGGACAACAGATTTTTGAGTTCTGATATTACACAGAAAGTTTCTATATTACACAGTAAGATTTCAGGGACAGTGAACTAGTCTACAGCCAGTGTCACTGGCATATTGTCAACTTCTAGAAGTATCATTCTATATTTCAGCCCATCTATTATCTTTTGATATCGGGTGTCACAGGATTGAATGAAAATCAGTTTTCGGGTTATGGGTTACTTGATACGCAGTAATATTGTGATGTTTCAGAACATTGGTAACTTCTTCATTCCGCATTCTTGTTGATCTTCCTTTGCCTCTAGCTGTTTCCATTTTCATGTTTTATGCTTTTTCTACTGGCCAATAAGGGTTCATTTTCATTAAATGGCTGAACCATTTCATTCTTTGTTTTTCAATATAATAGACTGCATATGTTTTTTCTTACAATTATTATAACCTCTTTATTCCTCACATGATCTCTTCTTGTTCTGTTTGCTGCTTTTCTTAGACATCCCATTTCACACTTAGTCAGCCCATAATAACTCAAAATAATTTTACTTAAGTCTTATATTGTTCCTAAATTCTATACAAAGAGTACTTTACTTGAATTTATTACAATATATTAAACCTGAGTGTTTATTATACCAATCTCGGTAGTAGAGAATCTAAAGATGTAAGTAAATGGTCTTGACTTGTGCAAAGTTGTTTGAGTTTTCAATGTATGTCCCTGATCAAGCCATTTCAGATACCTCCAGCAATGTAACTGTACTGAACAGCAATGTAACAGGACTGACTCTTTGATATACTAATTATTTATATTTAATTATGTGCAGTGGGGTTTATAAGCAACCAATAATCATCATATTTGTCAATGACTACCATAAGAAGTGGGCAGCAATATTTATTGGTTGATCATAATCGTTAATAAGAGACTTTATTCAACTCTATATTTCATCTTTGTATTTCTCTATTTGTGGTGCTTAAAAATTCGACAATAATTGGACAGTAATATCACGTGTGTGATGTGCTTCAATGATTAGGTTATGTATATAATTGAATTGGACAATAATATCACATGTGTCATGTGCTTCAATGATTAGGTTATGTATACAATTAAATTTCACTAGTTATGCACAGATGTAATGTATTTCTTATGATGGTGTTAACTTTGTAGGAATTGAAAAATTACTAAATATGATTTTTCAATGTACAGTTTTTTATTATTTTATGTTATTGATTTTAAAACTGTCATGAGATAGTTTTAATATACCAAATTTGCATGCAGGGATCCATAATTTATCTGTCATTGGTAGGGTTATGTACTTTACTACATTTATCTATGGTCAAGGATCACTTTAATTTGTCTGAGTCAACACACAGATGAAGTGATCTATGAACTCTCATCTGCTGGTTGAGAATCCATAGATGCATGAGTCAATATGCACCTCCTGAGAGTACAGACTGGAAACTGTTCAAGAGAAAATGCCAGTGGAGCTCTGTCGTCAATAAATATGTGAAAATATGGAAGATTCTAAGTTTAAAACAGATCTATGGCCAAGAAGAAAGGCCACCTAAGCAGGAAAACTATGCTTATGACAGCAGAACATATTCTGCAAAACTATCTACAGCAGGCAATCATGAAGAGTGGCATTGTATTTTTACACAACATCTTTGAAGATAACTATGGAAGAACTGAATTCCTGAAATTGACGCCAACATTTTTCCAGAAATCCTGAAAACCCATTAAATGAGTATTATCCCAGAATAATGTCTGGTAGTATGCAGAAAAATCTGTTACTAATGATTACAGAAAATGCTCTATGAAACTCAAAAGTCTTACACAGTTAAGCTAACTTGAAATAAAAGACCTCTATCAAGCATAGGACACAAGTAAAATTCACAAATACAAATCAGAACAACATTGTCATAAACACAGTGCATAGTGTTGCTAGTGTTCCTTGATTCTTTATTAAAACTAGTATCATGGCATACTGGACATTCCCATAAGTGCACCTCTCTCCATTCCAGCAGCCATCCAAGAATATGCAGACTCAAAATCACAGTCAGATGATGATAATGTGATCTTTCCAGAGAGGACACACTTTCTCCTCCCTGGTCATCCCAATTTATGTCATTCTGTGCATATACATGTTATTATCTTCAGAATAGCTTCTTCACTCTGTAGTGAATAGAACTGCACTTTCATTAGTACTTTCATAAGTACTTTCATGGGTTGGACCTATCTCATTTCATTACTGTGCCATTAACCACAGCGTTGCCTGCCATGAGTTTTCCTTTATTGGCTCTGACCTCAGCATCACAAAGGCAGTATATCTATATATATCTATATATTCTATTTATAACCTTTAGACAATTAAGTTTTGTAATGTCAACAATTATTTTTTTAATATGCACCTTCTACTTATACAGCATGATTTGGGAGTATGAGAGCATCAAAATGTGGGTAGATATTTCAGTCACCAACCAATTGAATCCTCACCAGCTATCATCATTTCTATTTCAATTTTCATGTTTGATATTGTATTGAAGTATTCAGACCATTTCTCAAGCAATTTCCTGCCACTCTTATAGGCAACAAAACCCCATCTGCACGTTTTAATTTCTCTTTTGACTGAGCCATCTGCATATATGATTGTGACTTGTGGTTTTGAGTGCAACCAGACAAGTACTTGTGCTGCCACTTCTGTCCTGGTATCAGTCCATTCCCAATATGTTTTTCCCAGTTGTATTATGGTACATTTGTGAGATTTTTCCTCTTTGTCCACTTTTGCTTATTCACTGCCCATTCACTTCACACATTCTCTTCCAATTCACATAGGCCTACTCTGTGCAATCTGTCTTCTGCTTCTGCCATCCATGACCTTCCACATTTGATTAGTTTTCCCTTTATCACATCTAGACATTAGTGTAATAGGTGATGGTCATTGTTGGCTACAATGATGTATGCTCTTACCTGTTTCATTTCATGTCGTACATTAATACTTGGGCCAATCTAATAAGAATCTCAGGGCTGTGATGGAGTATCTTTTGTATATCCTAGCCCTGCCTTATATTCTCACTTTGGATGTGTAATATTGTGAAAAACATACAGCTAAAGATCATATTGCTGAGTTAGGAAGTTGTAAGTGGTTTCTTCTACATTAGCTTTTTGTTACTATTTATGACATTTCACAACATGCAGATATAGTTAAGCAAATTTAATTTTTTTTAAATATAACATTTTATTTCTGATTGCATCAAATGGACTTTCATGTTTGTTTCTTATATATCTAGATAGGAGGAAAGAGGAGGCATATTACATTCATAAACCATCTTCCTTGGGTATTCTTCAAATATGCAGGGTTAAAAATGTTTTTTTTTCCAAGGTTATGTTATATTCTGCAAGTCACCTCTCAACTCTATTTGTTTATTTTAAAACTATCATGAGATAGTTCATCGTGTGCAGTAAGCTGAAGCTTCTGCTGAATCCCTCTCTTGTAGCAGAACAATGATCATTCTAGATTTCCAGCGGGGTGTAGTCCAGAGATTTGAAATGTGCTATGTTCTGAGTTTTTTGGTGCTAAATGGCAAGACTTTGGTGGGGAAGTTAAGAATAAGTCTGAAATTTAAATTACTTATCTCTTTTCTAGTTTATTGTATAATGCTGGATTATTTTGGCTTAAAATTGGCAGCTGTGGTTTGTTTACTTAATCCCTAAGCATGGCTAGGTCATCAATAAGCAGAGTCGTGTCATGCTCTGATGCAGAGAGGTGGCCACATCAGGCGGCACCAATCAAAATACATTGTTGGGGTTAAATTTCGAAGTAAAAACCATGGGGGGATTTCAAAGAGAAATTTCATCCTGACAAAATCTACCTCACGGCCCCTGATCATGAGCTTTAAATTTCTGTGATGATCCACATGAAGGTGCATGAGGACTGTGTTTTAGTGATCTAACTTTGAGGCTCACTTGAATAATGTGGATTCCTTTTTCTTTACCTAGATACTGGGTATTAACAGCAGCTTTGGGATGGGATCAAAATAACAAATATTTGAGAGAAATAAAAACTCCAAGGTTATGATAAATGTAGCCAGTAAAGGGATGTGAATTGTTAAATCTGTGGGGTTAGAAAGTTCAAGAAAGATTAGTGTCATCAGTTATTAAGGAATATCACTACAGATTATCAGTCAAATATGATTAGGTTGTTATGACCTGGATATTACAACAACTTAAGCATTTGTAATCATCAGAAAATGATGTGCTAGATGGATAGGCAGTCATGAATCTTTATAGCTCCATATCGGTATTATTAGTTATCAGCTGCACTGCTGAACCTCGTCCATGTCATTATACCAAAATATTTTTCTGCTACATGATAGACAAATGTGGCCTCATCACGTGATAACAGTCCAAAGTTTGAAATTTGTGTAATGTTATGTGCACAACCATGCAATCTCTGTTATAGTTTGCACATCTTTCGTGTCATGACAGAAATAGTTTGTGCATATTTTGTGTCTGCACAGAAATCTCATGTGATTAGCAGACTAGACACTAAACCAACATGGCTAATGCAATCACATATTTCTGTTTACTAAGCTTGCCAGCTACAGAGGAGTGTTGTAGTTTTGTTACAGACTTGAGGGCTCACAATATCTATCTATCTATCTATCTATGTTCCTTCCACTCTGAACACGGTGCATAGGGCACAAACCAGTGCTCTCCAATTGGAGTGATATGATGCAACTGTGTGTAAATCTTATATGTTGTTGAGACCCATATTCATACCCTCTTTGATGGTTGTTCTGCAAAGGTCTCTCTTACAATAAGGCCTCCCAAACATCAATTACACTATCCAGACCTTAACCCCAACTGTTTCCTCAGCTGTCCCCCCCCCCAACAACTAACGAATTCACCTCGCCTTCCCAAAAAACTAAAAAGACTATCTCCCCTCCAAGCTAAAGTCCTCATCTGCGCTTGAATAAAGGGACACAATAAATATAATGTTTTTGTTAACACTGCTTATCTTCCCCTACGAAGTTTCATACACTAACGCAGTTATATTTATGACACTAGTTTCTTCCATTCAAACAATAGGCCTCCTCTGCTAACTTGAACCTATGTTCTCTTTGTATCTCTTTCTTGAAGTTTTTATGTGCATGTTTCCAGATACAGCATCTTATAATGTACCAAAAAAAAAACCAATGATAATTACATCTTTCTGATGTTTCTGAGAAGCTTTACCAAAGTGTTTATTTAATGATGATAAAATGTGAGACTGAGAGATTCAATCACATCCAAGTTATTTGTTCAATAATATATGTCTAAGGGATCCTTCTTAAACATTATTTTAAACAGCAGCCTCAAGCCCAGAAAAAACTACAGCCAGTAACAGACTACATTCCTTGTGGATACAGTTTACAAAGAAGCGCAAGGCATCCATATCATCTGAATAGTTCCTCTTCAAGTAATGTGAAAACTATTTTATCATTAGGACCAAATGTGACTAAACGACCACTTCCTAAGCTTCCAGAGGAGGATTCCCACACAGTAATCAGTAACAAGGTATGATGTTTGAAATGTGGTTAGACTGACTCTTTGACATACTAATTATTTATTTTTAAATATGTGCAGTGTGGTTATAAGACAAGAGACAGGAGATGTTGGAGATATGTTGCAGCCAACCTTCGTTGCGGAGACGGCACTTGATGATGATGATGAGTGTGGTTATAAGCAACCAATAATCATTATATTTGTAGATGACTACCATAAGCAGTGGGCAGTAATATTTATTGATTGATCATGATTTTTTTTATCTGGATAAGATATTTTGTTCCATCTATATTTCATCTTTACATTTCTCTATTTGCTCTATATAAATATTTTTTAAAAACCATGATAATCAGCAAAGACACAGAAGAACAAGAGGTGAACATAAACATACATGGTGAGAAACTACAGCAAGTAAAGCATTATCAATATCTTGGACACATAGTCACAAATAATGGCAGATGTGAAACAGAAGTTATAAGGAGAATAGGAATGGCTAAAACTACCTTCAATGACATGAAGAAAATAGTAACATCTAAAAAAATTAGAAACAAGTTAAAAATGAGAATTATAAAATGCTATATCTATTCTATAATACTGTAATGTATGGCTCAGAAACATGGACACTAAATAAACAATTAGAAGACAGAATTGATGCCTTTGTTATGTGGGTATATAGAATAATAGGGAGAACATCATGGAAGGAGAAGAAACAAAGAGGTTCTAAAAACACTTAATATGAAGAAAGAATTACTAAGAGAAATAAAGATCGGGCAAATAAAATATTTTGGACACATTAAAAGACATGACACCTTGTTGAAGACCTTACTTGAAGGTAAAATTAAAGGGAAGTGAGCAAGAGGAAGACAGAGATACAAGTGGAAGAGTAATATCACAAGATGAACAGGTTACAGTCTAGCAGAGTGCACCACTAAGACAAAAGACAGGGGATGTTGGAGGTTTGTTGCAGCCAACCTTCATTGTGGAGACAGCACTTGATGATGATTATTTGCTCTGTTATCTATTTTATCACTACCATCATCTTGGGTATTTTTCTTCACATCACATGCAATGTCTTGAATAATGAAGATTCATTACATGAGAAGTTCAGATAACAGGTACTCATCTTTTTCTACAATCAGTTGCTATGCATCCAATCAGATGTTGATCATATTTTGAGCTCTTTGTTCTTTGTGTTATGTCACTGTGGGCTCTCCAGAATGGTTGATTTACAGAGATGCTCCAGTGGGCCAGACTGTTCTGTAAGCAATGAGGCTGGAACAGCCCTGAGTATATGTTCTAAAGTTAATGTTGTTGTTCCAGGCATAAGTAGCTGGTGTCAATTCTGTGTAAATGGGCTTGTGGACAAGTGTCCCATTCTCAGTCAAAATATCATGATTTGTTTCTTTCTGTTGAATTTGGTGATGCTGTATTTCAGATCTATAGTTTCCATTAAGTTCTCTCCATGAAGTTGCATAGATTATTGTAACAGACACTATTTTCTTGAAACTGAGACATGTGGGACCGCACATTTTTGTCAGTTTGTCTGCTGTTTAATTTCTATTGATGCCACAGTGATCTGATATTCATTGTAGTACTAATATAGTTTTTCTTGATAGAACGATGGTTTGTCTGATGTTGTGAATGAGTTTGTCTTGTGTGGTGTGTCAAGATTGCTTGTAAAACAGATTTGACAGTTTTTTGGAATATGGTTTCTCAATTATTGAATATGTGAACAGCTGTTAGTATGGTAGCAATTACCATATGTATGTTAGTATGGTAGCAATTACCATATGTATGTTAATATGGTTCACATACTCTTCCATGAAATTCATACATTTTGTTCCTGTAGCAAGGGATTGTTCATATGCGGACAGAAGAAGTGCTGAGTACATCAGGAAACATGTACATTTCACTGCCGCCATTCATTGTGGCTTTTATTGTTGCTGCATCCAGATATTTTTGGCATGTTGATCTTTTAACCTTTTTGAAGTAATATATATATATATATATATATATATATATATAAATATATATATATATATATATATATATATATATATATATGTCTGTCTGTCTGTGTGTATGCATGTGCATATGCATGCATGCGAGTGATGGAGTGAATGAGTGAGTGAGCACATGTGCACGTGCGTGTCTGATGTCGCAGAGAACATTTCTGTAATTTTTCGATTGATCATCTATAGTTCTGTAGACAAGACTTCCTTCTTGTTAGGTGGTTTTAACATTTTCTTAGAAGTTTGTTATTAGTTGTTGCTTGAAATATTTCATTTAAAGTTGTCCTATCAGCCTTTTTTGAAATTTCTTTGGTGCTTCATTGTACCAAACATTATTTTAAGTCACATATTTTGAACTCTGTCTAATTTTTCTGTGTTCATTTTGACTGCAGATGTCCAACAACTAGAGACATATTCCATAATAAGAGCAAGTTACTGAAATATTTTTGCTTGAATTTTGTGTGATGTTTAGTCTTCAAGTGAGTCTGATGTCAAATGTGATTCCAACATGGGTATTTATTTCCTTGATGTTAGGGCATAAGAAAGAAAACCTACATACACTCAGTGATCTTGAGGCCTTTTTCTTCTTAACAAATCCAGTATCTTGTATGAAGAATAATTACGCAAATTTCATCAGTGTGGCTATAATTCTAAATTATTCTTATGCAATTATAAGATCTGTTATTTGCTCTTAATCATCATCAACTGCTGTCTTTGTGTAAAAGGTTGACTGCAACTCACATCCAATATCCTCTGTCTCTTGTATCTCTGGTGCACTCTACTAGACTGTATCCTTTAAATCTCATATTTCCCTTCCATTTATATCTTTGACTACCTCTTATGTGCTTGTCCATAATTCTACCTCCAAGTAATTTTTTTTAACAAGGCACTAAGATGAGAAACTGCATGCCCAAAATATTTTATTTGTTCCATTTTGATTTCTTTTAATAGTTTTCTTTTTCATCAGCAGTGTTGTCAGGATCTCTTTCTTTGATTTCTTCTCTTTCCTTGAAGTTTTCCCTATTCTTCTACATATCCTATGAAACTGCATCAATTCTCTGTCTTCTAATTGTTTGTTCATTATCCATGTTTCTGAGCCATGTATTAGATTTGCTCCCAATGTGTTTAATAAAAATCTCCTTGAAAAAAAAATTATGATTATCACAGAGACAACTTCATAATCATCATCATATCATTATTATTATCACATTGAGACATTTTATGCAGAAAGATCTCCATATGTCTCTATCCTCAATCATGCTGATGAGTGTCTTTTTTCTGGCCACCATGTCTTCTTCCACCATCCAATTATTATTATTATTATGAATGTATGATTTTTGAAAACTGTAGGCCTACTTGTCTGATCATTTATTTCATCACTTTTCACAGCAAGAGGAAAGACGTCTCAGTGAATCATTTATTGGTCAAGGAGTCAAGGAATACATGTACAACATAGAAACAAAACAGCGCAGAGCAAGTGTTGTGTGAGAGCTGAGCAAGAATGACATTTCAGTAACTGTAGTAAACACACAGTCTTGACAATTGAAGAGTTTCTTAAGTATTGAGGAAGTTTTATCATCGACATATCTGGGAGCCCAGATTAATGGTGATGGTGAATCAATAATTAAAGTTAAGAAAAGACTGACAATAGCCATGGCTGCCATAACAAGATTAACCACAATTTGAAAGGGTCAGATCACCACCTGTGTTAAAATTAATTTACATAAATCTTTGGTTTTGTCATTATTTCCATATGGCTGTGAGGTAAAAGGTAAAGGTAGGTTCCATGGCATCTGCCGTCGGGGATGATGATAAATCTTCATGTACTAAGACACAATAACTATTAGTATGGAGACCAGTCCTTGCTGTTTTTACTGTTTTTTGGCTGTGAGACGTAATCTAACTGCGAAATTAGTGAAGAATCCAGGTATTTTAAACAAATGCTATAGACGTGTATTGGGTATCAACTTCATAAACTCAGGTGGTACTGGCACGTGGATTCCTTGATGACAAAAGATGTTCTTTAAAGTATGGGGGAGGGTGGAAGAAGACATAGTGGCTTGAAAAAGATATATCTGAATAACATTAAGGACTAGATAGGATGTGAAGTTTTCAAACTCATCAGGATGGTAGAGGATAGAGATGCATGGAGGTCTTTCTGGACAAATGTCTCAATGTGACACTCGATGGATTATGGTTTTTATTATTATTATTATTTTTAAGTGCTGTCTGCAGTTATTTTGACCACCATATTGATACTTAAAGACCATCATATAATATAATGGCAAACACTTTTCTGAAATAGAGGAAAAGAATACAAGTTTATTATGTTTCTGATAAATGATGGGATAACATTAATATGAGAAAGTCAATTCAATTTTTCCTACACAATCGGAAAGCAAAAGTAGGAGTGAGTATGGAAGTTCAAAATGGCAAAACAGATTCCTCTAAATCATGGAATACTTCAAGGCTTAGAACTGTCTCCAACTCAATATGTTTTCTATGTGTTCATAAATTACCTAATCTGTGAACTGTCGCAGAGTGTAAGAATTCCATGTATGCGGATGACTTGGTGGTGTGTAGAGGAACATCTAAAGATTGGCAACAATATAATACAATAGGAAACAAAAACATTGCAGAAAATGGATGAGAAATGGTCTGAGAAATGGATGGCAAATATCAGTTTTGAAAAATCTTCAATAGCACTCTTCACTAGGAAAAAAAGCATGATAAATAAAACTTTGAAACATATGTATCAAAGCAAAACAGGAACCAGTGTATCTGAGCATCACACTGGATTAAAAAAATTGAATTTCTCACATTGAGAAATAGAAGCACAAACAAGCAACTTGTTATCATGAGAAAATTGGCTGGAACAAACTTGGGAGGCAATTAAGCAACATTAAAGACCATATCTATAGGTACAGTGAGACCAGTAATAGAATACAGATAAACAGCATATACTTTTCAGTAGCCAATTCTTATCTATTAAAAGCCCTTGACAAGGCACACAATCAAGCAATCCATCTTATCAATGGTGACATGAAGACCTCTCCCACAAATTAAATGTGTAAGAATGACAGTCATCACCCTCTTACCATAAAGGTGGGGCACTGAGACCATGATCTATGCAGAAAAGTGCAAGTGCATGTCAGTACACCCATTGAAGATTAGGTCTAGAGAGCTATCCAGTGGATGGCCAAAGAGAAGCAATTCTAAATTCTATTAATCAAACAATAAAACTAAACATAAAAATCTAAGAATTAACAACCAGACATAATAAAAGAAATAGTATCAACTTGAAGAAAGCCCTAAGAGAATTAGAAATTAAAGAAGGGTAGTGCTAGAGTGGATACCATCCCACTGTAGAATGTGTGGAAATGAAAAGGCTGATATCTAGAAAAAGATGGAGCAACACAGGAACAAAATGACTAATAAATAATCTATCAGGAAAAAAGGATACTCATCAAAGCTATTATAAAATTTGACCATCCAAAAGACAACTATCATTATCTTGACAGAGCAGAACAAATTATCATATTTTTGTTGATTGAGAACACTTCAGTTTGAGCTTATTTTTTTTTTCTAAAGTTTATTAACTACATGACACAATTGTATTGCAGCTCAAGAATCACTACATACTTTGATAGCTAATGATAGTGATTAGTCGTCACCCTATTTAATGATAGTGATCAGTCGTCACCCTATTTAATGATAGTGATCAGTATGATAAGCCTAATTAGCTGATAGTGATACAACAGTTCCATGAACATGTTCCTGTGATTGTAGTTTTAGCAATGACATCTAAGAGTGCTTCGGAATTCAATAACTGGGAGACATTGCCCACATCTAGTTCAAGAAGCATTGATAATAGTTGACAATGTAAACTGGAAACTATATTGGACAAGCAGTGATTTTCTCCTATTTTCTCCATCTCCAGTCGAAAGTTCAGGTTATCTTAGAACCTTCTCTCAATACACATTCATGTCTTCTAGACTGCTTTCATTCTTACTTGACAGATACTTTCCTGGGCTTATTTGTTTGAAGTAATTGATATATAGAAGTAGTAGTAAAGTTACCAATTAATACGGTACCCATGTAAGTCTGGGTCGACCAAGGAGCCGATATGATATGAAAAACATTTCAACTTCAACTGGGAAATGAACCCACAACCACTCATATGCAAAGCTAGTGCACTGACCACTGCACTACGCTGCCCCCCCTTATATAGAAGTAAAGACTGCCCAAAACATGCATGGACAAAGATCTTTTGTGTGAATACATGGATACCTATAATGACAAAAATGTATACAAGATTTAAGTATTTGTTTGTATAGATTTTGATGCACTTCTCACCATATGCAACTAGTGATCAGGAATAGAGGTCATATTACACCACATTTTATCACAAATTAAGAAAAAGGTTTGATTTAATTTTTCACAAAGATAAAAAATGGAAACAAATGTATGAATCTCCTGATAGAAAACACCTATAAAACCATAACCATTAAGGTTGGAGGGCTACTACATTTGATGCATGAACACACCAAAGTCCTCCATTGATTTTTATCATCAGTGATGTGGATTAGGGTTAGGGAAGGGTAGGTAATCTCTTCTCCCCTTCTTCTCTTCCCCCCTCCCCACCCCGAAGTAAAATTCTCAAAATGGTCATCTAAGATTTGATGTTTTGTTGTGGAGATTTACCTAAGAGTGCACAGAATACCTTTTTTCGTGTTTGATTACAGGTTGTTACTGATTTTTATAGGTTTTTATTTGTATTTGCTACTGATTTTTGTCTCATAAAGTTCACAAGTATGCCAGTGAAATGTTGATTTGCTTGACCTGTGGATCCTTCCAGAGAGGACAAACGTTTTTTCCTCTCATACCCCCTGGTCACTCGCATTTTTATCAATCTCTGAACATACATTATTACCTTATGGACACTTACATGTTTGTTGATTTAGTCTAGAATATATTTCTTTCATTGCTTAGTATCCTGTAGTTTACAGCCTGTGAAATTGGTCTTGTTGAATTCATTTACATCATTGCTTATAGTTTGTAAAGAGATATTATTTCTACTAGATACATACAGTAAGTGTACAGGAAATGGTCAGGTTATCATTAGTTCAGTATTTGTTTATTATTAGTTTTGATTTTAAGTGTTCATAGTAATGGCATATATAAATGAAGCATCATTCTCACATTCTTGGTTGCTGTCATGTAAGATAGATCTGATGTCTGCCATGTTTAAATTGATGGTCTTTATTATTTATGTTCATTTTCTGTGTAAGTTTTGAACTATTTTTGTATGAAAAACATTGTATCTTGTACATTTTGCTCCCTGTAGGCCTATATCTTTATCCTTTTAATGCATTTGAAAATGGTAGGTTCGCTTAGCTTTATTTCAAGATCTAAAGGGGCCACTAAATTCAGTAGTAATCATCAAGGCAGATGTCATAGTGGTGTTTGTTCTCTTGGCCAAATATTTCTGTTACCCAAATGCCCTCATAGGGAAGTGAAATAAGATCCTGGCTGCTGCTGTGTTTCCTGATCCCACTGAAAATATCTCTAGTCCTGTTTTCTTATGTTACAGGAGCTAGATTGAGTAACATCTTAGTGCAGTAATGTTTTAAGTACTTATGTATTCACAGTATGCTAGGATTTCCTCAAAACTTAGCATTCATGGGTATAGCCTAAGTTTTACTGCTGACAGACTGACTTGAGAAAAATATAGTTTCTACCCCGCATATAAAATGGGCTAAACCAAAATTTCAACTACAATATCTTTATCATGAAAAATCAGGATCAACAGAGTAACAGAGTTTGTCCTGAATTATTTTGTTAATGACCTTATGGTTGAAAATGTGATTTAGTCTGTATTGTATACTGTTAAGTATATTTTGTCATCAGTTTGTGCACGGTAAAACTTATTACTTTGTTGTTGTTTGTTGTTACCTATTGGTAAACAGTTTTCAACTAACATTGTAAAGTCCAGACCGATTTCTGTAACAGAAGTCAATTCATTCCAATTAGAGAAAGTAAAACAATCAATATCCATACTATTCAAGAACTGCACAGAATAGCTTTGAACAGACAGAATTGGAGAGATCTAGCCTCTGCTCTATGCGCTAACTTCAGCGCAAAAGGCAAATGAATGAATGAATGAAACAGTTTTACTGCATTACCACCAATTATCAATGGTAGAGTTTCTTATGTAACTAAGCTATTACATACAACAAGATTAGATTATAAGTAATGCTCCATATTTCTTTATTCTTCACATGAGTATAAGTATATATAGGAGGCCTACATACATACATACACATGCACACTCGTGTGTGTGTATATATATATATATATATATATATAAACTTCCCCAGGTGAGGTGTTTTGTATTTTTCAGATTGCAACGGCTCGTGGTTGACCTATATTTCTATACAAAATACCCAGCCTTAAATGGGTACCACATTAATCCGAGAAGTGAAAACTGCAAGGGAGAGGAGATATCTACCACCCTCAGGTAGCAGAACCACTGAAATGTAAGATCGCTGATATCTTACACCCCAACAGCATTACTAAATGCTATGAGTTAACTTTATATATATATATATACACACACACACACTGCATGGTCAAAATGATGCAGAATAAGAGTTGTGTTTTTCTGCTTGCTGATAAGCCAAGTTTAGGAGAGGAGTTTTTGCCACTGAGTAAAATTCTGCCCATAGAAATGTTGCACTGGAGTATCTGCACAAATTATTAATATTTTTAATTGTTCTTGAGCCAACTGTGTTATTTAAATGTAAAATGTGTGTACCTATGATACCATGAACGACACGGTCAAGGAACAAACACATGAACTCGATAGATATAGTTGGGATGTCCTATATCTAGATAAAATGAGATGAATGGGGATAGGCAAAACTTTAATGGATGATAGGCATGAAATATGGTTTAACTGGGATGATAAAATACATCAACAAGAATTTAGTTTTTAATAGTTTATAAGAGCTCATTGATTAGCTCCACCCCAATAAGTAGTAGGATTATAGCATTACGAATTTCTGTTCAACCTAAGAACATTTCTATGATACAGATATATGCTCCCACTACTGATTATGAGGAAGAAGCAATATATAATTTGTATGCACAGCTAAAGGATGTAGTAAAGAAATAGACAAAATAGAAATTCTTATAATACAGGTTGATTGGAATGCTAAGATATGTCTGGACACATATGACCACTTGGCACTGTAAGTAAGTTCAGTACAGGAACAACTTATGATTGTGGGCTACAATTTTTGAATTTTAGCATGGAAATTAGCAGTTATAAAAGCAAGATATTGGTGACTAGTAATATTATGCAAGATCTCACAAACATCTAGTTTAATAGTCACAAATTTGAAATATATAAAGTCATCAAATATATTGAGTCTCAAATGTGTGATCATGGAATCTCATGAAATAAGAAAGTTAAGACTCGATATGGCAATGGCTGCCAAAGCAAGGCTGAATATGATTTGAAAAAGTAAGACCAGTATTTCAGTAAAGATCACTCTATTCAGATCGCTAGTGATATGTAAACTTTTATACGGATGTGAAAGTTGGACACTCAATGCAAACACTGAAAGAAGGATTCAGGCTTTTGAATACAAGTACTACAGACAACTGTTATATGAATTAATTATGTAGAACACAAGGAAAAGTTCTCTAGCTGCAAATAAACAAACTTGCAGGTTATAAAGAACCACTTTTGGAAGTGGTGAAAATTCATACGCTTTTTTGGTTTGGACATGTAATGAAACATGGTTCCGTTTCTAAAATTATTTTGCAAGGAACAGCCGAGGGTGGAAGGAGAAGAGTTAAACAAAGACAATCATGGATTGATAACATCAAAAAACAGCCTGGACATGTTTTGCCTAAACTCCTCCGAATGTTTAAAGGAGGAGGAGGGCTTTTTGTGTTGATGTTTCCAGTGTGACCACTATGACCATGATGGTTATGGATCTTATTATTATTATATACTGCATATATTTCATTATGTATGATCATTTGCACATAGGATGTAGTCTGCATATATATATATATATATATATATATATATATATATATATATATATATATATATATATATATTGGCACACATAGGACTCAGTAACCACAACAGAACACACTGCAGTCATTGTCATCATCCCATATGGTCATCATTAGCTACAACATATATACATATATATATAAATAGTGGAAGCATAGGCATATCCTCTAGAGAACATTGTTTTTGAACCATTTTTACCCGCCAAAGACGGATGTGTCGGGCCATTGGCACAAATAAAACGGCGACACAACGCATTTCCATTTTCTGTACTACATCCTGCTGGAAATCTAGCAGGACCATGATCCAGCTAGATCCAGTTGGAGTTTGAGAATGAACGCAGAAGAAGAAGAAGAAGAACCATTTTTGAATATTTAGATATTGCTCATACATCAAATTGCACTACCACTACAGCATTAAAAGACCACATCTCTTTGTTTTAACCTTGAGCTAGTTTCAGTGTGTTGGGATTGTGAGACAAACTCATTAATCCCTCTGTCACAGGCAGACATATGCATTATTACTGTGTATGTGTGATGAAAGACTGTCATTGTATTTTCCAATAATGATCCTGTATCATGTGTAATACCAGTTAATACTATGTCATGATCAAATGCAAACACAATAATAAACTGTGCATAAACTTTATATTTCAAGTATTTTATTTCTCACATTTATCTGGGCAGCTGGTTAGAACTAATCACAGTCCTATTCCATATCCAAGTAGTAATCCTGGTAAGGAACACTATCACTGCAGTATGGATAAGCACATAGTTATTGATGAGGAAAAGAAAAGTCCCGAAAATTAAGCACTGAAAATAATTAAGTGTTCTATGAAAAGCAGTTGTTATCACGGCCTTGCTGAAAATTACAAACAAAATGTTTCAAATGCTCATTTTGGGAAGACAATGAATAAGATATAAACATTTTAATGAAATTGTTACTCATTTTCTGAACACTTTTCCAAACATTAATTAACCATATAACTGCCTATCTGAGTAGAATGTCAGTCTTTTATAGCACATTGCTAAGGGATTTCAAGTTTGTGGTTCCTGTAAGTACTTAATAATTTAAAATAATTTGTCCTCTCAGTGCCATGTTTTTGTGTGTGTGTTTTTTGGGGGGGCATTTATTTTGAAACTCCTACTGATTAGCAGGATGTAACCGAGAATAGAATGTACTGTGTCATGGTTTACAGCTTAGCAGCCAACTGTTATATATGTGCCTTTCAGTATGACACTTAAGCTGGTTTTTGGGCAATTTTTACCTATAGTAAGTAAAAAGTAGTATAAGTAACCCATAGCATTTATTAATGCTGTGGGGGTGTGAGATGTTAGCGATCTCACATTTGACAGGCTCTGCAAATGAGGGCGGTAGCCATCTCCTCTCCCTCGCAGTCTTTACTTCCCGGATTAATCCGGTACCCATTTAAGGCTGCGTCGACCTGGGAGCCGTTGTGATCTTAAAACATTTCCACCTCACCTGGGGAATGAACCCAGGACCACTAATATGCGAAGCCAGTGCGCTAACCACTGCGCTAATGCGGCTCCCTAATACATCAAATTGCACTACCACTTCAGCATTAAAAGACCACATCTCTGCTGCATTCTTAGTCATCTCTTAGAACATGCATGACAGGCTACATCCATGCTTTACTTTGCTTCCCTTTCACACCCAAGGGCCAAAAACAGACACTTTGCTTTGCTCTGAAGAAATTTGCTAGTAAAAGTCATGTGTCAGTAACATATATACTAGTATTATCACAATAATTAGTGATATTTACCTTTCTGTGGCAACCTCAGGCAAGTCTGTGGTCCTCCAACAGTCCATTTGTTCTTTTTGGCTACCCAGCAAAATGTTGTAGCCCCTATTGAGGACAACACTGTACATAACATTTGATAATTTACGCTAGTTTGTTTGATATTTGTTTGGACGTTAGTAACTGTTTCATTGAAAATGCTATTATCAATTTACATTCTCATGTTGAGATCTAGTTCACATCGTTGACTTTGATAACATACAACTGTATACGCAAGATATCACTGTTCACTTATTCACTATTCACAAGTACTGACAAGAAGGGCAAAATATGTGATATCTGTTTGATGACCAACAGAAAGAAGATACCTACAATAAAAAACAATGATTAAAAAACCAGCTATACTGAAATCAGGAGTAGAAAACTCAATAAAACCAATAAAATATGGAAAGGTTGCAGGCACTGACAACATATCAGCAGACATCATAAAAACTATAGATGTATGTTGTTGATGTGGAAACTATCACATAATTTTGCAATTACATAGGTCTATATGAAACGGCCACATACCTAAAGACTTAAAATCATCAATATTCAGACCACTACCTACGACATCCACGGCTGTGGATAATTAATACAGAGCAATATGTTATTGAGCCAGATAACAAAAATACTACTCATGATAATACATAAAAGAATTAAAAACAAGATAGACAATGAAGTTGATGAAAAACAGTTTAGTTTTAGGAAAAACAAAGGAACCATAGAAAGCTATACTCAGTATCTGACTATTAATAGATAAATACATAGTACCTAAAAGTATCTATATGCTTCATAGACTACAGCAAGGCCTTTGACAGAGTCCAACATGAAAAATTAATTGAATGTCATCAAGAAATAGGCACAGATGGAAAAGACATCAGACTAATTAAAAATATATATTTGGAAAACACTGCATCAATAAGGTGTAAAATCAATTACTCATCATACATAGAAATAAAAAGAGGGGTAAGACAAGGATGTATTTTATCACCCATCCTATTTAACATACAGACAGAGAACATTGCTAAACATATAGAAGGAATGCAGTGCACTCAAGATCATTGGGAAAATAATAAACAACCTACAATATGCAGATCACAATGTCCTTTTAGCAGAAAGTGAACAAGAACTACAAAGACTAAGAGATCAAGCCAATAAATCAAGTAAAGAATATGGACTAGATATATATATAAAAAAAAAAAAATCAAAATAATCAGCAAAATTGCAGAAGAACAGTTGCTAAATAAAAAAGAATATTTGAGAGATATAACAACAAGTAGATCATTACCAATATCTTGGACACATAATCACAAACAAACTAAAAATGAGATTTATAAAATGCTACATATATTCTATATTAATGTACACAACAGCTCAAGAAACATGAACAATGAACAAACAACTAGAAGACAGAATGGATGCATTTGGGATGTGGAAATAGGGTAGAATAGGAATTTCAAGGAAAAATAATAAAACAAGAGGTTCTAACACCACATCAAAAATAGAACTAGTAAAGGAATGAAAGATCAAATAAATACGTATTTTTGACATATTAAATGATATAACACCTTGTTTGAATACCTTATTTACCGCCGAAGACGGATGTGTCGGGCCATTGGCGCAAATAAAACGGCGACACAACGCATTTTCATTCTCTGGACTACATTCTGCTGGAAATCTAGTAGGACATGTCCTGCTACAAGAGAATTCAGCAGGAGTTTGAGAATGTACGCTGAAGAAGAAGAAGAAGAATACCTTATTTGAAGGTAGTTAAGGGGAGACAACCAAGAGATAGATAAACAAGTGCATAGATGTGTAACGAGATGGATAGGTTACAGTCTAGTAAAGTGCACCAGCAAGGCAAGAGACAGAGGATGCTGGAGGTTTGTAGCAGCCAACCTTCGTTACGGAGACCAAACATGATGATCATAAGTAATACTTTCAGATTTTATTGTTGCTGTTTGTTCCCAGCTTAGATTACTGAGTATTCTCACATACAAAATCTAGGTATTCAGTTGTTTGTTCCCAGCAAAGATTACGAGTATCTCACAGAAACTTAGATATACAACAGTTTGTTCCCAGATTAGATTACTGAGTATTCTCACATACAACAATGTATAGAACTGTTTGTTCCCAGCTTAGATTACTGAGTATTCTCACAGTCAACTAGGTATACAGTTGTTTGTTCCCAGATTAGATTACTGAGCTTACAGTGCTTACAGTGATTACAGTGATTTCAGTGCTTCAAGCTCTCCAGTCTGGAAAACCAACAGACTTGAAAAAACTACTTAGCGAATTGTCTTACCAGTATAGGGTAACCATGCAGTGGATACCCTCTCACTGTGGAATACCAGGAAATGAAAAAGCAGACCAACTGGCTAAGGAAGGTGCTGCCGAAGACCAACTATATATACCAATCACCTACCATCAGAAAAAACAGATGATCAAGTCAATAAGAAAGCCACAAACACCAACACAAGATGACTATCACATTATGAACAGATCAGAATAAGTTATAATTCTACGTCTCAGAACAGGACACAACCGACTCCACAGTCACATGTATACAAAGTTCAAGATTGGCAACACGGCCATGTGTACATGTGGACAGGCAGCACAGAGTGCTAAACATATACTTCAAGAGTGTTCTGAGCATGAAACGCTGAGGCAGACATATTGGCCAGAGGAAACAACACTGGAATCAAAGCTCTATGGAACACTGTTTGAACTACAAAAGACAGTGAGTTTTATTAAAGAGACAGAATTACAGATATAGACATGTTTCAAGTGAACGAAAGAAGAAGAAGAAGAAGATTACTGAGCTTCTCACATACAATTATGTATACAACTGTTTGTTCCCAGCTTAGATTACTGAGCTTCTCACAGACATATGTGCATAACGGTATACAACTGTTTGTTCCCAGATTAGATTACTGAGTATTCCACAAATATCTAGGTATACAGCATGAAAAACTGAAAGGGTCAGTTGTTACCAAAAAGTGCGAGTAATCTCCTTACACTATTTACCAAATTTTTCTCCAGAATAGTTCTACTTGCAGATTTCAAATATCATCATTATCTAGGATGATGCAATGGACCATTTGTTGCTTTACATATACCATGTATCACGTCAATAAAAAAAACACAAAAAGTCAGATATACCATGATACATGATGCTTTATATGATAAATGCACAAAACTAACTTGGAGAAGTAGTGATTTTATACTCATACTAGTAAGAATTGGTTCAAAATAGGAAATCCTAAAGGAAATATCTCTTAATTGTGGCATAATAGTTTGCCCTTTGCTAATATACCCAGGTGTCCAAATTATATTAAACCTCTCGACCAGTACTTGATTCTTGATTCGGAACAAGCGTCACAGCACTGGGGACATGCTTACCATTTTGTCAGCCATCTAATAGTGTATAAGCTCAGTGTCCCAGTCAGTTGCTGATTATGCGTTCTTCTGATTTTTCCGGAGAGGGAGCCCTTTCTCCCATCGCCTCTAGTCATTCACATTTCTAACATTCTCTGAATATGTACATTGTCTCGTTCGACCTCCACCTCGTCTTCTCGTAGGGTATACCAAGGCTTCACCAAGGCTTTACCAGCCAACACATCGGCTCTTTCGTTTCCCCTGATCTTAGCATGGACAGTAGATTCGTGTAATGCTCTGCGCCTTGTTGAGCAGAGTGACCCATTCAGTTCTGATCATACACTTTTCTATCTTGCACAGCATACTTTGAGTGACCGATGGAATCAATGAGGTTGTTGGTGGTTTCGTCGCCAGCCAAGTGAGAGCTGCTGTACCGCTTTTATTTCTATTCTCATACTCGATGTTGTAGTGGTGGTACGCAGCTAACCTCTCAGCGAATTTCTTGCCATTTTGGTAGGCCACAAAACTCCAACCACACCTGTTTGTTTCTTATGTTACTGAGCCATCTGTATAAATTATTGTTTCATGTGGCTTCGAGTGCTGCTGTATGAGTTCTTTGATCATTCCCTCTGTTCTGTTGGCAGCTCTGTCGCTGCACTCTCTTCCCATCTGTATCACAGCTGTTGTCAATAATTTTCTCTCTTTTCCAAATGTCACCCATTCACAGCCTCTTCCAACTCGACAAGAACGTGTTTATTTAATTGAATTCCAGTTCGCTATTTTAAAGAAACGATATTTTTTTTTAAAATTACCTATATAGTCCATTTTTGTTTCAACAGACATGCTAGGAGATTGTCTGCCTTTTAGTATTTGTTACCACTTCTCTTCAAACCCAAAAGCTCCACATGAATATTAACATTCGGTAGAGATCACAGACTCGATAAACGGCGCCCTGTATCACATTATACTGCTCTTTGAATTAGTTATATAAATTGTATTTATATTTTTAGAAACATCTTTCTGCAGTCGAGTACAAAATCTGTCAAGATGAGTGCCCATCCATATCTCTCATTTTAATGCGCTGTCAAATTTTATTGACAAGCGAAGGCTTTAACTTTTCACAAGATCTAGTTCGTTAATCAGAAAGCTTACATCAACTTAATAATCACTGTACTACCACACGCAACAAGCAACTTGAAAATATATTTAATAAAGGCGGTATGCCAAATGTAATTAGATTCTGCGGTATTAATTAACCTGGTTTTTTGCTGTCTGGGCTTCAGTGGCGGCTTTCTAAATCTGGAGAACCGCCGAAGACTAATGTGTCAATCTGTTGGCGCAAAAGAAACGGCGACGCAATACATGTTCATTTTCTGGACTACATCTGCTGGAGATCTATTAGGACTATTGTCCTGCTACAAAAATATAGAGTGGGAGTTTGAGAATGAACACTGAAGACGAAGAAATCTGGAGTACTTTCGATATCTGTGTGATGTCATTGGTAAATACAATGAAAGGCAATTATTACAGAATTTGAGTGAAGAATAGTACTGTTGCGTGTTCAATGATTCATCATTATCAATTGCCGTCTCCGCAACGAAGGTTGGCTGCAACATACCTCTAACATCCCATGTCTCTTGTTTTGGAGGTGCACTCTGCAAGACTGTATGTAACCTGTCCATCTTGTAATGTTACTCTCTAACTTGTATCTCTTCCTACCTCTTGTTCAATTATTACTATGTTCATAATGTCCCACGGAAAAACTCAAATCACTGAACTAAAATACTAAAAAGGATTGGGGCTAGCCTAGTCCCACTAGTCAAAGAATCATGCGCCACTGCCACCTTCACTTTTTATTTTCTAAAACATAACACTGTCAGAAAACATGTAGATACCAGGTTGAGTTTGTAGTGTTCTACTACTCCTCATTAAAGAAAATACAGTACAGGGGCCTAACATAACAGTTAGCAACACTAAACAAGTAAAATAACATGGTCTAACTGTAGGCATATATTCAATGTATACCACATATGCCTATAGAGCCTATGTCTAACAATTAGTAAAACATAAATCCAGTTTAGATTACATCCAGGACCGTAGATATAGATTTGGTAGGTAGGGGACGTTATTCTAAAGAAAAGCTAATCACATAATTTTTGTTCGGTGTGTGGTGATCTTTATTTTTTTTTAAAACTGTCATGTGCTGTATTCCCCTTTTTCTTTCTACCTATACATATGTTCCTTCAGCGCCGAAAGCGATGCATAGGGCAGAAACCAGAGCTCTCCAGTTTGACCAATGTAATACTACTGTGTGTAATTCTTGCATGTTGTTGAGAGCCAGTCGTATCCTCTTTGATGGTTATTCTGTGGAGAGTCTCTCTTCGTCTTCCTCTTTTTCTTGGTACACATTTTACTGCTTGTAGTGACTCTGTTTTCGTCCGTTCTGAGTAAATGTTTGATATAAGTCCATATTTTTTATTGTGGTAGAAACATATGACTGTATTCTCTTACTTGCTTGTTTGACATGAATTCTTCCCAACCAATATTTAAGAGTATTATAGAAATGTATTTTAAAATAAATGACATTTCTTCTACAGTGCTTTTGTTATTTTCCAACTTTCACAAAGAACATGTTAATACGGATATTACATTGGAGTTAAACAGTAATAGTTTGATATAGGCTCCTATTTCCTTTTTGTTTGTGATTTCCAGATTTGCTATTTGATTGAATGCACTTGATAGCAACACGAATCTGATAGAAATATAGTTTGTTGTATCTCCATTTTGTGTCCTTTTACTGTACAGTGTTTAAAATTTAAACTTATGCCTTAGCAGAAGGTGGACATTAATAACGCCAAGTCATCTACAAAATCAAGATCACAAAGAGCTCTATCATCTGTCCATTTTAAACCAATGTGCTCCTTTTGGATGTAATTTTCTATAAACCAGTCTACAGCCAAGATAAAAAGCAATGGTAATATAATACAACAATGATTTACTGCTGTTTTATGTAAAAGAACATTTAGTTTTACTTTCATCTGTCCATTGAGCCTCTCTAATATCATACTATATAATACTTATATTATATAATACTATATACTATATAATACTTATATTCCTGACACTGGCAACATAATAATTTCTCGTCAATTGTTACAATCAGATGGTTGTTTATTATCCCCAAGAATTGTGAGCGATATGCACTTACTTCCTATGTACAGTGAGGTTACAATCAGAAAGATCGCATTTATTTAGTAATTTTACTGTAACTTCATATTTCCATTGTTGAGGTGTTTTTTTTCTGACCTCCATGCTTCATTTATAATAGTAAGCATCTTTAAAAGAATTGTATCATCAAAAGACGAGCAGTTTGAAAAATAAAGAATTTCATAGCAGCTGGTGACGTTGAGATTAGTAGTGAAATAATGATAGCAGCTATGTTAGCTAATAGTGATAGCAGTTATCAGCATTTCACAACTAATCTATCGTCGCCATCTGCTTTAAAATTCTTCGGTTTTCTAACAACCGATCTGATCAAAATTCATTGCATAATACTGACATACATTTGGTTCGATCTCAAAGTCTGGGGTTCTGTAAAATGTTCTGCCCATCGCTGTATTTGTTCTTTTTTCAATAATCAGTAAGTTGCTTTATCTGTCTATAATAGGTGTATTTACAGTAGATAGTCTATTGCATAACTGTCTTATGATCTGGAATATGCAAGTACTGTTTCTTACATTTGCTGCATTTTCAGCTTTTGTTCATCAATAGTCTGTCTTTTGTTTCTCCCAGCACTTGATTTCGCGTCTCTATTTAATAATGTGTATGTCTTCTTGAAGGTAGCCACGTAGTGCAGTGGTTACTGGAGTAATCCGGGAAGCAAAGACTGCGAGAGAGAGGAGATGGCTATCGCCCTAATACAGCAAAGCCTCTGAAATGTGAAATCGTTAACTCACACTCCTACGTCATAGATAGTATGGGTTAACTTTATTTTTTATTTAAAAAAAAAAAAATTATTTCAAGGTTCGTATATAGCTAGATTCTTGCTGCAATGAGATTTAGTTTTACAGTTTTTCGTTCCTGAATTTTGCCCAAGGTGACATTGCTTATTAGGGCTGTACCGGATTCAAATTTTTGGAATCCGGCCGAAGTCGGATTTGGCCGAATTTGTGAAGTGAGATCCGGCCGGAGCCGAAGCCGGAGCCGAAGCCAGAGCCGGATTTACAAATAAAAAAAAAGTTGAATAATGTACTACATCACTTGACTTAGGTGAGTGGAGTCACTCGACTGTTCATTACTGCAGTTCATTACGATAGACATGACAATGCTGACATATACTCATATTAAATCATTTAAATGTAAAATAATTATATTTACATTAGAATAAGTAATATTAAGTTCCATAAGTTCAAGATAAAACATAATACATAAGCACATAATGTTAATTTAGTAATTTTAATGTTTAGTTTTCAGTTTTTAGCTTTCACATTGTTTTCAGTTGGCAATTTGGCAGCTCAGTTACAACTCACAACAACAGTACATTGAACAGATTGAATTTATTAAATACATTCATTCAAAATTTTCACTATTTCAGTCAGTCAGTCTTCATTATGGCTGTGCAGTTATGTGGTACAAGGCTACTACGGTGGTTAGTGATAATGTCTCCTGCATTACTGTTCCGATGGCACACTTGTCGGTGGTGGTGCAAGAAATACCTGCGCCAGTCTAGCCATACTTGGAAATCTTTGCTTATTGGCATGCCACCATGAAACTGAATCTGACAGTCGAGTGTGAAGTGGCTCTGACAAGTACTGTGTCGCCTCAGTGTTAATGCTGTTGCCTTCGGCACTTGCAGAACGATCTGTCGTGGGATTTTCCTCGACAATTGTGTCAATATAGCTCCATAGGCTGGTCTCTTACTGTGTGGCAGTGCTCACAGAAGTCAAAACACTAGTACTACTACTAGTAGCTCATGTGCACTGAATGTATTTGCTGAATGAATAATGGAGTTAGCTGCTAACATCAGTTGGGCTCGTGCATCATTTCTGCTACGTTCGGAGAAGAAGCACAGCTTGAATCTTGGATCCAGTGTGTGGCACAGGTAAATACTGTTAATATTAAACTCAGTGTCTTCAAATCTGCTGCTAACAGCTTCAAACAGGGCTGATTTCATAGTTTTGATCCCAGCATCACTACCTTCTTTCTGGAGAAAAGCCATGAGTGTTTTCACTAATGGGATCACATCTGATATTGGTGCCTGAGCATAACTTATTTCAAGTGTGAGTTCTTCAAATAGTGCCAAAGTACCTAAACCATTATCCGTTACTGCCAACTGCTGTGCCGTTAGCCCAGTTACCGAATCAATTTCAACACAGTACAGACTGATTATGTTTCACCAAGAGTATGTTTCAAACATCATAAGTAAACGAAGATGGAAATACCTTGGTCACGTTTTACGACTAGATGTAAACAGAATAAACCAACAAGCCCTTATGTGGTCACCTGAGGGTAAAAGAAATAGAGGAAGACCTAAAACAACCATTAAAACACCATTCTTAAAGAAGGGGAATAGATAGGTTGTAAGACCATCCAGGAACTAAAGCTGCAGGCAGCGGACCGCATCATATGGAGAACCAAAACCTCCTCCCTATGTGTCGCTTGCGGCACAAAAGGAACAAACTAGCCAATAGACTGATGCTGCTCTGTTGTTCTAACAGACGTCGTAGCATATAAAACGTTGAGTTCCATCGTGTTGTCAAGTCCTGGATAAGCTGATGTTGTGGTAGGTTTAATTCCTTTTGAAGTTCATGCAAACGACTGGTTGCTGAAAAAGAGTGTTTGAAATGTCCTACCAATTTTCTTTCAGTACCGATGATGTCAGTAGCATACTTTAGACTCAAAAGACCTTTGGCACACACAGCTGCAGTGTGTGTGCAAAACATCCAACACTTGAATAGCTGTCATCACGAAAGCATTTGGCAATGTTAAATGCATTGTCTCTCACAACAACATGGCACTTCTCACGTGAAATTGACCACTCATCAAGCATCATTTCAAAATGTGCAAGCAAGTTTGTGGCCGTATGATGTTCATCACATGCAATACAATGGAAGACTACACTGCGGTGAACGAATGAGTCTGTTAACCAATGGCCAGTGAGGCTCATAAATGACTGAGTGGTTTTTTCAGCTTTCCACGTATCTGTTGTGAATGATATGTAATCAGTGTCAGATATCATTGCTGCAATTTTTACCTTCAGATGTTTACACATGTCAGGAATGACATGTTCAGCAATGTACTTTCTTGAAAGCAATTCATACCTTTTATCCATTGTATGCATCAGCTCTCTGAGCCTAGTCGTTCAACTACTTGAAAAAGCTCCGTATCTATGGCTATCATTCGGGCTACGGCAGCATGGATGCGTTTAGCATTGGGATTGTGATGTCCCAAATTTTGACCCGTCCCATGCCTGCATAATTGACTGCTGGGTACTGCTGCTTGCTTTGTGCAAACACGATCCTAGATTCATCATAGATGTGGTCACCAATACAATGGCCTACAGTGATGCTTTCTTTTCCATCATTTCGTTATAGCTTTTCCTGTGCATCGAACGCAAATGGGTCTGCATTGATGATGTTGAGAAATACTTGGGGCGATCTGATCGTCCACGCAAGAACTGTTTGACACAAAACTTACATATTACCGTCGCTGAATCATCGTCTTTAACCTTGAAGTAATCCCAAACTGCGCTGTATGACTTAGATTTTGATCCCATTTTATTTTATCGACAGGACCAAAGAAATTTACGAATATTCGAAATATTCATGTCCCACGAACTCATGAAGTAAATGTACCATTAAAATTCAAAATGAATTTTTTTTCTTCTTAAAATGCTTATTCACTTCAGCGAGAAATAGTAAACTGGAAGTACTACTGTGCTTGACCTCATGAAACATGTACAGAAAAATCACCTGACTAGGCAGCACAAATCCGGCCTAAATCCGGCAAAATTTGACCGGAGCCGGAGACGGATTTGTAAAAATGGCCGGATTCCGGATTTACAGGAGCCGAAATCCGGTACACCCCTATTGCTTATCCACTTTTTCTTTCGCCTCTGAGAGTATATTGTAGTTATTACTGCTTCTTTCGTCGCTGTTCTAAATTGTTTCATTTTATGTCGATAGAAGTATTAAATATACTGTGGTTTATTTTGGATAAAGCTTCATAAATGATCATGTATCTTGACGTTACATTCTGCTTGCAAGTCACTTGTTAGTAGTCTCTGTACATCTATTTACCTTTTTTTTATCTTGTTGGTATAACTTTTTAAATTTTATGTTTAATTTGGCAATGCAAAGAACATGATCACTGATAATATCTGCACAACGATAAGATCATACATCGCGGACTGATGTTTAAAAGTCTTTACTAATACGGAAGTGATCTATTTGGTTCTTGGTTCTGCCATCATGAGAATTCCATGTTATGTTTTGGATGTTCTTATGTAGATAGTTGGTGTCTGCGATAACACTGTTTGACATTTCACACATATATATTAATGCAGACCAAGAAGACGATGGACTGACGACATTAAAGATAAATTTAATACATCGCTAGAAATTGCAAGCCGCATCGCACAAGACAGAGAGGTTCAGAGAGTTCATTGGGAAGACAACGTTCTGGAAGAAATACGTTACATGACACACTATTAATCTTTTGTCATTTTGATTGATATGTAATATACCCGAAATACCAAGATATCTTTGTATTCCACCGTTGTTGTTGCCTACATTGGCATTGAAATTGCCCATTATCACTATAATGACTTTCTTTGGTATCTTGTTTAGAGGTATTTCATAAAAATTTACTTTTGCCCCCTTTTTACATGTACTAATACTAAATGTCATGTTCTTTTTTCATAAGAGGTAAGGGATGAACACTACAGCCCTTAATCTACGGGTGTGTTTACATCCAACATCTAGATCTCATTTTCTGACAACGAAATTTAGGAAACATAATATACATTTAGACTGTATACGCAGTTCGTCTGTCGAAGTCGACGATGAACATTCAGCTCAACTGAGATGACGAAGATGTTAAGTCTGCGGTGTGCCCGGCTGTGACTAATGAGTCCAATACGTACTTGGAGTTATCTACCACACTCTAGACATATGTGGGAGAAATCTGTGTGACATTAAGCAGCTCTTGTCTTTCTCCTAGAGCGTTTTTATTGCGCAGCTTGATGTCTGAGTTTATCTGCAGCTGCTGCACCACTCTTAGTACCTGCAACGCCAATCGAATCTGTCTTGTGCATGATTCTTCCACGAATGTGTGTATATTTTGAAGTGAGATAGTGATGTCTTCAGAGTGTCTTTAAAACGTTTCTTGGCCTCCTTCCTTGCGGTAGACAGTCTGGAGTTCTCCATATAACAACTTTTTTGTAAGACGATGATCTTTCATGCGGATCATGTGCCCTGCCCAGAGTGTATGTGCCTTAATCAACATTGTGTGTATGCTTGCAGACTTAGATTTCATCAGTACTTCACTGTTTGGTATTTTATCCCACCAACGGATGTTGAGTATCTTACGAATTCTACGAATTTAAAATAAAGATGTATGTAGGTGTACAAGAACCATTGCTTTCAATAATGAAACGACGAAACCTAGCATGGTTTGGACATGTAAAAAAAGTAAAGTAACCCATAGCATTTATTAATGCCGTAGGGGTGTGAGATGTTAGCGATCTCACATTTCACAGGCTCTGCAAATGAGGGCGGTAGCCATCTCCTCTTGGACATGTATGAAGACATGATTCCTTGTCAAAAACAATACTGCCAGGAACCGTCGAAAGGGGGAGAAGAAGAGGAAGACAAATAAAGATATGGATAGACAACATCAAGGAATAAACAAGACCAGATTTTTTTCCTCACTCCTCCGCATCGTTGAAGATAGAAATCGTTGGAGTACTCTGTATGCTGAAGCATTCAATGTAGTACCCCTACGACCCTGACGGGTTGCAGGTTTATTCATCTTACGAGCGCAGCTTAGGTGGAAGTGGTTGAGTCTTCTAGCATGTCTGGCATATACTGTCCATGTTTCAAGTCATAAAATAGTGATGATATTACCGCTGCCTGGTATAACTATGAGTTTGGTGGTAGTTATTCCTATTCTTTCTTATACGTTTTTTTCGCAGTCTTCCAAATGTGGCACTAGCTTTCTGTTGTTTACATCGGTGTCGATGTTTACATCTTGTGAGGGAGTGCTGCCACGTTAGGTGATTTTATTGACTGTTTGAAGCTCTTCTTCTTTGATTCTTAATAGGGATTTAAGTTTGGTTTGTTTGTTGTGGGTTCAAAAATTACCTCTATTTTCTTTGTATTGATGGTGAAACCAAAGTTGTCGCATGCTTCAGCAAATTTGTTTAGGGTGACCTGAATAGTGTCTGCAGAATCAGCATACAGTATGAAGTCATCTGCATCGAGTTGTTCCCTAAAAATTGTGTCTCGCACCTTAGTTTTGGCTTACAAACGTCGAAGATTGAAAATTTATCGTCTTATTTACTGTATCTTATTTATATTCCGGTTACGTCGCTAGATCTAGTTGCATTTGTCAGCATGGCAAAAAAAAAGTTCACTATTGAAACTAGAACGCATCCTTGTTTGACCACACATCAGAAGTGTCTGGGCCTTCACGGCTCAAAGGTGGGGAGCAACCATCATAGAGGAAAGTGGTGCTTTCGCTCACACAACAAGCAGCATGACAATGGAAGTTTTGGCAGTAACCAAAGCTGTGCAATGGGTCTGCTCGCAGACTATCTGAGAGCATGCCTGTATACTCAGTGACTCGATGAGCATGACTGTGAAAGTTCAGGCGGGATACATTTGGGAACAGTGGCTGGATATAGTGAAGAATTCCTGTAATGCGTAAAGTGACTTTCATGTTTGTGCCGGGACATGCGGGAGTCCGGGGTAATGAGAGAGCAGATATGATGGCACACGCTGCTACTACGGTTGTTGGTGGAGCGATGGATCGAGCAGACATTTTGAACGCTCTACGGGAAAACGCACGAGCAAATGACTGTATAAGCGACGATGACTCTTGTTCCATGACTAGAATAAAGGAATTTGGTTTGAAATGTGGTGTCTCTAGAAAGAAGCGGTTTCGTGGGCAAGGAAGAATGATGGTCAATCAACTGCATACTGGGACCGTCAGTCAAAGTGTAACCAACGACGATGATCCAACAACTAACTAACTAACTAACTAACTAACTAACTAACTAACTAACTAACTAACTAACTAACCAACCAACCAACCAACCAACCAACCAACTAACTAACTAACTAACTAACTAACTAACTAACTAACTAACTAACTAACTAACTAACTAACTAACTATCTATCTAACTAACTAACATGTTTGACCATATTTCTTACAGGAAAGGCTGGTGATGACACTCCATCAATGTTAACAACGGCCATCATACCGTCATGGAACTGTCAAACTACGTTGATAAACTGTGGGGGGGGGGGCAAATTTGGCGAGAACTTTCCACAGCCCATCTCTGTTCACAGTGTCAAATACCCTTGTGAGGTCTAAAAATGTTGCATAAATGTCCCTTTCGTGTTCTTGTATTTTTTCTTGGAATTGACGGGTAGCAAAGATCATGTCCACTGTCTCGCGACTAGCACAAAATCCGTATTGAGTTTCAGGCAAAATATCATCTGTAAGTCGGTTCAGCAATACACGAGCTAATATGTTACCAGCTATGGATAGCATCGATATCCCTCGGTGGTTGTCACAGGACTGTCTATGTCCCTTGCCGTTATGTAAGTGGACAATTGAGCCATCTTTGAGGTTGTGAGGCGATAGGGGACATATATTAGGTCTAATAGTAATATAAAATGACTGAGGATGTGTTCCAGTATGCTCCGGTACTACAAGATGGAGATGATGTCATTGAGGCTGAGAACATACACAGAATGTTAGAAATGCGAGTATCTAAGGGGAGGGAAGGAATAGTAATTCTTTTGGAAGGAACCGAAGATCACGCAATCAACACCTGACTGGGACTCTGAGTTTACATGAACTGGGATGGCTTCTGGAATATACTACGCGCGGAGTACTAATGGGAAAGCCCCACGTGCTGTGAAGCTAGTTTCTAATCAAGAACCCGGTACTATCGATATATGCTATGGTCCCTGTTTCAACCAATACAATTATTTAAATCCTAGTTCAAATGATTTTATCGTGTAAATCGGTTATCAAATACTTCTGAAGTTTGTAAGATCCTAAATGGGATATCTGTGCGTTATATCGATTTGTAGTACATCCGTATCATGCCAATAATTGTGAATCCGCGCGTAATATTGACCTCATCACGACTGCATAGAAAATTATTGCGCACCGGACATTATATCCTTTTTGGCAATATGCCCAAGTCGCTGTTTCAGCACAACCAGTTCACTTCCTGGCTCGCTTTTCCACTGGCCAGGGGCAGGTGTAGGAGGGGCTACCAAAATCTATACTCTACCAGTTGGATAAGCTAAATAGAGTGACAGATCTATATTAAACGCCTACTAGTGACGAAGCCTTGTGCATTATTGGTCTCCATCGATTTTTCGACCAAAAATAGTGCGTTTTGGTACATCCATGAAGGGTTGATACGATATAAAAAAAAGTTCTAGTGAATTTATTTTAGAAAAATAACACATATACTGTGAGACGGTTATTGCATATTTATGTAGTTTACAACCATGGAGATATATACATTGACTATATATTTTATCAAACAAACGTATACTGTATGATCAAATCCCACAAACTTGTGTTCATCTACTGTCAAATTTCGAGGTCATGGTATCCACTATTTTTTATCGGAACAACAGCTCTGATATCACTAAATGGGAGTACGTTAACTCAGGATTGCAGATACGTTATCAGTAAGAAGGAAGTGTTAGCTTTAAATTACGGTCACTCACTAGTTTTCGTGTGTAATTCCATCTTTTAAAAAAATGAGAAATTTGATTACCTTTATGTGCAAAGGAGATGACCCTCGTATATGTGCAAATCTCCAGGGATGAGGTGTTAACACACATCTTTGCTGTATTTATAGTACTTAAAATATTGCTCTGGTTTGCTAAGTATCGAAAGGAGGGAGGGGGGGGGGGAAGATGTGTTTTAACACTCTCACCCCTTATCTATGAGCTTGGAATAACCTCCGCCACTGAACATTTTCCGCACCGTAAAATGTATATTTCTATTTTCACTCACTTAAGAAAGTGTAGAAAGGAATATGTAATTGAAATTTGATATTTAGAGACGAAGGCCTCTATAATGGAAAGGGAAGGGGTTTTTCATCTTGTTTACTTGTTTCTTTGTGCTAAATGTCCTGCTCTATAATTTTTTATTTTCTAAGTGCTAAATGTCCTGCAGTATCATTTTTATTTTCGAAGTGCTAAATGTCCTGCAGTATCATTTTTATTTTCTAAGTGCTAAATGTCCTGCTGTATCATTTCTATTTTCTACGTGCTAAATGTCCTGCACTATCTTCTCCATTTTCTAAGTGCTAAATGTCCTGCTATATCATTTTTTATTTTCTAAGTGCTAAATGTCCTGCTGTATCATTTCTATTTTCTAAGTGCTAAATGTCCTGCTGTATCTTTTTTATTTTCTAAGTGCTAAATGTCCTGCTGTATCATTTCTATTTTCTAAGTGCTAAATGTCCTGCACTATCTTCTCCATTTTCTAAGTGCTAAATGTCCTGCTGTATCATTTCTATTTTCTAAGTGCTAAATGTCCTGCTGTATCATTTCTATTTTCTAAGTGCTAAATGTCCTGCACTATTTTCTCCATTTTCTAAGTGCTAAATGTCCTGCTATATCCTATTTATTTTCTTAGTATTAAATGTCTTCTCTATCGTGTTTATTTCTTATTGCTAAATGTCCTACTCTCATCTCATGTGACATATTCTTTCCAGAACGTGGTCTTACTTAATGATTCTCTGATCACTCCGCGATTCTGGACGAGTTGACCCAACGCAGCTAGAGACATGCTTAAGCAATCTGGCATACCACTGCATAATCGTCGTCTTGCATGCTCTCTTCCCCTGTTGCCGTTAACTCTGCCGTTAACTATTAATCTTTCCATGCTGTTATGTCTCTCTTGTAGTATGCATCTATTAAATTCACTCACTACTCTATTGATGTCTTCGTCTACATTTATGTCCTTAGCTAGAACACTGGTTAAATGCTGGAACATTTTCAGTCTGCCCTCTTATAGTTTCACCTAGTGAGTGTGCTGCAGTCCTTGATAAATTCATTGTGGATTTCTAAAAATACTGGTTTGTGGTCACTACGTCCAAGCTACTTTCCAACGACTCGTGTGATGTTCCATTCAAGGCCTGGTGAGTGAAATGCCAGGTCTGGTGTAGAGGTTGTGTGCCATGCCCTCGAGTAGAAGGGTGGTGTGTCTGCTGGCTGGTTAATAAGTATGAGCTTATTTTCATCATGCCAGCTCTCAAGTTCCTCACCTTTCTTGTCCATGTGAACGTAGCCCCAGCTCTGAGAATGGTTGTTGAAGTCACCACACACCAGAAGTCTCTATTTCTCTGAGATTGTGTCTATTGCTAATAGGCTATCATTTGGTGCAGTAGTAGTTTAGGAGATGGAATTCTGTAGTGTCTGTTTTTAGGTGGAACTTCTGGTATTCTTCCCCTTCATATATACTTCCAGCTTATATGCATTGATAGTGTTTGAATAAGTGTCAGAATTCCACCTTTCATATGTCCTTTCGGTCTGATCTGTCGCACTAATAGCCTCTGATTTTAAAGGCTATATCGCTGCTGAGGTGTGTTTCTTGAATACAGCATAAATTAACTTGTTCTTCACATAGGATATTTTCAAATTCCATTTTCTTTACTGTGTCCATGTCATTTGCTGAGAAACCTTCAGCATTCCAGTGCATTATTTTTATTGGCGGTTGGTTTATTTGGACAGTAGCTCTATCACTTGCCTCCTGGCTCCTCGGAGCAATTGAGAAAGACCTCCAGTAATTGGAGTTGGGCCCTTTCGAGGTATAGGACCCAGCACCGTTCCTGCCTGAACATCCACTACAGGGTAGGCACCATAACTATTATTGGATTTAGATATATTCTTATTGTGTTTTGTACTTTATGATCCTTATGTGATCTGTAAAAGAAATGTTATAATCCTTATGTGTTCTGTAAGATAAAGAATGGCGTATCTTATCGTAATTGACACAACTCACCACACCCCTCAGTCATCATTGCCTTTTACTACAGACAATATCCGCAACGATCTTGACATAAAGAAAGTTTGGCTTTTGGAAAACATAAAAGAACTCATGCTAACATAATTTGGAGAGATAAACAAGACAAGCCACCACAACATGACAGTACAGAATTAGAGAAAACACTGAGAATGAGAGTGTTCAAGTGCTTGATATATTCAGTTTTACTGTCTGGCGCCGAGACATGAGAAAGAGAAAACTGGAACAGAACTGAGGCACTTGAAATGTAGATCTACATAATAATTGGGCTCATGTTATGGACAGAGACATAAACACACCGATGTGGAATACATTAAGGAAGTAGATATCAATACTCGTGGAACAAGAGAACAAAACACATATTTATGCCATGTAAAAGAATGATACTTCGCTGATGACTTTATTGGAAGATAATGATATAATAAAGATACAGTCGTACAGTTAGCCATCAACATGAAAAATGAAGAAAACAAGATAAGTAGAACAACATCAATAGACGTGATAAATTACATATTGTTTATCATCAAGTCAAATGATACTAACCACGCAGAAACCTATTGCAATCAGCGTTCGATGTGAAGACGATACATTATCGGAAATAAGATATTCTATCTAATTGTTCAATTTTATAATGTTGGTCAAGATTTTTGTTTCGTTTTTGAAGATATTTAGGTGTGTTATTATTAGAGTAATTATCTGTGTGTGTCTACCATGTTATGTAGTTATGTATGTATGTATGTATTTCTAGCTCGTAGGTATTGGAAGGGCTGTATGAGGGGGTTTAAATACCCATACCACCATCTCACGTTTGAAAATAGAACACATTTAGTATTGTGCTAACTCTACAAAATAATAACAGAGCAAATATATTTTCTTTTCAACCCCCAACTAGGTATAAATGTGCACTTACTACCTGCTGTACTGTAGTATGGACATCTCATGATTATCGACCACGTTTCCTTTAATATTTCTGATATCAAGAAGAAAAGCATATCAAATAGTTCTTGCCTGTTGAAGTGAGAGTACGTTTCTCCAATGCAACATAAATCTAACCGTAACCTATTGTTGCGACTTTTAGGAAAACACTAATTAGTCAAGAAGATCACTGCAGGCAACAGAGATATGACTCCAGCCTTATTTTTACAGAAGAATGTTGTGTGTCCCGTGGGCAGGGGAAATTTACCAGGTGATGCTACAAGGCCAGTGAAAAGTGAGATAGAAGAGGACACCGTATTTAGGAATATCATGGGTACAGGTAGTAATTCAGACAACATTTAATACATGAGTATAGTATGTCTCTAACAAAACGTAACACATAAATAGAGGTGGTATAGAACCTATCTGATAAAATGTAACACATAAATAGAGGTGGTATAGATCCTATCTGACAAAATGTAACACATAAATAGAGGTGGTATAGATCCTATCTGACAAAATGTAACACATAAATACAGGTGGTATAGAACCTATCTGATAAAACGTAACACATAACTAGAGGTGGTATAGAACCTATCTGATAAAATTTAACACATAAATAAAGGTGGTATAGAACCTATCTTCTTATTCTTCAGCGTTCATTCTCAAACTCCCACTATATTTCTCTTGTAACAGGACAATGATCCTACAAGATTTCCAGTTGAATGCAGTCCAGAGAATGGAAATGTGTTGTGTTGCCATTTTATTTGCGCCAATGGCCCAACACATCCGTCATCGGCGGAAGAACCTATCTGATAAAACGTAACACATAAATAGAGGTGGTATAGAACCTATCTGATAAAACGTAACACATAAATAGAGGTGGTACAGAACCTATCTGACAAAACGTAACACATAAATAAAGGTGGTACAGAACCTATCTGATAAAACTTAACACACAATGAGTAGAAATGACATAGAACATCTCTGACAAGATGTAACACTTCGTGAGTAGAAGTGTTATAGAATATATCTAACAACATGTAAAACCCACTGAAAGTCAGACACAGTGACGGACAAGAGCAAAATAATGAACAGAGAATATAGAACTGCTATCTAACACTGCAGTGAAGTTTTTTGGAAGAGATAGAACTGTTAACTAACGCTGGTGATATGGAATTATGGAGATTCATGACAACCATCACAAACTCATTTACTCTGTGTGATGTAATCGTAGACAGTATCATCTTTTACTTGTGGTATGCTATATTGTGTTCTTGATAAAGACCATTTTTGGGGTATCTTCTTCTTCTTCTTCGTTCGTCATCAAACTCCTGCAGATTAGCAGGATGTAGTCCGGAGAACGGAATGCATTGTGTCATGGTTTACAGCATTGCTGCGATATCTGCACCTTTCGGCACGCCACATCCGACTTCAGCATGGCTTAGGGTCACTGACCCTATATGGGATGGGACAGCCAACTCCATCTCATAACCTCCTTAGTCACCTTTTACGACATGCGTGGAAGGTAAACAGTGTTGCTATTCTTTGCTCCCCTTTCGGGCCCGGCAACACACGAAGGGATTTTTTGGGATATGTTTTCCTGTATTTCAAAACTTTATTACACTGTGTCAAACATCCGACATCGGTCAAGACACTTGCGGCTAAATTGTATAAATGATGTCGTACTTTCGTGTTCCAAGGTTTGCTAACAGGATTACAAGAAGTTCTGTTTACTGTTAAAGTGAGTATTATAAGCAGGCTTTGTGATTAATGATTTGATAACTGTATAGAACATGACACAAGAGACATTTTAGCTGTGCTGTGAGGAACATGAAAGATTACTTCTATGAGACTGACAATGAAATAGTTGCTGAAGATCTTAAATGGCTTTTTCTGTCATTTTATGACAGTTATAAGATATGGTCTGGCTCTGTGGCGCAGAACTCGTCTGTGATGACCAAGGTTCTGGATTCAAATCCCTCAGAGGGCAATTGTGTTCTCGGACAGCTCAGAAAGTTAGTTAGTCGAACAATCATAATTCCACGTAGATTTATCGGACACTCTTCATCATTGCACATAGACATATCGGACTCATCATCATTGCACATAGACATATCGGACTCATCAACATTACACATAGACATATCGGACTCATCATCATTGCACATAGACATATCGGACTCATCATCATTGCACATAGACATATCGGACTCATCATCATTGCACATAGACATATCGGACTCATCATCATTGCACATAGACATATCGGACTCATCATCATTGCACATAGACATATCGGACTCATCATCATTGCACATAGACATATCGGACTCATCATCATTGCACATAGACATATCGGACTCATCAACATTACACATAGACATATCGGACTCATCATCATTGCACATAGACATATCGGTCTCATCATCATTGCACATAGACATATCGGTCTCATCATCATTGCACATAGACATATCGGTCTCATCATCATTGCACATAGACATATCGGTCTCATCATCATTGCACATAGACATATCGGTCTCATCATCATTGCACATAGACATATCGGTCTCATCATCATTGCACATAGACATATCGGACTCATCATCATTGCACATAGACATATCGGTCTCATCATCATTGCACATAGACATATCGGTCTCATCATCATTGCACATAGACATATCGGACTCATCATCATTGCACATAGACATATCGGTCTCATCATCATCACCATCATTGCACATAGACATATCGGTCTCATCATCATTGCACATAGACATATCGGACTCATCATCATTGCACATAGACATATCGGACTCATCATCATTGCACATAGACATATCGGTCTCATCATCATTGCACATAGACATATCGGACTCATCATCATTGCACATAGACATATCGGTCTCATCATCATCACCATCATTGCACATAGACAAATCGGCCTCATAATCATTTCACATAAACATATCGGTCCATATGTGCAGGATCTTCTTCTTCTTCTTCTGCGTTCGTTCTCAAACTCCTGCAGATTAGCAGGATGTAGTCTGGAGAACGGAATATGTTGTGTCATGGTTTACATCATTGCTGCAATATCTGCGCCTTTCGGCCTGACACATCCGACTTCAGCATTGCTTTGGGTCACTGACCCTATATGGGATGGGACAGCCAACTTTATCCCATAACCTTAGTCGCCTTTTACGACATGCATGGAAGGTAAAAAGTGTTGCTATTCTTTGCTCCCCTTTCGGGCCCCGGCATCACACCGGCGAGTGCAGGATCTTATTAATAGGATAATCAGCGTCTAACGAGTGCTCTTGTCCACAAGTCTCTTAAGTTTGCCTGCATATCGTTCTAGTTTCCCCACACCCCTTGTGCCATGATTGAGCAGAGGTGGTATAGACTATATTTGACATGTAACACATTACGTACAGAGGTGGTATAGACTATATTTTATAACATGTAACACATCACGTGTAGAGGTGGTATAGAACTCATTTGACAACATGTAACACATCACGAACAGAGGTGGTATAGAACATATTTGACAACGTGCAACACATCACGAACAGAGGTGGTATAGAACATATTTGACAACGTGCAACACATCACGAACATAGGTGGTTTCGTCTAGATTTAACAACTTGTAGTACATCACGTATAGATGTGATATAAAACACATTTTACAAAATGTAACACATCACAAACAGAGCTGGTATAGAATATACTCGACAATATGTAATACTTCACGAGTAGAGGTGATATAAAACATATCCGACAACATGACACAGCACAACACGGTATGAATATAGATGACATAGAACACACACGAAAACATGTAACACATCATAAGTAGAGGTGGTAGAGAAAATTATAGAACATATTCGACAATGTGAAACACATTATGGGTATAGGAGATATAGAATATATTTGACAATATGTAAAACATGACCAGTATAGGTGGTATTAAACATATCTGATAGCACATCATGAGTATAATATTTGGTATAGAACTCATTTGTCAACATGTAACACACCATTAGTAGAGATGGCATATAACAAAAATCCAACATCATGTAATGCATCATTTGTATAGGTGGAATAGAAAACACATGTGAACATTAATACCAGATATGTCCAGATTATGTCCAGATAATGTAATGTCCAGATAATGTAATGTCCAGATATAGATAGTAATCGACACGTATATCAAGTCATGGGCAGGTTTCCGCAAGAATAGCATAATTAGTACAATGAGAGGGCACCACAGAGCCAGTGGACAGCAAATAGAATACTGAGAAAGCTACATGAAAATCGGAACTGAAGTGCAGCTCGAGAACAAGCATCTAATGACTGGTTCTCCTAAATGTGTGTCAGAACGAGGGGCTTACGATGTCGGTGAATGATACCTCGGCTAAGAGGGCAAAGGAACCCGTGGCCAACTATACTGTCGAGTTTTTCCTATACCAGATCTTGCTTTAAAATGAGAAAAGGTTCAGTACCCAATGGGCACAGGTATAAAGCACACAATTAAGGGAGAAAAGTTCACTGCCTGTGGAAAACCTCGTACGGAAAAGACGTAGTCGACCAAAGTTTAAATCTATGTTTACCGCCTCATCGGACACTGCCACCGAGGAACACGTTTAGTCTGCAAATTCCAAGGGCACAGTGGGGGATAAACCGTCACGGCGTAGAGTTAATACACATTCGTCACGTGTCGACATATAAGAAGACTGTCACAGGGTAGGAACACCCATCGGATTTAATACATGACGAAATTGGATGTTCTAGGTCTACATGGAGCAACTTACTTAACGCTCTTCGGTGGAAATCACACGAAATTCGTGATGATTAAACGGAGTTGAACGCGCAAAAGCAGACAACATATAATGAGAATATACAAGAACTATATGTCGTTTTTACACAATTGTAACTACTTGAATGTTGCAGACAGGAAAATCTAGAAAGATAATTTCTCAAAATTGTTGTCGATGGAAATTGCACATAATCTTCTGATCACATACAATCACATATCAGGAGCTGTTGTATAGGAGCAATTAACAGGATAGGCAAGAACATTGTGACAACACGCTGCTAGAACAGGATTGAAATCCGCAAAAGAGAGACATACTACCACATAAGATGTGTTGCTACAACGGGCATCTAGATGGATAATGAATAGAGACATACAACAACACCAGATTTGTTGATATCATGGACATAGATACAGAAGAGAAACGTTAGTCAATACAAGATTTGTTGATGTGAATTATGGACATCTAGATATACACACTGGAAAAAAAATCATTACAGCCAACAAATTCAGGATTGATGGCTACGTCTTGAATAGGATACGCTACCAATTTTTAAAATTTTTGTGTCTATCTCTATCTATCTATACGCTTGTCCCTTGTTTGCTTTGCAGCGTCAGGGGTGGAAGAGTTCTCTGGAGATGGCCTTCTTGTGCGCTGTTTGTAAGCTTGTTCCTGTGGCTTCTTTGATTTCTGTGATCCATCTTTTACATGGTCTGCCTCTGGCTTTATAACCGTTATGTCTATGTGTCATGGCCATTTGTGGCATGCTATATGTCGGTAGTCTGGAAGCATGTGAAAACCACTTGATCTGCTGTCTTTTGATGTGTTCCAATACTGGTATTGTTTTGGTTATCTGTATGATGTTATCGTTTCTAATTCTATCTCTTAATGACACTCCGAGGATTCTTCGTAGACATGTCATTTCTGCTGTCACTATTTTTATTTTGTCTTGAGCTGTCATTGTCCAGGTTTGGCACTGGTAGCATAGTGATGGAATAATAATAGTCTTGTATAATGCAACTTTAGTGTCTATGTTTACATTTTTGTTCTTGAAAATGCGTGTCATCTGTACTAGGATCTGATATGTTTTGTTGCATCTATTTTGTATCTCTTTACTGGTTTTCCCTTCACTCGATATAATGCTTCCTAAGTAAGTGAACTCATTTACTTGTTTAAGGTGTTTATCATCGATGGAGATAGTGATATTTCTTTCTTTCTTTGCTATTGCCATTATTTCAGTCTTTTCAATATTAATCATCATGTTGAATTTTTGACATGTTATGTGCAGTTTGTTCATATGGTCTTGCAATTGTTCTTCTGATGTCGCTATTAGTACTTGGTCGTCTGCAAAGAGTAGTTCGTTCAATTTGTCTTTTATGTTATCTTCTTCGTTGGTACTTGTTAGTTTACAGATGTGGTCGATATATGTTATAAAAAGTAGAGGGGATAGGACACACCCCTGGCGAACTCCTGATTGAATTTGGAACTTTTTGGACACACCTGCATTTGTTCTTACTGCACATTGGCTATTTGCATAAATGCCCTTGCATATGTTGATTAAATGTTCTGGTACTCCGTATATTGATAGTGTTTTCCATAGTTGTTGTCTGTCTACTCTGTCGAATACCTTTTCTTGGTCTACGAATGCGATATATAATTCTTTGTTGTTTTCTTAATTTTTGTGTGTAGATAGATACATAAGAAAAACGTACTACCACATATGGTTAACTGATGTGAATTACAGACATCTAGATACATGCATAAGAGAGACATCCAGCTACACAAGATTTGTTAACATTATGGACTTCTAGATAGATACAGAAGAGAGACATCCAGCTACACAAGATTTGTTAACATTATGGACTTCTAGATAGATACAGAAGAGAGACATCCAGCTACACAAGATTTGTTAACATTATGGACTTCTAGATAGATACAGAAGAGAGACATCCAGCTACACAAGATTTGTTAACATTATGGACTTCTAGATAGATACAGAAGAGAGACATCCAGCTACACAAGATTTGTTAACATTATGGACTTCTAGATAGATACAGAAGAGGGACATACAGCTACACAAGATTTGTTAACATTATGGACTTCTAGATAGATACAGAAGAGAGATATACAACCACATAAGCTGTGTTGATGTGAATTATGGATATACAGATAGATATGCTGCTGCGTCAAAAAGAGGTAGGTTGTCTATAAACAGTGAGTAGATTTCACTCACAGTATATATCAAATTAAGGACTTTTAATCAGACGACATACTAAGAGATGGGACAAAACAAGAATACGTGGCGAACATCATCAGAAAACGCCGCTGGACATAATCGGTCACGTACTTAGAATGAAGGAAGACATAATTCCACGACACGCCTTCATGTGGACACCAGACGGGAAAAAGAAAACAGGGAAGACCAAAAACAACGCACAGAAGAACATTTATGAATGAATTAAAATCAACAGGCATAAATGTACAAGACCTGCAATCCCTATCAACTGACCGAAAGGCATGAAGAACTATGACATCCGCCCTATGTGCCAAACTTGGCAAAAGAGGAACTGACTGACTGATATATCAAATCATTTTCGGAACATTCCTGCAAGTTCATCCATAGATATCTAGATAAAAGGACAAAGCACAAGTCACACTTAGGTGGTTTATATTTCCTTTGAATTTCCCTTTTAAAACTAATTTTCACTGATACATAAACACATACATCTTCTGGAAAATGGTGGCTAGCTGATCCACAAACGTTTATTTACACATAAATCTAGTACCAGTCACAGGAAGATGTGGTTGTTACTAAAGGTCTGGATTTCTCGTTTCCAATACATTCTCGTAGTAAACAATTTCTTCTCTCTGAAATTGTGCGCCCTGATCTCATTCAGCGCAACTATCATGGTACATCCGACATTTTCTGTAATTTTCATTTGCTGTCGCATCAGCCAAGGTGAATTGCTCAGTTTCATATAAAAATAAAGGACTATTCTAGAGAAGGACTTGGTAAGAATTGTACGTTATCCTGGCTATATTTTTATAACATAACGATTATCCCTTTCTTTTTTGGGTGCCAGTGCGTCCTCCTATGTATACATGCACAGATTCACATGTCTTAACTAATATGACAGATCATTGATGTCGCTTTGCGAATATACATGAACTGTAAGAGCATAAACTGGCATGTGCGTATGTATGTATATATATATATATATGTATGTGTATGAAGACAGTGGCAAGACGAATTGGGACGAAAGAAAATGAAGTTAGATGCAGTGGACGATAATAGCTTTCGACTTGTCTCATCATGCTAGATGCAGTACGCACCACATTGATTGAATTCGCCTACATCACGATGGGTTGCTAAGTTATCGTGCCTCATACGTGTAAATGTTATCAAATGTTTTAGAGACTATATGTAAACATTATCAAGTGGTTCGTAGACTATACAGTAACATTTAATAAAGTTAAACGTAGTGAAGCTATACACATGATAGATAATTTGAACATCGTCAGTAAGAATTTAAGAATCATCAAGAACGTGTACGGCAACAAACAGCAGCAATAAGAGTTGGACATCAATTTGGCCCCTTTCAACAAATAAAACACGGAGTTAGACAGGGATGTGTACATTCACCAGACCTGTTCTCTTTATACAATGAAAACATAATTCATGTAAAAGTTGATATCTCAGGAATATCAGTGTGAGGACTGATATAAATAATGCTAAAAGTGTGGAAGACGTTCAACCATAAATTAATGTAGAAGTGAGAAAAAGTAAAGAGAAAGGCCTCTTTCTAAATATAAAGAAAACAGAAGTAATGGTTATTTCAAGGAAACAATATACCAGAGCTTGCAAGATCAAAATAAATGATATAGTATTAAAACGGGTCCACATATTCAAGAATAGGTACATCCAGCACAGCTGATAGAAAAAGTTCAACAGAAATAAGAAGCAGAATAGGGCAGCCATAAAAAAAACATTCAGAAAAATGAAAAATATATTGTGTAATTGTCATTAAAAGTGAGGAAGAGAGTTCCGCAGTGCTATATAACTCCTATATTAACATATGGATGCGATTCTTGGACAGTAGATACACTGGAAAGTGGGAAATTAGAGGCAGTTAAGATGCGGTTCTACAAAAGAATGTCGAGCATACTATCGACTGCCAGGAAAACTAATGTGGAGATGTTGAAAAAGTCAAATGCTAGACGGAGATTAATCAATAATAGGAGAAAAAGACAATCGTCATTTTTTTTGCCACGTTATGAGACAGGGAGGTTTGGAGAACATAGTCACAACAGGCAAGATTGACGACAACAGAGACAGAGAACGACAACGTGAGAAACCATTAGACAATTTAACAACCTGGTACGGCAGGAAAACAACAACGACCCTAATATATAATACTAGAGATAGAGAGATGTGGAGAGCCATGATCACCTACGCCAGTCAGCATAGCACATGAAGATGATGATGCACGTAAATTCGCCAAAAATTAGATTTTACGTCTAATGGTTGGCAAGACTGTCATCCTTTTGGAGACAATCACAGAATGACATCACCGACTTTATGACTTCTTAACAAAGTGACTGTTAGTCGAGCGTGGAGCCTGAACTCGTCTTAGTGAGTCCACTGGTAAATGTGTTTGGTTTCAAATGAGGTCCGACAAGGGTCTACGCTTTGCACACCTCTTTCCCACTTAAATAAAAATCTCCAGTGCAAATCATTTTCACATGCAGGAAAAGTTACTCAAATGATAAAGGTTGTCCCACTGATTTCATGTGCATGGAATGTGCACACACTTCTCGATAATTATTTTTAACACGAATAGGCCTAACGCTTTCAGCAGATTGTACGGAAATGTGTGGGACAGAAATAGCATTAACCTACAGACTAAGCTGAAAGTTTACAGATCAGTGGTACAATGCTGTTATATGCTGGTGAAACATGAACTCTATATAGACGTCACGTGAAGAGATCTAGATCTCTTAATTTAACACAACTTGTCTCTGAAAAAATGTGAACATCAGATGTCAAGACAAGATTCCGGATACCCTTGTCCTGGACAAATCTGGTATCCATAACATTGACACTATTCTGATGCAGACAGATTTGTTGGGTATGTCCTCTGGTACGTATGCCAGATCATCGCCTACCACAGATAAGTCTATATGGTGAATTGCAGAAGGACATACAATCACAAGGTGGTCAAAAGAAGCGCTACAATGACTCGTAAAGACCTCACTGAAAGTCTTTGATATAGACCATGATATAACTTGGGAAGAACTAGCACAAAATATAACTACACGCGCTCCACAGATGAACATGTTAATCTTCGTGGTATAGCTTTTTAATAATCATGTCAATCTCTGTGTGTAGTTTTTATGATCATGTTATCTCCGTGTTATAATTTTTTTTAACAATCATGTTAATCTCCGTGGTGTAGTTTTTCAAGGATCATGTTAACCTCCGTGACGTAATTTTTTAAATAATCATGTTAATCTCTATGGCGTAGTTTTTAATGTCCGTGTGTTATGAAGGTCCATAACAGATTTGATACTTTTGAGTTATGGATATATAGAAGAATATGGAGAACATCACAGAAAGAAAAGAAAGCAAACGAAGAGGTTCTAACAAGATATAACATGAAGAAAGAATTATTAAGAGAAATAAAGATCAGGCAAATAAAATATTTTCAACACATTAAAAGACACAGCCTTGTTGGATGATGTAATGGAGGTCCAGGACCCGATTATGTGTCGTGATGTCTTGTTAGAAGATCACATGTTTTTCGGAGATCCTTGTTAAGTATGGCTGACAGTTATGTGCTACTATGCTGAGAGGAATGGAGTACATATACGGAAACTCGAGCACAATGACATGGATCTTCTACGCTGTATTTTCTTTTGTTATAAAATGACCTGCATTTGTGTGTGTTTTATCGAATCATGAAGATTGTATTTATTATATACAATGCAACGTACATTTTATGTATATTTTATTGCATTGGATGAACCAAGATACGTTATTCAGACCGGAGCGTTTATTTTAAACGGTTTTTAAGCTATGAAGCTGATTTAAAATGAAATATTAAGATAAAGAAATATCAAGAATAAATTTAAAGAATTAAATAAAATTGATACATCTTGTAATATGACACCATTGAGGTGTTGGGTGGTGTAATACTTCTCTGTGTCAATCAGTGCTCTATGGTGATGCATGATGATGATGATACGTTCTTCTCATCTTGTTCTTTGTCTTCCTCTTGCTTTGTATCATCACCAAAAATTAATACATTATGCTCATTAATAATTGTAATTGTATTTTAGCGTTGCAGGCTTATTACTCTAGACACATATCATCTCCGCCCATCTCTGTTCCTGATATGTGTTTTTCAATTTCTACTCTTTATATTTTATTTGTAATTGTATATATTATCCATCCATTTTCTTCTTGGTCTACTTCTTGGTCTGTACTTTATTTGCATGTTTCTTTCTGGTTTCTATGTACAGCACAACATATTGTAAGTAATTGATAATATCTCAGGAATATAAGTGGGGAGACACAGTATAAATACTTGAGATATACAGATGACACTATTCTAATTGCTAAAAGTTAAAACTATCTAGAAGAACAAATCAACACAGCAGTTGTAAATCAAAGATAAATGCACTTTTTTTAAATAGCAATAAGTTACAAGTGATAATTGTAAGAAACAACATATCCCATCTTGTAAGATCAAAGTGAGACTCAATACTCATACATGTACATAGTCAAATATCCTGGAACAATGATCATATCAGATGGAAGAAGTTCAATAAAAATAAGAAACAGAATAGGAAAGGAAAGGCAGCATTAATAAAAATGAAGATTATTGTGTAATATATTAGATGTGGTGAAGAGAGTTTTTCAGAGCTATATAACACAGATTCTGATATATGTATGTGAGCTTTAAACAATAAATAAACAGGATAGTGAAAAATTGGTGGCAGCAGAGATGTGGTTCTATGATGAGAGTACTGTAGACATTTATAAAAAACTTATGAAAAGGTGTAAAAAGAGTCAAATGCTAAACGGTGGTCACTTAATAATATATATATATATAAAAAAGCCATAATTTTTGGCAATGTCATGAGACAAGGAAGTCTACATAAAATAGTTACAACAGACAAGACAGAAGGCAAAAGGGATCGAGGACGACAGGGTGAGAAAACATTAGAGAGTCTGACATTGTGAAATGACAAAGGGTCAACAACGATTATGATAAAAGACACTGCAAATAGTTGTGGTGATCCATGCTCGCCTACGCCAGTTGGCGGATGATGTATCTTTAATACTTTCTACAAACTGTTCGCTTTCAATACAACAGATGTGTTGCCGTTTATACTTCTTCTTCTTCTTCAGCGTTCATTATCAAACTCCCGACAGATCTCCCTTGTAGCAGAACCATAGTCCTACTAGAGTTCCAGCAGGATGTAGTCCAGAGAATGGAAATGCGTTGTGTCAGCCATTAACTTCTCTATTGTCTTTAATTTCTCATAAGTCTGAATGCATCATGCTATTTGTCTTTCCCACAAATGATGTTAGGCGTCGTGGGGATTTGAAGTTTTCTGTCCTTGGCCATCTTTGTTGCGCTTGCTATGGTTAGGCCGTGTTTTAAAACAATCTCTCTAATTGAACCTTCCCATCTTGTTCTTGGACTTCCTCTTGCTTTTAGCTATTCTTTCTGCTGTTGTATGCCAGGATGGCTTGTTGTGATGGTTTCATTGACATAAGGTGGCCGACTCAGCTGATCTGTTGTCTCTCTCTATATTGTTTGCATGATATTGTCTTTACTAATTTCTGATGTCTTTATTTCTCATTTTGTCTCTTCTGGTGACGTCTCAACTCCATCTCTTTGTTAGCACTTTCTTTCACACTACCGGTGTACTAGCCAGTCGTAGTGGGGATGTTTCATTAATATAATTTAATTTCCTATACAAATTGCATTATACACGCAGCATATTGTGTTTTTTTTCTAACTGTCAGCGACAAACAACAGACCAGAGCGGGCGAGTCGTTGTATCTCGTTTCACATTCTTATAGACGGCAAACGCAATATTAAATGCTGAGCAAGAGGTTATTTAGTGAATGTGTTATGGATACATCTGATTGTAAGCACATCTCATGTTTTAACTGACAAAAAAAATCGTAAGTATACAGAAATATGTTTTTGTAATAATTAAAGGCTATCACCTCTGAGAGAAGGATTCCTCTAAACGCACGGTGTACCGGTAAATGTTGCAGTTCACTGAACCTATTGTGCACCGATTAATGTTGCAGCTCACTGAAATCATTATAAACCAGTGAATGTTGCAGTTCACTGAACGCATTGTGCAATGGTGAATGCTGCAGTTGACTGAACGCATTGTGCACCGGTGAATGCTGAAGTTCACTGAATACATTGTTCACTGGTGAATGTTGCAATTCACTGAAAGCATTTTACACCGGTGAATGTTGCAGTCAACTGAATGCATTGTACACTGGTGAATATTGCAGAACACTGGCAATGAAACAAAGTTCTAGAGCATAGGTTCCCAAAGTGGTCTATACGGACCCAAAAGAATCAAATTTTGACTTGCAGAGAATCCATATCAGCTAGGGGTGCAAGCGATGTATTCTTTGTAATAAAGATATGAAGAAAATGTGTCCGTGTTCTTCCCTTATTTTGTTGTTTACATTTTTTTTTGAGTAGCACTCTGTCAGCTGTCGAAGGGCAAAAAAGTTTGGGAATCACTGTTTTAGAGAAACCTTGCCATTCCACACAATGATACAAGAGCAATATTGCTATAGTTTCTGGATATTAAAACAAAGAAATGATGAATCAATAATCAATCAATAAACCCGTAACCCTTCAGGGTCGTAGGGGTACCACACTGGATGCTTCAGCACACAGAGTCCTCCAGCGAATTCTATCCTCAGCGATGCGGATGAGTGAGAAAATATCTTGTCCTGTCCATTCCTTGATGTTGTCTGTCCATGCCTTTATTTGCCCTTCTCTGCTGCTTCCCCCTTCGACAGATCCCTGCAGTATTGTTTTTGACAAGGAATCATGTCTGTATACATGTCCAAACCATGCATGTTTTCGTCGTTTCACTATTGAAAGCAGTGGTTTTTGTACACCTGCATACATTTGTATTTTATTTCTTGAAATGCTGAATTATGAAGGCAACTTGCGACTAAATTACTTCATTTAGAAATATTAGCATAACATGCTTTCCAGACAACGGAAACAAAATAGTACGTACATTATACAGTAATCGATCAATCAAGTGCCATGCCGAGTGGCCTAGGTGATTATGCTTTTTCACAACTCTCCGTCTCTTGTGTTGTTAATAAATTCAGTTGGTGACGTCATTTTGTGCCACAGTGACAACACATCCAGAGATTTCTCGATGTGTCTTCCTATATCTCTTCTCCACTTGATCTTTCCGGTGGTTGCTAAATGTTCAAGCTGTACTTCTCTCATCACGTACCTTTGAAGATCTTGATTGTCATTTTCTAATTTTTGCTATAATTTGTTGTTTTACTCCAGCATTCTACATGTTTTCTTGGCTGTCTGTGAAATTTTCATAATACTTCTTAAAAACCACATCTCAGTTGCCTCCAGCTTATCTTGGGTACTATTGTTTACTGCCCATACTTTGCTTCTATAAAGAAGGATTAGCTCAGTATAACATCCTAGCACTCGAACTCGATTATACAGCAACCAGTAGTTTAAAGTCAAGAAGAGACATCCTTCTAGAGCTATGTATTCTTTTCTTGGCTTGATCTAAAACTCCTACCGTTTAGATGGCAGTGATCCGTAGAAAGAAATCAGTCTCGTGGTTTACAGCATGATTGCGATTTCTCTATTCTTTGTTCCGAAGCATTTGAATCCAACATTGTATTCTTGAGCTGCTAAAAATCTTCTAAGAGATGGCTTGGCAAACCCTTCTAGTGTCTTCTTCACAAAATATACAATCATGGAAGGTCTTTTGGTTTTAAAGTTAAAACGTCCTAATATAACGTAGAACATTCGGGCTCATGTTAATAGATGTTTAAAGTGAAAGCTCAAACTTAAACTGGTAATGTTCAACGTGTTCAGACATAAGGCTACAAAAAGAAAACAACTGTATTGAAGAATTCATGCCAAATATAAAAAAATACGTTTATATGTTTTTCGTTAGCAAGACCAAATCGCAAGAAAATGTGATTATTTATCGTCATCAGCAACAGGTAACATATCCTGAACATGATGTAACAATCATCACAGCCTTTCGAAATTTCTGTCCATCTTGAGCCAGTCTTCCTGCTTCTGTTATTGTCTTCATATGCTCTGGTGGTCTTTGATGTCTCGCGTCCATCATCTTCTTTGTCTGTCTTTTTTTTCGTCCCCCTGGCATCAATTATATGTAGTATATATAAAATATGTCATCACTTTGTTAGCGTCTTAGGTTGCAAAGAACATTTTGATTTGCAGCTTATTAATTCCCGTTCATTTTTGTTACGGAATGAACAAATATCATTTGCGCGGATGGAAAGTCTATGAGATATGAACAATATCGAAATGAGAGTCATATGTATAATGTTTTCATTTTGAAGGCCCTCTGTTATTAAATACCGTTTTGAGAATACCCCTGTTATTTAAATTTATACGAAACCAATACCCGCCCTCAAATCACAACCATTGTCGCCCCAATCCAACTCTTGTGATGTTCCCCAGTCTACTGGCCTCCTGATTGTGTTGTGTTGCCAGTCAGCTCAGAGACAAGTATGCTCAGTGTTCACGTTTTTCCTCTCGTGAACTGGAAGATATTGCTTCTGCTCACCCTGGCCACTCATCATTGGAAAGATCGATCAAACATTCAGTGGCCAGCCGTGCTATCAGAGAGATTCATAAATGTCCTTTTATTCTACCAGCGTTTAGGTTTAACAAAATATATATTTTAAACTCCGATACAGGACTCGTAAGGGAAGCAAAAAAATGGTACAATTGCTACATACCATACATATCGTAGGAATCGACCAAGGAGATTTGGGCGTGAGGATGGCTACAAAACACAGTAAAAGGTCAGTAATCCACCAGTATAATACTGAAGTCGAATGTATCAGAAGAAAGGCGTAAACACTGCATCTAACCTGTAAACCACCGTCTGCTAAGAGACTTGAATTTGAGAACAAAGAAAAATGTCATTATTACATACTACCGCCTCCACCCTAACATTAAACTCTTACGTTAGAACACTGTCACTTATATAAGGTCAAGCGAAAACTCTACACAAAGATTGGGCTGTCAAAAAGTGGGTCATGTTACAGCTTTACAAAAATAGTGGGCTGTCAAAAAGTGGGTCATGTTACAGCTTTACAAAAAGAGTGGATTGTCAAAAAGTGGGCCATGCTACAGCTTTACCAAAAATTTGGACTGTCAAGAAGCAAACCATGCTACAGCTTTACAAAAAGTGGACTGCCAAGAAGCGAATCATGCTACAGCTTTGCAAAAAGTGGACTGCCAAGATGCTGGTCATGCTACTGTAAGTCATGCTACCAAAACGAGTCGGTTGTTAAGAAGCATTACCAGGATGTTCTGTCTTTGGACCATTGTTCACTAGTATATCTAGAAAATGTATACTTCTTGTATTTTCCATGTCCTTAGTAGTATATAGCCAGCATAATAGGACGTGGATATGACATGATATGACATGATATGACATGATATGCCATGATAAGTCATATAGCCCATATAACAAAATACTCCGGATAAGGGTGATAAGCAGAGGTCGTGCAGGTCGTGCAGAGGTCGTGCAGGTCGTGCAAAGGTCGTGCCATGTTACATAACCGGATAATACAATCGACACGAGTGTGCTTTTTTATAGTCCATATAACATTATACTCGGCCTGGAGAGACCGTGTAAATGGGCGTCATGTTACGTCATGTTACATAACCGAACAATACTTAACTCATATAACAATATACTGGATACGGAGTGATCGTGCAAAGGTGGCACCATGCCCCGTGCTGTTACATAACGGGCTTTAATATAGCCCAAATAACAATAAACGTGTCATACAAAAGTCGGGTAAAGGTTGTCACCTGGTACTTATCCGGCTAATATATACCTTATATAATAATGAGATGTGAATGTGTCGAGTGTGCGGCTGAATGTACTGAGTGTGCCCGCACATCCCATATGACGGAAATCGAAACCGGCCGAACCGACCGGCGGCGGAGTGTGGCCCGGAGCGATACGCACTCGCGGTGGCCGAATCCGGGGAAATTGTGTATCTAATGATGCGAATGTGTGTGGGGTGGGTCTGTTATTTGGTAGTAGAATTTTCCTTTTATGTGTTTTGGTGCTACAAGGAGTTGGGCTCGTGATAAAGAAAAAAATTTCCACTGCGACTTCCAGTGAATGAGGTCTGCAAAACCCCACCTTCTCCCACTTGTTTCGGTGGGGTTGCGTTTGGTGAGTATTAACATGTTATGACCTTATTTGTTTAGTGGCTATTTTGTGGTTTTTCCACTGAAATTTATTTATGGTTCTATCTTTTTATATAAAACGAACCAATTTTAAACCAAATGTGAAAGAGCATGCAAAGTTCAGATCATAAAACTGCCAGATGCAATATAATTACACTCGCGGAAACTAGCCAGAACAGTGTAATTAACACATGGTCTTGTCTGGGGTGTTGTGGAGATGGCAATAAAAATAAGGCATGGATGCTGTAAGAGTGGTTAAATGCCCGTGTATGTGAGTGGGTTCTTGGTAGTGACAGTTTTTCTTTAGTTGTTATGCTGATACAATGAGCTGGATTCGTGATAAAGATAATTTCCACTGAACCTTCCAGTGAATGAGGTCTACATAGCCCCATCTCTCCCCCTTGTGTCGGTGGGGCTGCGTTTGGTGAGTATTAACATGTTATGACCGTATTTGTTTAGTGGCTATTTTGTGGTTTTTCCACTGAAATTTATTTATGGTACTATCTTTTTATATAAAACGAACCAATTTTAAACCACATGTGAAAGAGCACGCAAAGTTCAGATCATAAAACTGCCAGATGCAATATAATTACACTCGCGGAAACTAGCCAGAACAGTGTAATTAACACATGGTCGTGTCTGGGGTGTTGTGGCGATGGTAATAAAAACAAGGTATGGATGCTGTAAGAGCGGTTAAAGGCACGTGTATGTGAGTGGGTGCTTGGTAGTGGCAGTTTTTCTTTAGCTGTTAGGCTGACACAATGAGCGGGGCTCGTGATAGAGAAAATTTCCACTGCACCTTCCAGCGAATGAGATCGGCATAACCCTACCTCCCCCCCACTTGTGTCTATGGGGTTGAGTTTGCTGCGTATTAACATGTTATAACTGTATCTGATTAGTGGGTATGTTGTGGTTTTTCTACTGAAATTTATTTATGACACTATCTTTTATATAAAACGACCCAATTTTAAACCACATGTGAAAGATCACGCAAAGTTCATATTGTAAAACTGCCAAATGCAATATAATTACAGTCACGATAAAGAACATTTCCACTGCCACTTCAAGTGAATGAGGTTAGCATAACCACACCTTCCCCCACTTATGCAGGTGGGGGTGATTTTGCTGGGTATTAACATTAACATGACCTTATTTTGTTTAGTGGGTATGTTTGGGATTTCCGCTTACATTCAAGTGGTTCTCAAATTGTAAAATACTGACCATAACAATGTAAACCCCCCCCCCCGAGACATATAGACAACACAAAAACTAATATTCTGCAAACATACTTCTGTACCTTTGGCCAACGGTTCTCATTATTTTATACTTATATTCAAGTGGTTCTCAAATTGTAAAATATTGACCATGAAAATGTAAAACTCGTAACATATTGACACCACAAAGAAAATATTCTGCAAACATTATTCTGTGCCTTTGGCCAATAGTTCTCATTATTTTATGGTTATGTTAAAGTGGTTCTCACATTGGCCAATCCTGACCATACTAATGTAAAACCCATGCCATATATACACCACAAAAGCTAATATTCTCCAAACAGTCTTCTCTCAGGCCCCGCTTCACCCATGGTCGCTTGATGGTCTCTGTATGCTCTTCAACTATGTTCTACCATATTATCATTATGGTCTCACTAACTTCTAACAGGGTCTACTTTGGTCCAATATATTCTTAGTATATTTTCGCTAGAGTCTTAAACTAGGTTCTCATGTGCAGCTTCAATTATGTTCTCTCTGTGTTTTGAGTTATTTTTCTCTACTAAAAGGGTTCTTATTAACATATTTCATTAGCGCAAACGGCGTGTTTATCAGATGTCGAAATTAACAAGTCACACGAAAACACATTTCAGCCCTTTCTCACTAACAACATAGTACATTTGAGAAGTTTTATTTGTGTAAACTTAACATTTATTGGTGTTTTTTCACAACTAGATAAGCCACTTATACGGATTTTCGATGTTTTAATAGTTGTCTAAATTGTCATACGAAAATACATTTCAGTATTTTTGCAGTAACAACATGACAAATTTTATCGTGTTTGTATTTGTGTGACTGTACCATGTACCATTTTCCACAATTAACCAATCTGCTTTTAGTGATTTTCATTATGTTTAATCATTTGTCTAAATTATCATACCACACGAAACATATTTCAGTACTTTTACACAAACATTTATAACACATTTTTTTAAAATTTGTGTAAGTACATCATTTACAATTTTTTTCACAAGTAACCAACCCACTTTTACTATGTTATCATACTAAAAGAACCCATTTTTCAGTACGTTGCCACTAATAACATAACACATTTTGCCATGTTTTTATTTGTGGCCTTCGGCATTTATCAATTTTAGTGATGTTCGTTATGTTTTATCAGTAGTTATCTAAATTAGATACCATACAAACCCATATTTCAGTACTTTTGCACAAACATCATAACACATTTACCATGTTTTATTTATTCGCTTTCAACAGTTATTACTATTTTTGCAATTACACAAGCCGAATTGGGTGATTTTCGTTATATTTTATCAGATGTCTAAGTTATGATACCATACGAAGCTATTTTTCAGTACGTTGCCATTAACAACATAACAACTTTTGACATGTTTTTATTTGTTGGATAATCACTTATCACTTTTCACAATTAGGCAAGTTGGTGGTAGCTTTCAGTGTGATCAGCCAGTATTTATCTCTTTTCAATACTTACAGTTGCGCATTTCACGACATTTAGATACAAAACACGGTTCCATTTTTAAATTTGTGTAAGTACATCATTAAAATTTTTTTTTTTTCACAAGTAACCAACCCAATTTTACTATGTTATCATACCAAAAGAAACCATTTTCAGTACGCTGCCACTAACAATATAACACATTTTAGCATGTTTTTATTTGTGGGCCTGCGGTATTTATCAATTTTAGTGATGTTCGTTATGTTTTATCAGTATTTATCTAAATTAGATACCATACAAACCCATATTTCAGTATTTTTGCACAAACAGGATAACACATTTACCCTGTTTTATTTGTGTGCTTTCAACAGTCATTACTATTTTTGCAATTACACAATCCGAATTGAGTGATTTTCGTTATGTTTTATCACATGTCTAAGTTATGATACCATACAAAGCTATTTTTCAGTACGTTGCCATTAACAACATAACAAACACAACGCATTTATCACTTTTGACAGCTAGACATGCTGTTTTTCGTAGTTTTCACAATGAGTAAAGTCACTATTTCACCTGTCTCTAGACTTACAAGGACAAATTACAGTGGTTTTATGTACCAACATGTTTAATATTACATATATTCAAATGACAGAAGTCATGTTTTATCACTGTTCACAACTAGGCAAACAGTATTTAACAATTGTTGGTATTACCAAAAGCATTGCGTGGTGGTTCACTAGACTTACACTGTAAATTTTCCTATTTTTATGCACCAACCGGCTTCATATTGCATATTTCCAAACGACAAAGTTCATGTTTTATCTATTTTCACAGCTAGACATGCTGTTTTTCGTAGTTTTCACAGTGAGTAAAGTCACTATTTCACCTGTCTCTAGACTTACAATGACAAATTACAGTGGTTTTATGTACCAACATGTTTAATATTAGATATATTCAAATGACAGAAGTAATGTTTTATCACTTTTCACAAAAAGGTAACGGACTTTTAACACATTTTGCTATAATCAAAGACATTGGATGGGGACTTTCTAGCCTTACAATGCAAATTTCCTTATTTGTATGTACCAGCAAGGTTCATACTACGTATTTCCATAGGACAACCTTCGTAAAGATCACTGTTCACAACTAGGCAAACAGCTTTTAACAATTGTTGGTATTACCAAAAGCATTGCATGGTGGTTCACTAGGCTTACACTGTACATTTTCCTATTTTTATGCACCAACCGGCTTCATATTGCATATTTCCAAACGACGAAGGTCATGTTTTATCACTTTTCACAGCTAGCTAACCCGATTTAAACACTTTTCAATTGACAAACGACATGTTGTATTAGTTTTCTATATTATCAGGTTATATGAAACCACATTACAATACGTTTACACTAAAAAAACATACTGCATTTAACCACTTTTCACAATTAGGCAAACCGAGTTTCGCAAATACCTTGTAATAACCCGGGTGATATCACATGACATTAGCCAAGGCCGATAGCTCCTGTTGTTACCCATGACAATGACCTAGGACACTACACCCTGTTAATAGCTCATCCGGATATCACCATACTAACAAGCCATACTAATATAATATTCGTTATTAACACCAACACGACTAAAAAAACCCTGATACAGGACTATCTGGTTAGGAACAACTGACACATTTCTTACAACTAAATACCGATACAATATAAGAGGCGTTGTTGTTGGTTATGGTTTGCATATATTTCCCAGTTATAGACAAATATATACACCAAACTAAACTCGACAATATATTTTTTTTAAAAGACAAGCACATATTAAAAAATACTGACAAATACAGAAAAGACATTCACAGAAAAATTTAACAACGCAGGTTGCCGCATAATGGTTTATTGAATCATTTGAACGACATACATAGCGTAGTTAGAAAGGGGCATATGTTGGTGTCAGCATTTACTATCTATAAGAACAGCTTCAATTGGTTGTGTCGGTTGTCTAAACACTCAACCCAACGGATGGTCGTTTATAAAATATAAGTCGAAAGAAGTTCCCACAATGTTCTCCAGCTGATATTTGGTATTTGGCCGCGTATTCTGGGCAACATTCATAGGGTCAGCTTCGTTAACTTTCTGAACAAAGAGGTCAAAGTCGTGTCTATTATTTATCAGCGCTGGGTACTCTAAAACAGCCGAATTGTTAACTGAGCCGTGAAAAAATCTTGCTTCTAATGTCTCTCGATGCCGTAATATCAAATGTTTGGAAAAGTTCACTTTGAACCGCTTAGTTTGGTCAGTGAACATGGGTCTTAGAACCTCATTCCAGTCTTGTATATGAGGTATCGTTGGGGGATGAAAAAACGTGTAAGTCGCGCTGGACTTACGAACTGTGATATGTGTATGTATAGTTGACCAATTATCGATATATATTTGCTGTATGTCTAATGGTAAACCAGCTAAAAAATCGAAGTGGGGTGAGTTAGGTGCCCGTGGTGTTAGTGCTCTTATGGTGCCGTTATTGTCTGGTAGTAGTGGTTCTGGTGATAATGGAGGTACACTGTTTTCAGAGGTAGCAGACAGCGACAAGGGCGATGTAATTTCCAAAACTGCTGCTAATGAAGAGCCAGTCATATGTGGGGGTGAAACTGATAACGTTAGTGGTGTAACTGGCGCGGATGCATGACCAACACGTCCGTTTATTTGTTCTTGGTGTTTCTTTACGTGCCGCTGTAAAGACGCAATATCAGAATAGTCACGCTTACAAACAGAACAGTTATATCGACGCTTAATGTGCAAATTCTGACAATGTCTACGCAGTGTATAGACGCGTTTAAACTCTTTCCCACAAGTTTCACAGGCGTAGGCTTTGCTACCCGGGGCGACCTGGTGAAGATAAAACACAAAGATGTCAATAGGACAAACACATATATTTTAGTCGATGTAACAACCAAACCATAATAAAAGCATCGTTTAATAACAGAATATACGCAATAATACACAATAATTATAACCACACAGAGCTAATGCAGTGACAACCGGGCATGGTGGTTAGTTCGCCACATACCGACGAGGTAAGCAGCATAAAAACTAACATACATCATATAACAAAACAAAGGTATTACATACAACCAACGTACCGGTTGAACTGAAACCATAACGGCTAATTAGACAACAACAGAGGTTAGCTTTTCGGTTATCTATTATAACTCTGTAACACACTAGAAAACACGTTGGGTGTTGGTAGTTCAAAGAACACGACTTAATGAGACCACTAAGGACTGTCACGGATATTTATTAGCCCAGGGGAACCAAATTACTATTTTCACTAACCATAATCGCATGAAAAATTCTATATGTCTATGTACCAGTGAATTAGTTTTTTTAACTAGTCATAAGCGAACTTTTATCACACCAAGTAAATTCAACCACATCCCCTCCTCTTATCACTATAGCCACTAACACATACAAAGTGCCTAGTGATAAGAGGAGGGGATGTGGTTGAATTTACTTGGTGTGATAAAAGTTCGCTTATGACTAGTTAAAAAAACTAATTCACTGGTACATAGACATATAGAATTTTTCATGCGATTATGGTTAGTGAAAATAGTAATTTGGTTCCCCTGGGCTAATAAATATCCGTGACAGTCCTTAGTGGTCTCATTAAGTCGTGTTCTTTGAACTACCAACACCCAACGTGTTTTCTAGTGTGTTACAGAGTTATAATAGATAACCGAAAAGCTAACCTCTGTTGTTGTCTAATTAGCCGTTATGGTTTCAGTTCAACCGGTACGTTGGTTGTATGTAATACCTTTGTTTTGTTATATGATGTATGTTAGTTTTTATGCTGCTTACCTCGTCGGTATGTGGCGAACTAACCACCATGCCCGGTTGTCACTGCATTAGCTCTGTGTGGTTATAATTATTGTGTATTATTGCGTATATTCTGTTATTAAACGATGCTTTTATTATGGTTTGGTTGTTACATCGACTAAAATATATGTGTTTGTCCTATTGACATCTTTGTGTTTTATCTTCACCAGGTCGCCCCGGGTAGCAAAGCCTACGCCTGTGAAACTTGTGGGAAAGAGTTTAAACGCGTCTATACACTGCGTAGACATTGTCAGAATTTGCACATTAAGCGTCGATATAACTGTTCTGTTTGTAAGCGTGACTATTCTGATATTGCGTCTTTACAGCGGCACGTAAAGAAACACCAAGAACAAATAAACGGACGTGTTGGTCATGCATCCGCGCCAGTTACACCACTAACGTTATCAGTTTCACCCCCACATATGACTGGCTCTTCATTAGCAGCAGTTTTGGAAATTACATCGCCCTTGTCGCTGTCTGCTACCTCTGAAAACAGTGTACCTCCATTATCACCAGAACCACTACTACCAGACAATAACGGCACCATAAGAGCACTAACACCACGGGCACCTAACTCACCCCACTTCGATTTTTTAGCTGGTTTACCATTAGACATACAGCAAATATATATCGATAATTGGTCAACTATACATACACATATCACAGTTCGTAAGTCCAGCGCGACTTACACGTTTTTTCATCCCCCAACGATACCTCATATACAAGACTGGAATGAGGTTCTAAGACCCATGTTCACTGACCAAACTAAGCGGTTCAAAGTGAACTTTTCCAAACATTTGATATTACGGCATCGAGAGACATTAGAAGCAAGATTTTTTCACGGCTCAGTTAACAATTCGGCTGTTTTAGAGTACCCAGCGCTGATAAATAATAGACACGACTTTGACCTCTTTGTTCAGAAAGTTAACGAAGCTGACCCTATGAATGTTGCCCAGAATACGCGGCCAAATACCAAATATCAGCTGGAGAACATTGTGGGAACTTCTTTCGACTTATATTTTATAAACGACCATCCGTTGGGTTGAGTGTTTAGACAACCGACACAACCAATTGAAGCTGTTCTTATAGATAGTAAATGCTGACACCAACATATGCCCCTTTCTAACTACGCTATGTATGTCGTTCAAATGATTCAATAAACCATTATGCGGCAACCTGCGTTGTTAAATTTTTCTGTGAATGTCTTTTCTGTATTTGTCAGTATTTTTTAATATGTGCTTGTCTTTTAAAAAAAATATATTGTCGAGTTTAGTTTGGTGTATATATTTGTCTATAACTGGGAAATATATGCAAACCATAACCAACAACAACGCCTCTTATATTGTATCGGTATTTAGTTGTAAGAAATGTGTCAGTTGTTCCTAACCAGATAGTCCTGTATCAGGGTTTTTTTAGTCGTGTTGGTGTTAATAACGAATATTATATTAGTATGGCTTGTTAGTATGGTGATATCCGGATGAGCTATTAACAGGGTGTAGTGTCCTAGGTCATTGTCATGGGTAACAACAGGAGCTATCGGCCTTGGCTAATGTCATGTGATATCACCCGGGTTATTACAAGGTATTTGCGAAACGCGGTTTGCCTAATTGTGAAAAGTGGTTAAATGCAGTATGTTTTTTTAGTGTAAACGTATTGTAATGTGGTTTCATATAACCTGATAATATAGAAAACTAATACAACATGTCGTTTGTCAATTGAAAAGTGTTTAAATCGGGTTAGCTAGCTGTGAAAAGTGATAAAACATGACCTTCGTCGTTTGGAAATATGCAATATGAAGCCGGTTGGTGCATAAAAATAGGAAAATGTACAGTGTAAGCCTAGTGAACCACCATGCAATGCTTTTGGTAATACCAACAATTGTTAAAAGCTGTTTGCCTAGTTGTGAACAGTGATCTTTACGAAGGTTGTCCTATGGAAATACGTAGTATGAACCTTGCTGGTACATACAAATAAGGAAATTTGCATTGTAAGGCTAGAAAGTCCCCATCCAATGTCTTTGATTATAGCAAAATGTGTTAAAAGTCCGTTACCTTTTTGTGAAAAGTGATAAAACATTACTTCTGTCATTTGAATATATCTAATATTAAACATGTTGGTACATAAAACCACTGTAATTTGTCATTGTAAGTCTAGAGACAGGTGAAATAGTGACTTTACTCACTGTGAAAACTACGAAAAACAGCATGTCTAGCTGTGAAAATAGATAAAACATGAACTTTGTCGTTTGGAAATATGCAATATGAAGCCGGTTGGTGCATAAAAATAGGAAAATTTACAGTGTAAGTCTAGTGAACCACCACGCAATGCTTTTGGTAATACCAACAATTGTTAAATACTGTTTGCCTAGTTGTGAACAGTGATAAAACATGACTTCTGTCATTTGAATATATGTAATATTAAACATGTTGGTACATAAAACCACTGTAATTTGTCCTTGTAAGTCTAGAGACAGGTGAAATAGTGACTTTACTCATTGTGAAAACTACGAAAAACAGCATGTCTAGCTGTCAAAAGTGATAAATGCGTTGTGTTTGTTATGTTGTTAATGGCAACGTACTGAAAAATAGCTTTGTATGGTATCATAACTTAGACATGTGATAAAACATAACGAAAATCACTCAATTCGGATTGTGTAATTGCAAAAATAGTAATGACTGTTGAAAGCACACAAATAAAACAGGGTAAATGTGTTATCCTGTTTGTGCAAAAATACTGAAATATGGGTTTGTATGGTATCTAATTTAGATAAATACTGATAAAACATAACGAACATCACTAAAATTGATAAATACCGCAGGCCCACAAATAAAAACATGCTAAAATGTGTTATATTGTTAGTGGCAGCGTACTGAAAATTGTTTCTTTTGGTATGATAACATAGTAAAATTGGGTTGGTTACTTGTGAAAAAAAAAATTTTTTAATGATGTACTTACACAAATTTAAAAATGGAACCGTGTTTTGTATCTAAATGTCGTGAAATGCGCAACTGTATGTATTGAAAAGAGATAAATACTGGCTGATCACACTGAAAGCTACCACCAACTTGCCTAATTGTGAAAAGTGATAAGTGATTATCCAACAAATAAAAACATGTCAAAAGTTGTTATGTTGTTAATGGCAACGTACTGAAAAATAGCTTCGTATGGTATCATAACTTAGACATCTGATAAAATATAACGAAAATCACCCAATTCGGCTTGTGTAATTGCAAAAATAGTAATAACTGTTGAAAGCGAATAAATAAAACATGGTAAATGTGTTATGATGTTTGTGCAAAAGTACTGAAATATGGGTTTGTATGGTATCTAATTTAGATAACTACTGATAAAACATAACGAACATCACTAAAATTGATAAATGCCGAAGGCCACAAATAAAAACATGGCAAAATGTGTTATGTTATTAGTGGCAACGTACTGAAAAATGGGTTCTTTTAGTATGATAACATAGTAAAAGTGGGTTGGTTACTTGTGAAAAAAATTGTAAATGATGTACTTACACAAATTTTAAAAAAATGTGTTATAAATGTTTGTGTAAAAGTACTGAAATATGTTTCGTGTGGTATGATAATTTAGACAAATGATTAAACATAATGAAAATCACTAAAAGCAGATTGGTTAATTGTGGAAAATGGTACATGGTACAGTCACACAAATACAAACACGATAAAATTTGTCATGTTGTTACTGCAAAAATACTGAAATGTATTTTCGTATGACAATTTAGACAACTATTAAAACATCGAAAATCCGTATAAGTGGCTTATCTAGTTGTGAAAAAACACCAATAAATGTTAAGTTTACACAAATAAAACTTCTCAAATGTACTATGTTGTTAGTGAGAAAGGGCTGAAATGTGTTTTCGTGTGACTTGTTAATTTCGACATCTGATAAACACGCCGTTTGCGCTAATGAAATATGTTAATAAGAACCCTTTTAGTAGAGAAAAATAACTCAAAACACAGAGAGAACATAATTGAAGCTGCACATGAGAACCTAGTTTAAGACTCTAGCGAAAATATACTAAGAATATATTGGACCAAAGTAGACCCTGTTAGAAGTTAGTGAGACCATAATGATAATATGGTAGAACATAGTTGAAGAGCATACAGAGACCATCAAGCGACCATGGGTGAAGCGGGGCCTGAGAGAAGACTGTTTGGAGAATATTAGCTTTTGTGGTGTATATATGGCATGGGTTTTACATTAGTATGGTCAGGATTGGCCAATGTGAGAACCACTTTAACATAACCATAAAATAATGAGAACTATTGGCCAAAGGCACAGAATAATGTTTGCAGAATATTTTCTTTGTGGTGTCAATATGTTACGAGTTTTACATTTTCATGGTCAATATTTTACAATTTGAGAACCACTTGAATATAAGTATAAAATAATGAGAACCGTTGGCCAAAGGTACAGAAGTATGTTTGCAGAATATTAGTTTTTGTGTTGTCTATATGTCTCGGGGGGGGGGGGGGTTTACATTGTTATGGTCAGTATTTTACAATTTGAGAACCACTTGAATGTAAGCGGAAATCCCAAACATACCCACTAAACAAAATAAGGTCATGTTAATGTTAATACCCAGCAAAATCACCCCCACCGGCATAAGTGGGGGAAGGTGTGGTTATGCTAACCTCATTCACTTGAAGTGGCAGTGGAAATGTTCTTTATCGTGACTGTAATTATATTGCATTTGGCAGTTTTACAATCTGAACTTTGCGTGATCTTTCACATGTGGTTTAAAATTGGGTCGTTTTATATAAAAGATAGTGTCATAAATAAATTTCAGTAGAAAAACCACAACATACCCACTAATCAGATACAGTTATAACATGTTAATACGCAGCAAACTCAACCCCATAGACACAAGTGGGGGGGAGGTAGGGTTATGCCGATCTCATTCGCTGGAAGGTGCAGTGGAAATTTTCTCTATCACGAGCCCCGCTCATTGTGTCAGCCTAACAGCTAAAGAAAAACTGCCACTACCAAGCACCCACTCACATACACGTGCCTTTAACCGCTCTTACAGCATCCATACCTTGTTTTTATTACCATCGCCACAACACCCCAGACACGACCATGTGTTAATTACACTGTTCTGGCTAGTTTCCGCGAGTGTAATTATATTGCATCTGGCAGTTTTATGATCTGAACTTTGCGTGCTCTTTCACATGTGGTTTAAAATTGGTTCGTTTTATATAAAAAGATAGTACCATAAATAAATTTCAGTGGAAAAACCACAAAATAGCCACTAAACAAATACGGTCATAACATGTTAATACTCACCAAACGCAGCCCCACCGACACAAGGGGGAGAGATGGGGCTATGTAGACCTCATTCACTGGAAGGTTCAGTGGAAATTATCTTTATCACGAATCCAGCTCATTGTATCAGCATAACAACTAAAGAAAAACTGTCACTACCAAGAACCCACTCACATACACGGGCATTTAACCACTCTTACAGCATCCATGCCTTATTTTTATTGCCATCTCCACAACACCCCAGACAAGACCATGTGTTAATTACACTGTTCTGGCTAGTTTCCGCGAGTGTAATTATATTGCATCTGGCAGTTTTATGATCTGAACTTTGCATGCTCTTTCACATTTGGTTTAAAATTGGTTCGTTTTATATAAAAAGATAGAACCATAAATAAATTTCAGTGGAAAAACCACAAAATAGCCACTAAACAAATAAGGTCATAACATGTTAATACTCACCAAACGCAACCCCACCGAAACAAGTGGGAGAAGGTGGGGTTTTGCAGACCTCATTCACTGGAAGTCGCAGTGGAAATTTTTTTCTTTATCACGAGCCCAACTCCTTGTAGCACCAAAACACATAAAAGGAAAATTCCACTACCAAATAACAGACCCACCCCACACACATTCGCATCATTAGATACACAATTTCCCCGGATTCGGCCACCGCGAGTAGTATCGCTCCGGGCCACACTCCGCCGCCGGTCGGTTCGGCCGGTTTCGATTTCCGTCATATGGGATGTGCGGGCACACTCAGTACATTCAGCCGCACACTCGACACATTCACATCTCATTATTATATAAGGTATATATTAGCCGGATAAGTACCAGGTGACAACCTTTACCCGACTTTTGTATGACACGTTTATTGTTATTTGGGCTATATTAAAGCCCGTTATGTAACAGCACGGGGCATGGTGCCACCTTTGCACGATCACTCCGTATCCAGTATATTGTTATATGAGTTAAGTATTGTTCGGTTATGTAACATGACGTAACATGACGCCCATTTACACGGTCTCTCCAGGCCGAGTATAATGTTATATGGACTATAAAAAAGCACACTCGTGTCGATTGTATTATCCGGTTATGTAACATGGCACGACCTTTGCACGACCTGCACGACCTCTGCACGACCTGCACGACCTCTGCTTATCACCCTTATCCGGAGTATTTTGTTATATGGGCTATATGACTTATCATGGCATATCATGTCATATCATGTCATATCATGTCATATCCACGTCCTATTATGCTGGCTATATACTACTGTCCTTCTCCATCATTGTCATGAGTGCTGATCTCACGTAACAGCGTCACGCACCTTTGCTTATGCAACTGTTCCCGTGGTTTTCAGTGGCTTGACACAAAGCACACGCAAAGCAACTAACAACATGTCACACTAGTCAATATGAGTGACTCTGTATGAGATCAGTCACCAACAATTGATCATCATCGTGTAACATATTCTTTCCAGATCGTAAAATAATTCCAACATCTGTAAAATAAGTACCGACAATGTAGATAACATAAAAGACAAATTGAACGAACTACTTTGTGCAGACGACCTAGTACTAATAGCAACATCAGAACAACAATTTCAAGAACATATGAACAGACTCCACACAACATGCCAAAAATTCAACATCAAGATTAATATTGAAAAGACAGAAATAATGGCAATAGCAAAGAAAGAAAGAAATATCTCTATCGATGATAAACACCTTAAACAAGTAAAGGAGTTCACTTACTTAGGAAGCATTATATCGAGTGATGGGAAAACCAGTAAAGAGATACAAAATAGATGCAACAAAATATACTAGATTCTGGGACAGATGTCACGTATTTTCAAGAACAAAAATGTAAATATAGACACTAAAGTTGCATTATACAAGACTATTATTATTCCGTCACTGTGCTACCAGTGCCAAATCTGGACAAGGACAATTCAAGACAAAAAATAGTGACAGTAGAAATGACATGTCTACGAAGAATGCTCGGAGTGTCAAGAAGAGATAGAAACGATAACATCAGACAGATAACCAAAACAATACCAGTATTGGAACATATCAAAAGACAACAAATCAAGTGGTTTTCACACGTTTCGAGATTACCAACATATAGCATTCCACAAATGACCATGACACATAGACATAACGGCTATAAAGTCAGAGGCAGACCATGTAAAAGATGGATCACATAAATTAAAGAAGCCACAGGAACAAGCTTACAAACAGCACAAAAGAAGGCCATCTCTTCCACCCCTGACGCCGCAAGGCAAACAAGGGCCACATCTATAGATAGATAGATATAATTTGTTTGTATTCGTCCATCACACGTGATAATGACCAATTTTTTACATCCACTTTTGAAAATTATGTTAGAATTATGACCATACATAATAGTTCATAGATGGCTAATGAGCCCTATTTGGGCTGTAAATGATCTTGGGCAGTTTGAACATGGAATGACCACTGTAGGCGGCTTTTGTTAAAGTCTTGTCGATGAGTATGCATACATTCCATATCCTAGAGTCAGTGGTAAAACCTTTTCCTTTTGCTAAAATACTAATAACATGAAAATGATAACTCCTAAACGGTGTCTCGATGTCAGTATGAGTACAATAAAAAAATCCAAGCCTGCTTCTCTGTCACCATTTCGTCGAATCATCGTCATCATGTGCCATATGCTTACCAGAACGCGGTCTTCCTTATGGATTCTCTGAACACTCCGAGATTCTGGACACGTTGACTTGCTGCAGGTAGAGACATGTTTAAACAATCTGATATCTCACTGCACCATCGTCGTCTTGGACGCCCTCTGTCCCTGTTAACTCTGCCTTCGTCTGTTAATCTTTTCATGCTGTTATGTCTCTTTATATGAAAAAAAACCCCAGTTCTCTTGTTAAGATGGTGTTAAGGAGCCAGCCCTCTTCGACGCTTATTGATTTAACACTTCTTGATTTGTCTTTTTTAGCTGTCCATGGTACACGCGCAATTCTTCTGTAACATCTCATTTCGAAAGCAGCGATTTCGTCGTTTAAGTATGTATAATCGATTCACGATCAGTTCCTGTTATTATTAATCTCGTAATTCTTTTGTAATTATAATTTCCCTATACCTTTAGTTCTTCTAACGTGAATGATTGACATGACGTCTGAACATTTGTGATGTTCCTACTGTTTATTTCGTGACAAATATCTCGTTGTCAGCATACTTTGACAGTGATGGTACTTTCTCTTCTGTAGGAATCTACAAGTATGCTGCTTGTTTCATAGAGTAGGGTTTATATGTATATTCCAGTGTACGTTGTCGTCTATGAGAGTTATTATCAAGATGTGCTTACTTTATTTGTTTTGATAAATGTCTTTCTTTTCAAAGTTAATATTTTCTTTTCTTTCTTATACTGCCACGCCATGTGCTTCAGCCAGTTCTTCTTTAGTTTTTGGAGTGTATGGACCCAGTATTATACACATCTCTTCCGCGCTCCTTTTAACATTGGCTCCTTAGCTGCCGGGAGTATTCGATTATTAAAGTCTTTGATAATAATTTTGATATCTCTCTTACTTATATGCCTCTTGTACGTATATTTGCTCTACGTATGCTGTTGTGCCAATTTGCTTTACACTAGCTTCATCTTAGCTTAGTTGATCTTGCAGTTATTTTGTTTTCTCGAATGGTTACTAGGCAATGATCACAACCACCAGAGCAGTTCACCAATTATTCTAGAACTATTCCAACCAGTTCTGGAGTGCATGATGCCAGTTTTGGATTGGAGATGATATGCCATCTTCTTGAGTAAAATGTTGGTGGATTTTTGTTAAGATGAATTAGGTTATAGGTCTCTTGTCAATTTTCTATCTCTTCTCGAATTCTGTCTAAATTATTGTATTACCATCTTTGAATGTGGCTGATCAAGTTTCGCACTGCCAGGAAGTGTTTGCTTCGGATGTTTATATTAGTCATGTTTACTGAGAAGTAATTAGGGAAGTGGAAATATAATATATAGGATTAAATGGGGAGGGGGTGGTTCTTTTTATGAATTATCTGGTATAATGAACCTTTCTAGTTTCTTCCGCATTAATGTTATTCTTGACTAATGTTAGTATGTCACCTTTCATTGGATCTATCAACTCGAAAACGTTGGTAACCTTGTATGTTTATGGTTTTATTTTTGTGCCGCGACATGCAGGAGTCCGGAGTCATGAGAGAGCCGACAGTTTGGCCACACGTGGCTACTACGGCTGTTGGCGGAGCGATGGATCGGGCAGATATTTTTATCGCCCTACAGGAAAACGCACGAACAAATGACTGTATAAGTGACGATGACTCTTGTTCCATGACTAGAATAAGGGAGCTTGGTTTGAAATGTGGTGTCGCTAGAAAGGAGCTGTTTCGTGGACGAGAAAGAATGATGGTCAATCAACGGCATACTGCAACCGTCAAAGTGTAATGATGGTTGCACTCAAGGAGAGATCTGAGCACCTATGGACTTGTCCGGAGTGCAGCGACAATGATCCAACGACGATTACCAACTAGTTAGTAATTTATGATATTTTTTTTTCATTTCTTCTTCTTCTTATAATCTTTCTTCTATCTTCTCAGTAAATACTAATAGTTGTCTAGTGTATTGTTTTTTTCTAAGTCTGTATTTTTATTACCTTATTACCTTATGAGAATGGAACCTGATTGCCTACCATCTATAGTATACAAAAAAGGAGTATTTCTGGTTGCAGAGCAAGATGAATACCAAGAGATAGAAGCATTGATAGCATCAAAGGCATACTACACCAACATGGCATCACAACAACAAACGCAATACAATTGGCTAAAGATCGAAGACTTAGACTCACACGAGACCTCACGACCCTAGTGGCTAGGACAAGACAAGACTCTTCTCCTTCTAACCTCGACTGTTCCTTGCACAATCATTTTCGAAAGTGAGTCGTGTCTCGTTACGTGTCAACATACAGCTTCACACGATAGTCACACATCTTAATCAACCAATTATATCTTTAACAGCTGTCAGTCAGTTTCTCTTTTGCCAAGTGTGGCACATAGGGTGGATGTCATAGTTCTCCATGCCTGTCGGTCAGTTGCCAAGGGTTGCAGGTCTTGTGCATTTATGCTTGCTGATTTTAATTCATTCATAACAGTTCTTCTGAGCGGTGTTTTTGGTCTTCCCTGTTTTCTTTCCCGTCTGGTGTTCACATGAAGGCTTGTTGTGGAATTCTGTCTTCCTTCATTCTAAATATGTGGCCTATGTATGTCCAGCGACGTTTTCTGATGATGTTCGTCACATATTCTTGTTTTGTCTCCTCTCTTAGTATGTCGTTTGATTTGAAATTTTTCCAATTAGTATTTGTAATTTTTCTGAGGCATCTATTCTCGAAGGCAACTAACTTCATATCCATTATTGCGGTAGATTTCCAACTTTCACATCCATATGTCAATGATGGAATCACACTTGCATTAAATAATGGCATTTTGATGTGTTGGATGCGATCTTCGATCTCCAGATGTTTGAGAGTTTGTTAAAGGCGAGAGTGATTCGAGTCTTGATTTCTGAGTTGGTATCCCCGTCTGCTGTTATCTTGCTTCCCAAATATACGAAATGTGAAACGTTGTCTAGTATATTATCATCTAGTTTAATTGATTCTGTCAGGCCGGTAAAGTTCGTAATTTTGTGTGTTTATTTGATGGCCTATCCTGTTGCGCGAAAAATTTGAGTCTTTCTGGTTTTTCTTGAAGATCTTGGTGTGTTGAACTCAGTAGAGTAATATCATCTGCAAAGGTTAGATTTTTGTGGGTCTTGTTGTTTAGCCATTTGATTAATAGTTGTTTTTGGTCTGTGCATTTCCTCATCACTCAGTCAATCGCGATGCAAAACAGTATTGGGGACAAACACATCCTTGCTTTACTCCCATTGTTACTGGAAACCAGCTGGAAAAACCACTTTCTATTCTTACAGAGGAAGCCGTATCGGAGTAAAAAGCTTTCATGATATTGATGTATTTCGTCGGGATACCGTAAAGAGTAAGAACTTTCCAGAGAATTATTTAACAGCTGTACATGACAGTAAAACATCTTAATCAACCAATCATATCTTTAGAACGTGTAGATGACAGTTACACATCTTAATAAACCAATCATATGTTTAACAGTTTTACATGCCAATCACACATCTTGATCAACCAATCATATCGTTACAGCTACATATGACAGTCACATATCTCAATTAACCAATCATTTCTTTAACATCTGTACACGACAGTCAAATGTCTTAATCAATCTTCTGTGCCATTTCGCGGTATTCATTACTGTAAAATTCATAAGTAAACAGCTGAAGTCGGATGTGTCAGGCCCATTAGGGCATATATTGCTGTTAAGGTGTAAAACCATGAAACAACGCATTCCGTTACCCGGACTACATCCTGCTAATATGCAGGAGTTTGAACGCATAGGAAGACGTCATCTACAAGTCCTGTATTCATCACGTGGTTAGTCCCATAAGAACAGTATTAGCCTCCATATGCTGCGTTTTAAACTTGTGTTTAGCAGCGAGAAGTCTGACTTAGACACCAATTTTTAGATCATCACGTCAGTCTACTCTTGGGAAAGTAGTGGTGTGATTTCACATTCTTGTCCGTTGACCGTCTTGTTTGGCCATACAAAGATTAAAAGAGTGGACGGCCATGCCTTTTATAATAAAGGGCACAAAATAGTTAGAATTTTGGAATAAAGAACTAAACATTGTTTCTTATAGATAGTCAACATGATCCTGCCTCGTGTGATGTCCGTCTAAGATAGTCAACAAGATCTTGTCTCGTGTGATTTCCGTCTAGATAGTCAACAAAATCTTGTCTCGTGTGTTGTCATACTGGATAGTCAACAAGATCTTGTCTCGTGTGTTGTCCGTCTGGATAGTCAACATGACCTTGCATCGTGTGCTGTCCTTCTAGATAGTCAACATGATATTGCCTCGTGTGTTGTCCTTTTAGATAGTCAAAATGACATTTCATCGTTTGCTGTCCTAGATAGTCAACGTGATCTTGTCTCGTGTGCTGTCCTTCTAGATAAGCAACATGAGCTTGCGCCTTGTGAAGTCCTTCTAGATAGTCAACATGAGCTTGCGCCTTGTGATGTCCGTTAGATGGTCAAAATGACCTCGACACGGCTCTCCTTATAGATACTCAACATGATCTCGCCTCGTGTGCTGTCAAATGTCCTGGATTGTTCGCGCTACGAGATCACTTGTGTAATAGAGATTTCAGAGAGAAATGACTTTTCGTTTAGATATTTCATTGCGTGTGTTTAAGTGATACTCTATTTATGTACACGCTTGCAGATAATGGGTGGGTGGGTTGGGGTGATCAAACCTCCTTTCCACTTACGTAATGAAAACATGAATTTTAGTACAAGGAATTTAACCAACCAATCAACCCCGTCCCTCTTGACAATACTCAAAAGTGAGCGAATGACATGTTTAATTAAAGAAAAAAGATACACCTATCTCCCTCTTTACTGATCTATTGTTTATGTAATGCACACAACCTTCTGCAATATAGGTTATACTAGGGATACCAACTAACTGTTCAATCAATCAAATCAATAAAACCCATAACCCTTCAGGGTCGTAGGGGTACCACATTGGAAGCTTCAGCACACAGAGTCCTCCAGCGAATTCTATCCTCAGCGATGCGGATGAGTGTGGAAATATCTTGCCCTGTCCATTCCTTGATGTTGTCTGTCCATGTCTTTATTTGTCCTCCTCTGCTTCTTCCACCCTCGACAGTTCCCTGCAGTATTGTTTTTGACAAGGAATCGTGCCTGCATACATGTCCGAACCATGCTAGTTTTCGTCGTTTCACTATTGAAAGCAATGGCTCCTGGACACCTGCACACATCTCTACTTTATTTCTTACGTACACATTGGTCTTATGTTCCCTATAGGAAATTCGTAGAATTCTTCTATAGCATTTATACTCGAAAGCCTGTAATCTCCTCTCCATGTCCGCAGTGAGTGTCCAACTCTCACAACCATACAACACAACGGAAAGCACCAGCGACCTATACAGTTTGATTTTCACTCCAACACTGATGTTGCTTTTCCAAATCACAGTTAGCATTGACAAGGACGCTAAAGCCATCCCCAGCCTTATTTTTAGTTCTGCTTTGCATTTACCATCGCTGCATATACTGGATCCGAGGTATTTGAAGGTATTCACCTCTTCAAGCTTATGTCCATTCATCATGATATTAGTCTGGTTTTCTGTGTCTCTGCTGTTTACCAAGATTTTGCTCTTATCTGAATTGATTTCCATTCCGTACTTGCTGGTAACGTTTTCTAACTTTGATGTTAATTCTTGTAATGATTGTTCTGACCCAGCTATAAGATCAATATCATCAGCGAAACGCAAGTTGCAAATAGGGCGACCTCCGATCGATATAGACGTGTTGTAGACATGCAATGCCTCTTGTATGATGTGCTCTAAGTATATGTTAAAAAGTACTGGGGACATTATGCATCCCTGTCGAACTCCCACAGTTGTTTTGAAGAAAACTGTTAGAAATATACTAACTGTTAGAAATATACCAACATAGCTCTATTGTCATAAATATACCAACATAGCTCTATTGTTATAAATATACTAGCATAGTTCTATTATCATAAATATAGCAACATTGCCCTGTTACCATAAATACACAACATTGCTCTGTTATCATAAATATTGCTCTATTATCATAAATAGGCATATACCAAAAGCACTCCGTTACAATAAATATCAGGTCATTGCTAATTTATATGTTATAAGGTTTACATTAAATGCATATTTTTTTTCTTAAAAATTCTCTTGCACTGAATATAAAATTGTAGACTGACATGAAATGTTTCATCTTGTGTCTATGCATAATTTTGGCAAGCAATATTTGTAAAACATCACATGACAATCATAAAATCAATATTAAGCAGATGTCCCAATGGGTACAAACTCCTTTCCTAACTGACAAACATTTTCTTTTGATTTATGGAGATATCTGCAGCTAATTGTTATTAATATGAATGCAAGCTAACGCAGGAAACAAATCTTATCAATCACATCAGGAAGAGGCAGTCCTCGTGTAATTGGGCATATAATCAGAATAGGATTAACTACTGTCAATCATCAAGAGGAGCACAAATTGGGGATATGAACAATGTTTAACCTTTGTTAATATGCTCAAACTATTCTGGAGAGAATATGTAGGATGATACACTCAAGATGTTCACGTCTAATAGTGGATATATATATCTATGGTAACTGTATTAATGCCAGTGTAATGATGAAACACGAAAATGGAATAAAAGATTAGCGCAATTGAGATTTGTCATGAATATCGTAAGAGGCGACTAAGGAGGTTTTGCGAGTATGGTTGACTTACTCATGCATAAATGGTCAATTTACACTTTATGCTGAATTTGGAGGTGCCAGAAGGTGCTGATACCGCAGCGAAGCTTTGAAGCGTAACAGCCTGCATTCCCTAAGAGCAATTTTTGTTATTAAAGAAAACATACATTTGTGTTAAATTTCGCAATATAAGACATAATGTTATTTGACTAAATCAATAGACAATTAAAGTATATGAGTAAAGATAAATAACACGTTCAAGGAACAGATTTCCAGCAATAATACATAAAGCAATAATTTAGCGAGTACATACATGAAGCATCAACGCACATATTTACAAAGAACATTACTCGAGGAAGACAAAATTTCAAACAAAATTAGAGGAAACAAACACACCAACAAAACATTAGAGAAGCAAACAAATTACAGAGCATTAGAGCAAGCAACAACATGGGACATCTTAAAAGAGAAAGAAAACATAAGGAGCGACAATAGAAGAATTAAATACATGGAACATTAGAGGAAGCAAACACAAAAGAACACCATTAGAGGAAGCAAACACAAAAGAACAACATTAGAGGAAGCAAACACAAAAGAACAACATTAGAGGAAGCAAACACAAAAGAGCAACATTAGAGGAAGCAAACACAAAAGAACAATATTAGAAGAAGCAAACACAAAAGAACAACATTAGAGGAAGCACACACACAGAACAATATTAGAAGAAGCAAACACAAAGAACAACATTAGAGGAAGGAAATACAAACAACATCCTTAAAGGAAACAAACACAAAGAACAACATTAGAGGAAGCAAACACAATGAAAACCATTAGAGAAAACGCACACAACGAATAATATTAGAGGAATCAAACATATGGAATAATATTATATGAAGCAAACACAAGGAACAATATTAGGGGAAGCAAACACAAGGAACAATATTAGGGGAAGCAAACACAAGGAACAATATTAGGGGAAGCAAATACAAGGAACAATATTAGGGGAAGCAAACACAATGACCTATGCTAGGGGAAGGAATGACAAGGACAAATGTTATATGAAGGAAACACAAATGAGCAACATTAGAGGAAGCAAACAAAAAGAACAACATTAGAGGAAGCAAACACAAGGAAAACCATTAGAGAAAACGCACACAACGATTAATATTAGAGGAATCAAACTAATGAAAGAATATTATATGAACCAAACACAAGGAACAATATTAGGGGAAGCAAACACAAGGAACAATATTAGGGGAAGCAAACACAAGGAACAATATTAGGGGAAGCAAACACAATGACCTATATTAGGGGAAGGAATGACAAGGACAAATATTATAGGAAGCAAACACGTGCACATTTAGACGAAACAAATACGTGCAACATTAGAGGAAATAAACACATGCAACTTTAGAGTAGGCAAACACATACAACTTTAGAGGAAGCAAAACAGAACGACTTATTGAACAACTTCAGAACAAGCGTAGTTTAGATACTTGTGATACTTGAACAAAAAATAAACAGAATTAAAACAAGTAAACACATGCAAGATTAGAAGAATAAATATAGAGGCCATACATGGTACCTGATTAAAACTCTCATGAGAAAGATTACATGAGATGAAATGCACGAGAATGGCTGTGAACGTCACCAGAAGAGACCAAATGAGAAATGAAGACATCCGGAAGATATTAAAGACTATATCATGCAAACAATATATTTATAGACAACAGATCGACTTGTCCAGCCACCAGTATACACACCAGACATACAACAGTAGAAAAACGGCTACAAAACGAGAGGAAGACCAAGAACAAGATGGGCAAATTCAATCAGAGAGATTGTTAAAAATCACGGCCTAGCCATGACAAGTGTAACAAAGTTGTCCAAAGATGGAAAACTTATTCTCCCCATGACGCCTAACAGTATCTGTGGAAAATACAATAAATAAGTAGACAGAAATACATAGAATAACATATGAGGATGCAAATACTTAGAGTAATATCAGTAGAGTCAAGTACATGGAATAATATTAGAAGATGCAACTACATGGAAAATAGCAGAATAGTCAAGTACATGGAATTATATTAGAGGGAGCAGCCACATGGAACAATAGTAATAAAAGCAAACATATGGAACAATCTTAGAGGTAACAAAAACATGGCACAACATTAGAGGAAGAAAACATATGACAAATTAGAGGAAAGAAAACATATTCAACATCATATTCAAACACACATAGATCAAACATACACAAGGAGAAACATTAGATAAATATTGAAAGAATGTCACATAACTACTTATTTGTTCTATCTCTAATTAGAGAACATTGACACATACAATTGCATTATGAGTGTATCTTCCACAACAACTAATGGCCGGGCATCTGTGATTTCTTTGACATCATCTAAACGGACGGTCAGATTAATAATTCCTACTCATATCCTTGTGGGAAGGGTTGAGTCACTCGCTCGCGCTCGCGCGCAAGCGCAAGGCGCTCACCCACAACGGAGAGTGTTGTGTTAGGCGTCAGTCCTTCTCCAAACAGAAAGATTTGCTGTGTACAGAACTCAACCCTGTAACAACTGGGAATAGAGCGACTCATTGACTTTTTCAAATGATCATTACCTGGATCTAACTTGTTGATTTACCGTCCCCTCCTTACATAACAGTTTGTGTAACCGTGTTTTAAAATTATTATCATTCTTGTGTTTTCAAACTTCGTTTTGTTGAAGTGAAGGTTCAATTAATTTAAGTTTGTCCCAACTCTTTTTCAATTTAGATGTCTCATAAAACTAACAAATATTAATAGCAATACTCTTGCCATTGTTGAAATACATATTTCATTTGAATTACTTCTTTTACTTATTTCTAATATAATTGGTAGAATAATTTAATTTTAGTAACCAATTTGACATAGAGACTATCACAAATAAAATAATATCACAAGTTGAATAACTATGTTATATTATGTTACCACAGTAGCTGTTATATCATATTATAAGCAGTAGTAAGCTGTTCTCTGTACTTTATAAGCAAGAATGAGTTTGTCTCTGCGCTAAAACTCTATAAGTAGCAATAAGCCGTTCTCTGTGCTAAAACTGTATAAGTAGAAATATGATGTTCTCTGTGCTAAAACTGTATAAGTAAAAAATAAGTTGTTTTCTGCGCTAAAACTGTATAAGTAGCAATAAGCCGTTCTCTGTGCTAAAACTGTATTGTACGAGTATCAATAAGTTGTTTTCTGTGCTAAAACTGTATAAGTAGAAATATGATGTTCTCTGTGCTAAAACTGTATTAGTAGAAATATGATGTTCTCTGTGCTAAAACTGTATAAGTAGCAATAAAATGTTCTCAGTGTATAGTTAATTGCTTGCTCTCATTGTTATTCCTCTAAAATTGCAGTGTTTAGTTCCAGATACGTTGATTTGCCAATTGATCAGTTTAAAATGAAACCAGGTTGGAATATGGGGATGGTAGATAGGAGAAATGATAGTGGGAAGGTAGAATACAGAATAATTACCTTAACAGTTTTAAATGTGTTAACCTTTGGTACTTTAATTTTGCACTGAAAGGGAATGTAACATCTATGGAGTTCGCAGTGAGCTTGCGGACTTACGATGTCGATATTGCCTTACATCAAGAATAAAAGACCTCATTGTTAAATGTAAACAATGACTCAATTGACTATTCCTGTGTTTTTATCACTATGATTATAATTTGTGTGATAGCCAATAAAATCGCGGAAAAAGTCAAATGAGTAATTCTAGATTGTTTCCCAATTAGCCGGTAGGTTTTCTAATGCCGAGTGATTGCGCAAGCCACGATATTATTTTGATATAGTTAGAAAAAAACCGTGTATCCAAACTATTTGTGTGACCATATTTGTTTGCATGTTTCATTAATCATTTACAAAATATAACCGATGATTGCATTTCGATAAACACTTGGATCATTGGCTGTTTGTGTTTCTGTTTCTCGATATGCTCATGCTAAGGGACTTGAAGCTTAAAACCAGCAAACAACAATTATTGAAATTATAATTTGGCATCTTTTTTTTTTAATTATAAGGCAAGATTCAGTGTGGTCGTCTGGAATGGGACCAACAGTTTTGTTTAGAACTTTGAAGTTCGAAAGGACGTCGCCATCCGCTGAAACGTTTCCAACATTATAAGACTTCATGAGTTTGAAATATCCAATGTCGAACATCACAATGTTCGCTGCCGTTAACAGTTTTCAGCTAGTAAAGTTAGATATTTAACGGAATAATTCCTTGTGTATCTCTCTTAGCATCGTATTTAACAGTTTGGCTAAGATAGATTGCGATTTGATATTTCATGAGTTAAGTTGCTAGTTGCTAATCATTGAATCAGTTTTGTGAGCAATTAAAAATACTTTAGGGTCGGATTCGCTCCGCGGGGAGTATTGTACCACCACTACTTTATCCAACCATAGTGTTTCACAGACATTTCTTAGCGAAATAGCTCTTCTGTGTTATTAGTTACTCACCAGTGTGCTAATAATAACCGTTTATTTGCATTATTGAAGTTGCCTCTACGGATAAGGTATGTTATGGAACCAAAAACTGTCTTAGTGGTGTGCATGTTTTATCACATAATTCAAGTTTTACACGAATAATTACAGCTGAATTTTACGTATTTGCAACGAGAGAACAAATATTTTCTGCATAAAATTTAGTTCATAAACTTTAATTGGTGTGGTTGGCTTGATCAAAATAAACCTTATGTAGAATTGCTAAATCCGTTCAATATTAAATTTTCTACTATATATATATATATATGTTTTATTAGAATGTTTAGTGAATCTTTACTTCCAATCCCTCTCCTCCCTATGTCTATTGGAGTGGGGGGTGTCAATAAATTATGTCACCACTGTTCTGGCAATGTTTGACACCATTCCAATGTCAACAACTTCTTAAAAATGAGGGACCTCTCCTCCCTGCTTATTTATGTGAACAATACCCCCCCCCCCCCCCCCCGAGGTAGGGAGCATTACGTTCTGCAAAGCAGATGTCTCATAGAGAGATATATCGTCCCTTCTTTAAAAAAATTTTAAGAGGCGTCATATTTTTTCTTCAGATTTTTAGAAAAAAAGCCAAATTCGCACAATTTCATTGGTTTTATAAAAACCATTTTGTTGACGAGAACATTTGTCAAACTCCCTACCTTTCATAATGTCAACAACTGTCAGACATTTTCAAACCGCTCCCTCCAATTGTTTACGCAACTTATGGATGGCCCCTTGCTTGATATTTCCTTCCATACAGAACTTAAAAACTGTAGCTGTTGCCGTGTAGATGTTGAAACGATGACAGAATACTAAGAATAGTTGATTGTGTGTGCAATAGTTCGTACAACATTCAAGGGTGGCGCAACACCGTGAGATAATAGATGAAAATCCCCAAAATGTAACAGCTACGTGTATGATATTATTATTACTGTATAATTTTATATAAACTGCAGCTGCCATCCATGTCGATTGACAGGGCCGTGCCGTGCTATAATGCATTGAGGCTGCCTCATCAGGCGACATCAATCAAAATACATTTTCGGGGGCGGTATCGACAAAAAAACGTGCAAGTGGGGGGGGGGGGCGGCATTTAAGAGACTTTATCATACTGAGAAAATCTACCGCACGTCCCTGTCGATTGAATATGTGATAATAACGTTTTTAAAAACCCAGATTTAAGAAGCAATAAATGCAAGAACATCGCATTGACGGTAAGTCATTGCTGTCAATAACAAAAACAACCGCGATAGTCAGATATCATTATCTATAAATAGAAGCAAATGCCTCCGTTAAGAAATATTGATGAGTATATTTATAAATGAATGCTAGGATTATTATCGCAGTATTGCAGTATAGTTGGAAAGTTCTTGCAATAGTCCTTAGTCACAATGTTGCAGTTGAGTTCGAAATTTTGTGGGAAAAGGTCTTATTCACAATGTTGCAGTAGAGTTGGAAATTTCGCGCAAGAGATCTTAGCCACAACTTTGCAGTAAAGTTGGAAAATTTGTGCAAGAGGTGTTAATCACATGCCGTATAATTGGAAAGGCAAGGATAGTTGGATATCGAGGACAAGAAAACTCCTGTGTGTAGAAATACCGAGCTATTGAGAAGATGAAATGTTCTGTAATCATGTGCATTAAGGAACATACTATGCAGTAACACAACTTTATTTCATGATGTTCACTGATTATTTTCAAGATGCTAGAGTTTTGTTCACCTCAAACTGATGATTTCTCCTTTGTTCAGAAAGAGATGAAAGCTTCTTCTTCTACGTTTGTTTTCAAACTCACCGTTATCAGGATGTAGCCCGGAGAAAGGAATATATTGTCCTAGCTGATGTCAGTTACGCGTGTTTCGATCAAAGACATCTGACTTTAACAAATGTCCTTTTGGGAGTCACTATGCCCTGCCACGGAATCTGTAACCAATCTTACATACAATTTTGAGTCACCTACTACGACATTTTGGAATTCATTCAGAGGAGCGAGGTAGTCTAGTGGATATTGAGTTTGCTTGATATCACCGGGTTACGGCGTGCCAGTTCGAAACCATATCCGGAATTAAAAAAGAAAATTCGAGCTGTGATTTCTCGCTTGACACGAACACTTGTACAGTCGACTCTACTGTAAATCTGTACCTGACGCATGAGTTAGGGGAGGTAAAAGAAAACAGCAAGGAAAGGAATTGACCACTCTCAGCTAATAGTTGCTGCGGTCAGTACGAGGAGTTATCTTCATCCACGACGAGAGATTGCTGCCATGGGACCTGTCTTTACTACGACATAATACTATCAATCTTTGCTCCTCTTTGGGTTGGGCAACATACGATCGATGCAACACGATAGACGCAACACATTATCGAAGCAATACACGATCTAAGCAATAAAGTAATTGCTGACCAAAGGAAAACGTTAGAAATAAATTAATACCGCTGACCATAGAAAACAAATTAGGCTTCCTAGATCGGACAATAGCAATGAAGTGCTGGCAATGCACTTATAATGCACTTGTATTATATGCACTTGTAAAACCATAATGCACATGTAATAAATTTGCTGCTCTAATCATGCAACTAAATTCTACTCACGAGCATAGACGTTCCTAGCATCCTACTATCAATTCAAACATTCTTGAATAAAGTGAAACAACCCATTGTCTATAATATTATGTTAGATTATAGAAAAATGGTAGTATCTTATACTAATACGGACTTGGTTCAATTCCCGTAAGTCTCAAGAATTTTATACTAGAACGCTGCAGGATCGTAGATACGTCTTCGATGGGATTGGTGGGTGGGGGGATTCAGTGGGCCTAGACTGTGCTTATATCTGCATATATATCTTTTATATCCCTGGCCAAGACTGTGCTTATATCTGTAGATTTATCTCTTCTATCCCTGGCCTAGACTCATAATTCTCATAATTTCTTATTAGGGAACTTCTTCAGCTATTTGTTCTTTAATCGGAGGTACTTGTCAACATGTAGACATAGATGTATCTATAATCTTGAACTTTTCCACATTTGACTGCGGACTCGGTTGCGTCCTGTTCTCATACGCAGAATTATAATTTGCTCTGGCCTGTTCGTTGTTTGTTATAATCATCATCATCATTAGGTGCCGTCTCCGCAACGAAGGTTGCCTGAAACGTATCTCCAACATCTCCTGTCGCTTGTCTTGGTGGTGCACTCTGCTAGACAGTAACCTGTCCATCGTGTGATGTTAGTCTCCCACTTGTACTCTGCCTACCTCTTGCTCGCTTCCCTTTGACTTTACCTTCAAGTAAGGTCTTCAATAAGGTGGCATGTCTTTAATGTGTCCAAAGTATATTATTTGCCTGATCTTTATTTCTCTTAGTAGTTCTTTCTTCATATTAAGTGTCTTTAGCACCTCTTTATTTGTTTTCTTCTCTTTCCATGATGTTCTCCATATTCTTCTATATACCCACATCTCAAAGGCATCAATAATAAATATACCAAAAACTCTACATAAACCCACACATTTATGAAAATGCACTCAGCCTATCAATCCCGTAGATCCCCCTACACTAGGAAATCTGAATATGACATTTAGTAATACGAGTCTAGTTGCCCAACCCCCAGTGACAATTTTCTTTGCATCAATCAATATCAATAAACCCATATCCCTTCAGGGTCGTAGGGGTACCACATTGGATGCTTCAGCACACAGAGTCCTCCAGCGAATTCTATCTTCAGCGATGCGGATGAGTGTGGAAATATCTTGCCCTGTCCATTCCTTGATGATGTCTGTCCATGTCTTTATTTGTCCTCCTCTGCTTCTTCCATCCTCGACAGTTCCCTGCAGTATTGTTTTTGGCAAGGAATCGTGCCTGCATACATGTCCGAACAATGCTAGTTTTCGTCGTTTCACTATTGGAAGCAATGGCTCCTGGACACCTGCACACATCTCTACTTTATTTCTTACGTACACATTGGTCTTATGTTCCCTATAGGAAATTCGTAGAATTCTTCTGTAGCATTTATACTCGAAAGCCTGTAATCTTCTCTCCATATCCGCAGTGAGTGATCAACTCTCACAACCATACAACACAACAGAAAGCACCAGCGACTTATACAGTTTGATTTTCACTCCAACACTGATGTTGCTTTTCCAAATCACAGTTAGCCTTGACAAGGACGTTAAAGCCATCTCCAGCCTTATTTTTAGTTCTGCTTTGCATTTACCATCGCTGCATTTACTGGATCCGAGGAGTTCTTAGCATAAAGATCATCAAATTCTTTAGAATAAGTGGGAAGCACACACGATACTGAATGAATATAGAATAGATAAATAGAAGAGATAAATCTACAGATATAAGCACAGTCTAGGACAGGGATATAAGAGATACATCTACATATATAAGCACAGTCTAGAACAGGGATAGAAGAGATAAATCTACAGATATAAGCACAATCCAGACTAGATAAAGAAGAAGACATATTGATTATAAATTTAAATTTCATTCATGAAATATATTAATTAAGTGATACTAACAGAAATTGACATGAAATGACAGTTACTTATCACCATCAGAAAAAAAACAGCAACTCACATTTTCTGCCTACAGAAAAGAGATTTTATAGAACATAACTGGCAAAAGGGGGAGAGATAAAAACAGACACGGGTAGCAGCGATACTGGATGGTTTGACGCCGGTGCATTATGGATAGTCAGCATTAATGAGATAAAGTACACACCACCGCACAGAGAGTTTTTACAATAAAATATATCATCCCACACGATACAATATTAGAGTTCATAGTGCTCCCACCACAGCGTACTTATGAGCAGACCAGACAAATAAATAAAAACATCCAATTACCGGAGACTTTTTTGAGCTATCAACAGAAATCAAATATAGATGCAACATAGCATACCGGATCTTGGGGAAAATGTCTCCTATTTTCAAAAACAAATATGTGAGCATGAACACCAAAAATGCACTATATAAAATGATCAGCATACCATCGCTATGTTACCAATGTCAAACATGGACACTAACAACAGAATCCAAAAGAAAACTTGTTACAACAATAATGACTTGTCTACGTAGAATCATTGGAGTAACAATAAGAGACAGAATCAAGAACGGAAACATACGAAGACTGACAAACAAAATGCCAATCCTGAAGTACACAAGAAGACAACATGTAAAGTGGTTTTCGCATGCGTCCAGACTACCATCAGACAGTGCCACTCAAAAAACATTACTATACAGACACGATGGATGCAAAGCCAGGGGCAGACCTCGCAAACGAGGGATTACAGAAATAAAAAAGTCAACGAAAACAAACATACAGTATATGAAGCACACAGAAAACCCATTTCCAGAGAACTTCTACCCCTGACGCTGCAAGGTATACAGCGGAAAGAGAGATAATAAAAGAACTCGGCAGCTATGATATTGGTGTAACTAATAGAGGCTATTCAGTTCTCGCCACCAATGAAAAGAAAGAAGTAGCCTCTCGTATTGACGCACAATACTGCACTGTAGTAACTTGTTTCTGTCGATTAATAAAAAAAAAAGATTCTGGTAACAAATGTTTGCTATGTAGCTATCTCTTCAGTGCGCCGTGGCTCCCACTTATTATTGCATGGTAGTGGTTGTTATATTCTTGAAATGGTCGAGCACTTTTAAATTTTAGAATATCCACACTCTAATATTCATCTTTGGCTGTACCTATGTTTAAGCACAGCTACTGGTATTTTTACTGTTATAGAGCACTTTCGACAGTGTTTGTGCTATCGTTATATAAATTATGCGCGTGTTTAATTGAATGTGACATTATTGTAACTATTAAGCAAACGTTGAATAACTGAAATAATTTTTGTGTGCTTATGTAAAACGTTGCTTATTCAATTGTTGGTGTCTGTTACGCTAATGCCAATTATAACATATTTTGTGATTTCACTTCTTCACGATCCATCCTTATGTCTCTGGCCATTAAGAGAAATGTCAGAGAGAGAGAGAGAGAGAGAGAGAGAGAGAGAGGCTGCGTCATTTTAATAATGTTTATTTCTTTCACTCCTAAAGTCTAAATGGAAACAAAGAATAGAATGATACTGTCACCTGAAATACATGTCGTTAGAGCGACAAAGGAAGTTAGACATTGTGTTGGGCACCAGAACCTGGGATCTGCACCTACTAGGGACATGCCTTGAACGACGGGAGTGAATCAATCCTTGTTTCTGAAGCAAACCCAGAGTATTCATGAAAATCACGGCAAAGTTACCTTCAGAATACAAGAAGGCGGTGACATTGAATTCTTAAGCTAAACTGAGTCAATAAATTACCTTAGACTCGATGAATTCTTCAGCTAAACTGAGTCAATAAGTTACCTTAGACTGAATGAATTCTTCAGCTAAACTAAGTCAATAAGTTACTGTAGACTTGATGAATTCTTCAGCTAAACTGAGTCAATAAGTTACCTTAGACTGAATGAATTCTTCAGCTAAACTGAGTCAATAAGTTACTGTAGACTCGATGAATTCTTCAGCTAAACTGAGTCAATAAGTTACCTTAGACGGAATGAATTCTTCAGCTAAACTGTGTCAATAAGTTACCTTAGACTCGATGAATTCTTCAGCTAAACTGAGTCAATAAGTTACCTTAGACGGAATGAATTCTTCAGCTAAACTGAGTCAATAAGTTACCTTAGACTCGATGAATTCTTCAGCTAAACTGAGTCAATAAGTTACCTTAGACTCGATGAATTCTTCAGCTAAACTGAGTCAATAAGTTACCTTAGACTCGTTGAAGCTTTGGCAAACATCACCATGAAAAATAAAGTGAAAGTCTAGAGCTGAAAGTAAGGCTCTCACCTACTGGCTTAAAAAAAAACAGAGTGACACACTAGAACATCCTCGTGATTCACCACCACTATTATTATCATCATCATTATTGTCATCATCATTATCACCGTCATCATTATTGTTGACATCATTATTATTATGATCATCTTTATCATCATTATCATACACCTCAGCAGCATCAACATCAATATCTGTAGCATTATCACCATATCATACTCATCATCATATTCATAATTATTATCACCATCATCAACAATATCATCATTATTATAAACATTATCAGCATCATCAATACCATCATCATTATTATTATCATCATCATCATGATCATTATTATTAATATAATAATCCTAATTATCATCAATATCAACATCATCGTTATCATCATCATCCTTAGCATCATCGTTATCATCCTTATCATCATCATCATTAACGTCATCATTTCTTTCATTATAGTAAAACACATACACTGGCACACATCTAACATCTCTAAGTAAACTTGGGAAGATGAAAGAAACAGAATATCTTACTTTTATTTGAAAACCAGACGTTACATGCCAGTATACCATTTTCATCGCTATCAATATAATTTATTTTGGGCTGTGTTTTTTAATATTTTGTGAACAAAAGTTGGATGGAACAATATCGTGAGATATGGGAGCGTGGAGATATCTCATTATTCAAATGATTTGGAAATAGAAGGAGTGTGGGAGAATCTCAACATTTGAAATCGTTGGGGATAGAGGAAGTGTGGGAGAAACTCAATATTGAAATCATTGGGAAATAGATGAAGTGTGGAATAATCTCAATATTCACATAGTTGGTAGACAGAGGGAACGTTAAAGAATCCCAATATTAAAATCGTTGGCTGCTTGTTACACAAGTCTTTCTTTGTGAGAGCGTGTTGCATCTTGAAACAAATTATATCAATGTTATAAACCTTGTTCTTAGGTCATAGTTCTTTTGAGTATTGTACATTGATCTATATTATACTATATATTATAACAGTGTTATAAATATATATATATATGTATATATATATATATATATATATATATATATATATATATATATATATATATTATACTATATACAGCCCGTGTGTTGCCGGGACCCGAAAAGGGAGCAAAGAATAGCAACACTGTTTACCTTCCACGCATGTCGTAAAAGGCGACTAAGGAGGTTATGGGATGGAGTTGGCTGTCCCATCCCATATAGGGTACGTGACACAAAGCCATGCTGAAGTCGGATGTGTCAGACCGAAGGGCGCAGATATCGGAACAATGCTGTAAACCATGACAGAACGCATTCCATTTTCCGGACTACATCCTACTAATATGCAGAAGTTTGAGAACGAACGCAGAAGAAGAAGAAGATATTATATACTATAGTAGTGTTATAAATATAGTTATATTATACTATGTACTATACTGAGAATTGACAGAAAGGATTTAATAATTATCAAGAACGTGTACTGGGCAACAAACAGCAGCAATAAGAGACAGAAATCAATTTTGCTCGCTTCAATAAACAAAACAAGGAGTTAGACAAGGATGCGTACATTCACCAGGCCTTCTTTCTTTATACAGTGAAAACATAGGACGTGCAATAGTTGATATCCCAGGAATATCAGTTGAAGGACATAACATAAATAATTTATACAGGCGGATGACACTGTTCTGATTGCTAAAGGTGAGGAAGACCTTCAATATTTAATTAATGTAGGAGACAAAACAAGAATACGTGACGAACATCATCAGAAAACGCCGTTAGACATACATCAGCCACGTACTTAAAATGATGGATTATAGAATTCCATGACAAGCCTTCATGTGGACACCAGACGGGAAAAGGAAAACAGGGAAGACCAAAAACATCGCTCAGAAGAACATTTATGAATGAATTAAAATCAACAGGCATAAATGCACAAGACCTGCAACCCCTAGCAACTGACCGACAGGCATGACATCCACCCTATGTGTCAAACTTGGCAAAAGAGGAACTGACTGAGTCACAGAAAGTGAAGAGAAGGCTTCCTAAATATATGAAAACAGAAGTAATAGTTATTTCGAAGAAACAAAATACCCCACCTTGCAAGATCAAAGTGAATGAAATAGTATCAAAACAGGTCCACCAATTCAAATATTTAAGTACAATGATTACAGCAGATGGAAGAAGTTCAGCAGCATAGGGCAGGCAAAAACAACATGCACAAAAATGAAAAATATATTGTGTAATATGATCTGGTCATTAGAGGTGAGAAAGAGAGTGCTATATAACTCCTAAATGGGTGCGAGTCTTGGACAATAAACAAACAGGAAAGTGAGAATTTAGAGGTAATAGAGATGTGGTTCTACAGAAGAATTCTGAGAATACCATGGACTGCCAGAAAAACTAATGTGGAGGTGTTGAAAGAGTCAAATGTGAAACGTACCGTAACCAATAATCTAAGAAAAAGACAATCTTAATTTTTTTGGCCACTTCTTGAGACAGGAGGTTTGGGGAACATAGTCGCAACGGGCAATAAGATTGAATGCAACAGAGACAGAGGTCGACAACGTGAGAAAATATTGACAGTTTGACACGGCAGAAAAATAACAACGATCTTGATACATAATTCTGGAGATAGAGAACCTTGGAGAGCTATGATCGCCTACACCTGCCGACATGGCACGTGATGATGATGATATACTATAACCGTGTTATAAACAGATCCACTTTATACTATCTACTTTAACAGCGTTCTAAAAAGATCTACATTACACAGTTCTCGTATAATAATGTTTTAATTATAAAATCTATATTAGACTCTTCTAAATGTCATCATAAAAAGGAAGCTACAGGAATTTGGACACTTAAAGCGACATAGTGATATCGAAAGGCTGATTCTGGAGAGAAGAGTGTTAGGGGAGAGAAGAAGAGTAAGATCAAGAAGACGATGGACCAGCAACATCGAAGAATGTATGCTCACGTATCTGTCCAATGCGAACCTGCTTACCCTGAAAAGAGAGGCATTCAGAGTATACACGATGACGACAACGTTCTACAAGGAATATGTCACTTGATATATATATATGTACGCAAATGTTTGGCGTAGAAATGACATTAACCTTCAGACTAAGCTGAAAGTTTACAGAGCAGTGGTACATTCCAGTGCTGCTATACGCTAGTGATACATGGACTGTGTATAGACGTCATGTGAAAAAAACTAAATCATTTTCATACAAATTGTCTCAGAAAAGTTATGAACATCAGATGGCAAGACAAGATTCCAGATACCACTGTCCTTGATAGAGCTGGTATCCCAAGCATTGACACGATCCTGATGCAGACACAGATTCGTTGCGCAGGTCATTTGGTGCGTATGCTAGACCATCGTCTGCCAAAGATACTTCTCTATGGTGAGCTAGAGAAGGGTATACGATCTCTAGGTGGCCAAAGGAAGCGCTACATGAACTCGTTAAAGGACTCACTGAAAGCCTTTGAAATAGACCACGATACATGGGAAGAACTTGCACAAAATAGATCTACATGGCGTTCTAAAATAAAAAAGAGCGCATCATCTTGTGAAAAGAAGAGAAATGCAGCAGCTCAACAGCGGAGAGCAGCTAGAAAGTCACGGATAGACCAAGACCCGTCTACAGTCGTTATTCCATGTCCAAACTGTCCAAGGACATTTACAGCTCGAATAGGGATCATTAACCATCTACGAACTCATAATCAAGGACATAACTAAAATTGAATTTTCAAAAGTGGATGTAATTAATGGTCATCATCACTTGTGATGGACGAACAACAATATTAACATATATATATATATATATATTAGACTATTCAACTATATTAATATTATAAAGATATCTCCATTATAATATCTACTATAATAAAGTCGTAAGCATATCTATATTACACTATCCTACTATACTAATATTGTAAAAACACTACATTATATAATTCTACTATAATAATGCTTTAAAGAAATCTATATCACACTATCCTACTATATTAATATTATAAAATGATCTACAATATACAATACACTATCTACTATAACAATTTTGTAGAGATCTAAATTATACTATTCTACTATACTATTTTTACAAAGATATGTAAGATTATACGATCCTACTATAATTCTGTTGTAAGGAGATGAACATTATACTATCCACTTTAATAAAGTAATATTATAACTTTAAAGTGATCTACTGTATAATATCCCACGATAATCGTATTATCATGATGATGGTAATCTTTTTATAAACTTTAAAGTTTAACAACCATAAAGTGTAATAAGATGGTCAACGTTCACAACCACCACGCACCAATGAAGTGAAAATCACAAAATATTGGACGTTATACACCCTGTCCGATATTGGTGATGTATAGAGCAGTTTGTCTTAGGTCGGTGTGAGTGTCCGCAGTGTGTTATGCAGAGACATTCTAATGTTGCAGGCTTTCGCTCTGTGACAGTAGACCAATAGTTATTCGCCCCTGTTCATTGCTATGTGGCCGCGTACTTGAATAACCTTTTAACAGCTTACCATATGGTGCATGGTTTGTTATGTGCATCAGTGAATTTCTGTTCATCATTACCCATAATTTGGAATGTTGTATGTTATATATATTTGCATTCAAAACGAAATGGTATCGAAATGTCCTAAGAATAACATAGTCAGAAAGACGAACCAAAGCAGATGTCCGCAAAGATCTGAACATAGAAGAAGACTAGGTCCTCAAAACTATCAAAAAACGGAAATTTATATATTTCCGACATATGAAAAGATACAATGATTTAGAAAGATTAATCATAGAGGGAAAAATACTAGAGCAAGGGAACAAGAGACAGACCAAGACTACGATGGACAGATGACATCGAAATGTTCACTAAGTCTTCGATGTCATCTGTCCATCGTAGTCTTGGTCTGTCTCTTGTTCCCTTGCTCTAGTATTTTTCCCTCTATGACACTGGAAGAATAGCGGCAGCTTGCACAGAACCGAGAGGATTACATAGGGACAGTGAGAACCATGTTCTGTAAAGGACACGTCACATAGAGAGCATATAACATTACTGACCAGCGAGTAATATCATGTCCCTGTTCATATGTCTCTAGTATTTCATTGTTAATGAAGTCTTTAAAGCTGTCTATCTTGCATGAAGTTGGTACTGTAGTTGTATGCTCTATCATTTATACACATGTTCTTTATTTTAAATAATACTCATTCTCTTCAGCACACGTCATATGCTCTCGCTACGTCGAGGAACATAGCCACTGCTTTATGATTATCTCGTAAGTCTTATTTAACTTCATGATCTAGTTAAGGACCTGGTCAACTGTTCTTCGTTTATTACGGAAACCAACTTGAATTGCGTTGTGTATATTGTATTTATTTAGATGGAAAATGATATGTCTATTAATTATCTTGTCATCCAAAATCTTACTATGGTATTAGGTTAATGATATTTGTCTGTGGCAGTTATCTTCTGTTGCGACGCTATCTGGTTTTAGTAATACCATTACGATGACGGTCAAAACGTTATGTATGCGACGCCATATTGATCAAAGGGATGTATGTTTTCAATGTGTAACAATGGTGTACGTATGTATATACTATTGTCACTTTCAAATCTAAAATAGCAGTTAAAATGTTGTTTGAATTGAAATTTGTTTTTGAACAATTGTGAATATAACGTTATATTCATGTTTGTATTCACCTGTTAGTTCAGCTTCTTCCATTGATCATCAATCTATTTTGTAGAATTTATTAAATTCTTGTCCGGCTCTGTGGCAGGGTGGTATAGGGCGCGTCTGTTACGGCTAAGGTACCGACTTCGATCCCTGTCACAGACAATTGTGTATCTGACCGTTCAGAAAGTAATGGCGAACTGCTGGACGTATGTATATTGCTTAGAAAATTACTACAGCCAAAAAATGATGTGTTGATGGCTATGTCCTGAATAGGATACACTACAAATTTAAATTTTAAAAATAATCTTGTTTATTATTTTCTTTGAATGACTATTGAAATAGTCGCGTGTGATGAAGCGAGCACATAATGGTAACGTTATGACTTTCTTAATGTATTTAAAGAAAAAAATCCCTTTTTTAATTCTTCAAATCAATGGGATGCTGCTGTAAGACCATCTCAATGTTATTTTCGCATTGTTTGTGTTTATTTCTAGCGGATGTTTGGACATAATGAGCCCATCAATGAATGGATGGTATCCGTTGATGGATTATCATTAACTCATATCGATTTTACTATCCTAAAGATACATGCGTTGACTGCTATGATATATTAGACATATTTCTTGCGATTCAAGCACATAAGTTCGTAGTTAAGTCATGAGTACCTGGAACAAATTACAGTTGCATAGGGATCTCCTTGTGGATGAAGAAACCTCATAGGTCCGAATTACGTTTGAGGGATTTGGGATTCAAACATGATCTGAATAACTCTAAATTGCATACGGAAGTACCTAACGAGTAGCCTCGTGAACCATTAGTAATATACATCCAAGGACATCTGATAAGAAAGAATCGTCCTTCTGGCGCTGTACTACTGCGTTGGTCTAGTTCACGAGAGCGCATGCATTATATCTAGTTCTAATGCTGTATAATTAAGTTGCTACACAATGCATCTCTAACACTGACACGTATGCATGGTCACAGAATATAATCAGACGATCTGTGTTTCATAATGTTACGTACAAATCGTTTGTCAAGCGGTTCTTTGTCTTGACACCAGGAATACAATTTCACCGACATCTACAAATAGAAACTACTCGTATGTCAATCCCGACTCTGAGTAAGTCTAAATTTGCTGTAGAGTTTTACTATTTTTAAATTTCTGTTTTATTGCCAAATCAAAGAATAAATGATATTTTTGTTGTACAGTTGCGCAACAACTATCAGAGTTTAGCATTCAAATAAATGAATTGAACATAGCTCACTCACTTGACATACATTGCTATTCTCTGTTGAATTGAATCAACTCAACAAGATACGGTGGATACGTTCAGCCAAACTGCCCCGCTAGAGCAGCGGAGGCGTTGAGAATAATTTTGGCCTGCCGTTCTGTGTTTCACGCTCGTATATAATTAAGTCTTTATATTCTTTGCCAAAGAACAGTAATTGGAGACAAACTCTGAAACCACGTTGGCATGCGCTTAACGTATTTCAATAGTGCCAGGATATAGAAAGCTTGATAGGCTATTTCTGAGTTTTATCAACTTAACATCACGATTACACTACATGCATGATTATATTTTCTATGTACTAAATGTCAAAAGCATTTAGTCGTCTGTCTATATTGGACAATTTGACAATAGAGTAGTGAAAATAGATTCAAATAGTAATTTTCTCAAATATTTAATTAATTCGATTAGTTGTTTTGCAAGTTCTTCAGTTATGAAATGTTATTCGTCTAGTCGAATATTGGCCAGGTACAGGGTGGATTGATATAGGTCGTTGTAGACTCGCACAACTTCATGTGACGATTTGCTTCTGTGGGCCAGAATGCCACTCTATGAATATTTTATTATTTTAGCAGCGCTCTAGAATAACATTCTGGTTACTTACCGTTTCGTGCATAAACTACCATGAGTTGGTGTTTAAAAAAATTAATTTGATGATTAAAAGATAACAATAGTGTTCTTACAGTGGTTTGAACACTGAAAGATAACAATAGTGTTCTTACAGCGGTTTGAACACTGAAAGATAACAGTAGTGTTCTTACAGTGGTTCGATGCCTGAAAGATAACAGTAGTGTTCTTACAGCGGTTGGGTCCAGACTGTCACAATTGTGAGATTGTAATTTTAACTTTGCGTTTCACATTTATGAAGTAAATTGTTCTAAAATTTCTGTGTGGACATAGTATGTTTCTAGTTAACTGTCTTGTTGTGTAAGAACTCTTTGGATGCTTTGAGAGATCACATTACACATAAATGTTGGACAGGATTATGTGAACATAGAAATTCATTTTGAACAGATATCTGACTAACATTCTCTATAATTTTATCTTCACTGGAGAAAATGTCTGATTGGTGAATGTTTTCGTGTGAAAATTTACGTGCGCGGATGGTGTATTTCGTGAGCGATATCATCTAATTACATACTCGGCCGCTCATAAACACGCTAGAGGGAATATTGTATTGTATGTATGTAATTGTGTAGAACATCTAATGATGTAATTGTGTAGAACATCTAATAATGTAATTGTGTAGAAGATATAATAATGTAATTGTGTAGAACATCTAATGATGTAATTGTGTAGAACATCTAATAATGTAATTGTGTAGAACATCTAATAATGTAATTGTGTAGAACATCTAATAATGTAATTGTGTAGAACATCTAATAATGTAATTGTGTAGAACATCTAATAATGTAATTGTGTAGAACATCTAATAATGTAATTGTGTAGAACATCTAATAATGTAATTGTGTAGAACATCTAATAATGTAATTGTGTAGAACATCTAATCATGTAATTGTGTAGAACATCTAATGATGTAATTGTGTAGCACATCTAATAATGTAATTGTGTAGAACATCTAATGATGTAATTGGGAATAATTAGAAACGTTGATAGTAGTCTTCCTTATTTAACTTAGGAAAAAGTGTTATTCATTCTTCTTCTTCCTCTTCTTCTGTGTTCGTTCTCAAACTCCTGCAGATGCGCAGGGTGTAGTTTGGAGAACGGAATGCGTTGTGTCATGGTTTGCAACTTTGCTGCAATGTCTGCGCCCTCCTGCGTGCCACATCCGACCTATGTGTCTCTTTGACTATCCTATTTGTGGTGGAACGGGCCATAGTTAACTTAAACCCATAGCTCCTTAGTCGCCGCTCACGACATGCATGAAATGTAAACAGTGTTGCTGTACTTTGCTTCCCTCTCGGGTCAGCAATACATAGGGTAGTATATCCATTGAATTTTGATTTATGTGTTTCTCCGTCAGCTTTGCTTGAGGTGTCACCCGTTTAACTTTAATATAGATGTGACCCGTTCAACATTGGTAGCTGACACCCATTCAACTTTTTAGGATGTCACTCATTCAATTTTGATAGCTGTTACACTTGCAACATTGATAGATGTTACACATTCAATTTTTATGTTGGTGTTGCCAACGTGTTTTAACTTTGATAGACGAATTTCCTATTTAACTTTGATTTAGGTGTTACCCATTTAACTTTGAGATATCTATCTATCTATAAACTCGTAACCCGTCAAGGTTATAGGGGTACCACATTAGATGCTCTAGCACATAGAGTCCTCCAACGATTTCTATGTTCAATGATGCGGATGAGTTAGGAAAAATCATTTCCTGTCCATTCCTTGATGTTGTCTGTCCATGTCTTTCTTTGCCCTTTTCTGTTTCTTTCACCTTCGACGGTTTCCTGCAAGATTTTTTTTTTTTATACAACGAATTATGTTTGCATTCATGTCCAAACCATGCTAGATTTCGTCGTTTCACTATTGAAAATAATGGTTCCTGTGAACCTGCAAACACCTCTATTTGTTTTTTTACGTACACATTTGTCTTATGTTCTCTATAAGAAATTTGTATAATTAGTCTGTATAATTTGTATTTGAAAGCCTGTAGATGTCTATATATGTCGATAGTGAGTGTCCAACTCTCAAAACCATTACAGTGCAATAGAAAGCACTAGTGAGTTATAAAGTTTGATTTTCACCCTAACATTGATGCTACTTTTTCAAATTAAGTTTAACCTTGACATAAGCTACAGCCACTTCCAGCATTATTTTTCTTCTGTTTTGCTTTTCCATCGCTGTATATGCTAGATCCGAGGTATTTGAAAGTATTCACCTCCTTAAATTCATGTCCATTCATCATGATGTTGGCCTTCTCGTCTGTGTCTCCTGCTGTTAACCAAGACCTGGCTCTTTTCTTTATTGATTTCGATTCCGTACTTGCTGATAACTTTTTCCAATCTTGCTGTTAACTATTGTTATTCTTGCTCTGACCCAGCTATGAGATCAATATCATAAGCGAAACGCAAATTGCAAATAGGGCGACCTGTGATCGATATAAACGTGTTGTAATCATGAAGTGTCTTCAGTATGATGCGCTCTAGGCATATATTGAAAAATACTGGAGACATTATATATCCTTGATGAACTCCCACATTTGTTTTTTTTAAACGTCTAGAATTGTATTATTTGATAAGACAATACTGTTTGTATTTTTATGAAGTGATTCAATAATATTTGTGATTGTGGTGTCAAAAGTAAATTGTCTCAGTATGCGCCATATACCATTATGCTAATCACGGTTAAAGACTGTTGTAAAATCAATGAAATTATGGTATAGATCACGTTGGTGGTGAATATGTTTTTCAATTAATTTTCTGATATTATATATTTGTTCAACAGTACTTCTATTTGCTCTGAAGCCAGCTTGTTCTTCTGAAGTAATCCAGCAATTTGTAACTTTTATTATAGGTGTTGCCCACTCAACTTTGATGTAGGTTTTACCAATTTAACTTTGATATAAATGTTTTCTATTTAACTTTAATATATGTGTTACACATTCAACTTTGATATAGGTGTTACCCATTCGACTTTAATAAAGGAAGTTACACATTCAACTTTGATATAGGTGTTACACATTCAACTTTGATATATGTGTTACACATTCAACTTTGATATAGGTGTTACACATTCAACTTTGATATAGGTGTTACACATTCAACTTTGATATAGGTGTTGCCCACTCAACTTTAATGTAGGTGTTACAAATTATACTTTAATATATGTGTTACACATTCAACTTTGATTTAGGTGTTACTCATTTACCTTTGATGGACGTTGTCGTATTAACTGTGATAAACGTGTTTCCTGTTTAACTTTAATAGATGTTTTGTCCTATTTAACTTTGACATACGTGATTCCTATTTAACTTTGATAAACGTATTTCATATTTAACTTTGATGTAGATGTTTCCTATTGAAATTTGATATACGTGTTTCTATAATGTAGGTGTTTCCCATGTAACTTTAATGTATGCGTTTCCTATTACATTATAATGCATGCAGTACGTGACAGGTTTACTATTTAACATTAATAGAAGTATTTCCTATTTAAGTTTGATAGACTTGTTCTCTATTTAAGGCTGATCTAGGTGTTTACTATTTAACTTTGATGTAGGTGTTTTCTATATAACTTTGATAGTCGTTATTCGTAGGCGTTTCCCATTAACTGTATTAGACGTGTTTCCCATTCAACTGTGAGAACAGATATTGCAAACTCAACTTAGGATTTTATATTCATGGCTTAAAACAGTGGAATAATTTTCTAAAGAGGAATTCCCTACATGAACTGAAACGAGACATTCCAAACTGCGCAAGAATAACCAAAGACCAATGCCATTTCTCAAACATTTCACAATGCAACAGAGAATTTTCAGTGCTGGTGTCATTATGTTTGTCATCTTGGCGCAGACAGGTAAGTCCCGTGTTCTGTTGTTGTAAATGTAATGTACACGTGCTACACTCTATATCCTAGGTTAGCAACCCATGGTATGCCCCCCCCCCCCCACAAAAAAACAAAAAACCAAATGGTCATATAGGACTTTTTATGTGGTCACAAGTCTATCCATAAAAATAATTTAAAAAATTAATTTGAAACAATTGCATTTGAGTTCTCCACTTCTCAAGAGTAATTTTCAATGCTTAATTTGAAACCAAACAAGAAACATACTAAATGCTGATAATGACACGAGGTTGGAATTAACTTAAACTCAACCGTGCATTTTGAAGCTTGTAAACAAGTTACTCTTTCAATCATCGTATTAAGTATGTAGTAAGTTAAAACTATTGTGAGTTAAATCTAACTGAACAATTTATTTTCAATGTGTTTTCTTTATCATATACAAATGTTTTTTAAACTGAATCGAGATTGCTTTGCTCACTTTGCTTCTAAAAAATCGACTCGCAGGGCCACTTTGCAGTCTCACAAAATTTGGTAATTATTGCTCTATCTAATTACAGATTTTAGCATTTCACAAAATAGTCGTACTCGTATTACACTACAGTACGAAGGTTGTAATCGATTATTACTAACAACGATGCTTTAATCACAGAGAAGTATCAAACCTTGGAGGCACAGAGAAAATATACTACCCGAAAATACAGAACAAAAAACACACATATAACCCTAATTTTGATAATATGTACCAAATGTTGCAGCGGATTATATTCCAGAATTGGAATTTACAATCATCTCGGCACACACCAGAGAGACGAAACAACACAAGTATGAAACTGTTTGCATCATCTACATTGATGAACGACAATTAGTATATTACAGTGCGATTTTTGCATTCATTCTGAAATATATTGTGTGACACTACTGTACCTCTTTATAATGTCATCATATAAGTGTGACATAGAACAACAATGTTTCCTTTTATTTCCTCATACAAGTATGACAGAGTACAATACTATTTTCCCAGTGAGTGACATCTCTTGTTCAAGAACGATACGATTCTTTTTTTCTTAAAATTTAAAAAAAAAGAAGGAAAGACAAGAAAATTGTGTACATAAAATCAGACAGGCACGCTGGATTACTATCAGATTTCATTATTTTTAATGTCGCACATGATGATTACAAAATATTAACAGAAGCAGAAGGAGAGAAATAAAATAAAAACAAGCAAATATTTCCACTGTTTTTTTTCTCCTCAAAACCACATGTCCTCTACTATCTTATGACAAACGTGACAGCAAATATGCAAGTCTAGTCATATATTCAAAGATGACATATTATTGTCAGAACGTTGCCATATTTGTGGATGTTCTAACTCAACTCGATTCGGGCCAGTTGATCTGCAGCATCCAAGGTTTATTTAAACAATCTGAAGTATTTCTTATCAATCGTAGTATTGGGTGACCTTACCCCAGTTACCATCAACTGTCCATTATTAATTTTTCCATGCTGTTATGTCCCCTTTAACATGACAGATAAACCTCAGCATTGTTGTTATAATGTTGTTTAGAACTCAACAATCATCAAGGTTTATTCACTTTATGATTGTCGTTTTAGCTGTCCCTGACATTCTCAGAATAACTGTAACATCTAATATCGCTGGTAGCAGTCTCTGTAAGACTAATTTACTAAATGTCAATTCTTCCCTTAATTTCTGCAGCATAATTCAATGAGCTGCTTATATTTGAATCCAAATATTGCTTATTTTGGAATCCAAATATTCAAAATTCTGGATATTTTTTCATTTCGCTTTTGATAAATTATGACTTTATTTATTGCCAAGATTTATGGTTTTTTTTTGGTATTTAGGCGCAAGATTTGAACGCTGGACGTCCCTGTGTTTGTTTTGGTAATATAATCATTTGATTAATGAGGCAGGATGCTTCACTAGTTCTTAAAAGAACTGTGGCGTCTGTATACCTAATTTCTCGAATCTTCTGTCCTGCGATGCTAAGAAGAGTAAATTCTATATAAGCCTTCTTTTTCTTCTTCTTTCCTTCATTTTTTTACCCTTTACGGGTGTTGAGAGAGATGTACGTGTTCTTACAGGCAGCTTCAGATAATGTTATTTGGTGTTCGTGTAATGTCTCTTTGATGTTGTAGATCCATCGTACTCTAGATCTACCCCTGGTTCTTCTTTCTGCTTCTCCTCTCTTCATATATGCTTTATAAACTAATGTATCACACGGCATTCTTTCCAGATGACCGAACCATTGTTTCTGTTGGTTTTGTCTGTATTGTAGAATTGATATGACATCCACTCTTTCTCTTATGACCTCGTTTCTGATTATAATTCTGTATACGCATGCCCATCTCTTACGTTTCTGTTTAAATTTTTGTGTATGTTACACATATATCGGGAAATAGCACTTTTGATAAATTCCTCCTTTCTTCACATTGACAATCCGATGATATAATCCGACGTTTCGCCATCACCTTTTACTGCTGCTTCTTGTTTGCGATAATAGTACTACGTAGAACACAGGTTTTTGAAAGTTTTATTTGAACACAACGTACTATCACTAAAACTAAGGGGTTATAAGGGACTGTTGTTCCGTTTCACTGCAGTAGCACTTATATTGTTTGTTTGTGATACTACATTGTAGAAGTCTACATTAAACCAAATTGGTTATTCTTTAGCAAAAATAATCCTGCAGAACGCCGGGCAGATCAATATGTGTTTACTCTAATAACTGATCTCAGTGGTATCCGATCAATATGTGTATCTTCTATCAAAACAGATACCAGTGGTATCGGATCAATATGTGTATCTTCTAGTAATCGGATGCTAGTAGTGTCGGATCGATATGTGTTTCTTCTAATAATTGGACGTCAGTGGTATCGGATAAATACGTGTTTCTTATATCCAAACAGATATCAGTGGTATCGGATAAATACGTGTTTCTTATAGTAAAATATAAGCCAGTGGTATCGTATAAATATTTGTTTCTTCTAATCAAACATAAGTCAATGGTTTGGGATCAATATGTGTTTCTTATCACCAATTTCGTATAGTGTTTGCGTACTTTATCGCACAACTTGGACATACAAATTTCGAGTCATACCAGGAAGTCAAGAAAAAAGTAAGCAATATGAGCACGAATCTGAGCATAAAGAAAGAAATGTTAGTTAAGGTTGCATAAATTAAGGATGCTCTGAAACGATCTAAAAACACAGCTCAAGACCAGATGACATCTGAAACGAAGACATCAGACGAAGGTCTGACAACGAGCTAGAGTAGTAGGCAACCATGTTCAATAATTGCTTGAAGATGGGAAAGAGAAAAGATTACTGGCTACACAGCTATTTAATACCACTGCCTAAACCCGGCAAAGGTCACACTAGACTACAGGGGTATGGAGTAATAACAATGCAGAATACAATAGGAAATTGTTGAAAAAAAATTGTTTCCAGGAAAGTAGCGAGTAATCTTGAGAGGAATAAGCTGTTACCATCAGTGTTGGGAGGATATTGTCCAGGCAAGAGAACATGGCAGAATGTATATGTTTTCGGGCAGGATGTGTTCGAGGGGTTTGATTAACATATGGAAACCTGTGGTGTCACAAAATATCTCCAAGATGCATATAATAAAGTATTTTTGGATCTCTTAATGACGCAGTTGCTGTACCTTTCCGTAAGCCCGTATGTTGTCAACTAGGTTGGTGCGGCCCTGATACAGAGAAAGGTGGTACTTAAGTGTGGTGATTGGGTATCGGAACCAAGTCATATGCCCGGGTCTACCTCAGGGTTCTCCATTGTCTCCGGTGCTGTTTAACGTATATACGGTACAAATAACCAGCAGTCAAATCACAGTGTCCAGTAAAAGTATGTATATGCCGATGATATCTTGGTGCATAGGCATGATAACAATCGGGAAATGTGCGTCCTTGAAGTACAGCAGGAGGTGGATCGAATGGGAGAGTTGTGTGAGGATACATAGGATTTCGTCAATCCATCTCAGGCATGAGTAACATGGTTTTCTCCGAACAATCACTTTGTAAATTCTCCCATGCCTATGTCTCGTTGGGTGGGATCATGCTTGAAAGAACAATGAAGTACGTGGGGATGGTTTTTGATAGAAGTATGAGCTTCAAGGAATATGTAGATCACATCATGACAAGGGCAGGTAAAGGACTGGCAGCAATGAAGGTTATTGCTGCTGCCAATTTTGGGCAGAGGTGACTTTTTCTTTTGTACCAGGGATTAGTGGTGGCAGTGGTGGAGTATGCACTGACAATTCTGACGCTCAGCCACACTGGGGTGGCACGAGTGGACAAAATACAGAATGCAACTATGCGAATTGTTCTTTGATGCATAAGGGACACATCGGTAAAGGCTATGCAATACTTTCTCGATTGTCCAACGGCAGATACAGAAAAACGTATTGCCGTGCAAGGGAGTACAGTCAAATAAATGCGGATAAATAACATTCTTTGCATCCCGAAACATTAAAGTTAATGATAGTAGACTGAAGATAGAAAAATCTTGGATGGGATGGGTAGAGGATATCATACATAGCGTGTACGATACAGGATGTAGTTGTAGGTGCGGAATGGATACTCCGACCCTTTAGATTGCAAAACTTCTTTCAGAGTTATACTAACACTTGATCGTGCAAGCAAGGAATGGGGACATGTTGCGGGGTGTGGCTGAGGTGCAGGCTTTGGTAAATAAGAGCTTTGGTGAAGGGAATGTGATTATATACAAAGATGGATCGGTGGTTTGTCATGTTCGTAGTGCGTGGGTCTTCATAGCTCAGTGTGCGTTGAAACGTATTAGTGAAGAGAGTGAAGCTTATTGCTGTGACTTCGAGTAGTATGACTATGGAGATCATGGCTGTGACCATAGCATTAGAATCGTCTGTCAGCTTACAGAGGGTTGTACGGATCTGTATCCTGAGTGACTCGAGAGTATGATTAGGAAGTACAAAAGGGTCACGTTCGTGAACAATGGACTGAGATATTTAGAGGGTTGGAGATGGTGAATTTTATTTTCGTGCCTGGGCATTTAGGCGCTCCGGGTAACGACAGAGCTGATTTGCTGGCGTCAGGTGCTATTGTTAAACCCCGGGATGAGCAATGGATCCTGCAAATGTGTTGGATTCTGTACGGGAGACAGTACGTGAAAGTGAACTTGGCGTGAATGATGATTCTTATTCAATGGCTAGAATTAAAGAACATGATTTGAAACGTGGGGTCGCCAGAGGGGAGCAGTTTGCGGGGCGCAAAAAATGATGGTCAGTCAACATAGAACCGCAATTGTCAGCAAATCTGTAATGGAGGATACACTCAAAGAGAGATCCGAGCAGCTATGGATTTGTCCGGAGTGTTGTGATAATGATCTGGCGATGAACTAACTAACTAATTTATATCCAAACATAAGTCTGTGGTATTGGATCAATATGTGTTTCTTACATCCAAACAAAAACAGATGTCAGTGGTATCTGATCAATATGTCTTTATTCTATCCAAACAGGATAATTTTATCCAGATAAAGATTTCCGGTTTCCGGTACTAGATGGAAGTTTTGTTTGTCTCTTACTTGCCCTGGACGGTAAACAATAACCCATCTAATTAACACCATTTAGTTAATAACCCATCTTCGTAAAATCCGACATTGTTGATGAACCAGAACCTGTTTAGCAGCACATGTTTCATAATCTTTTGAGCTTACTGCTGGCTAGTCCATGTTTTTCTGAGTTTAATTTATTTAACATCTTCAATTCACTGTCTGCTGCGACCATGCTTCCAGGGCTACTGAATTGTCCTGTCTACACCAGACCGGCCAAGTTATATATAATCCTAGCATATCATTTTTTGCTTATTGATTATCAATATATTCGTTTTCCGTGTGTCTATTTCAGTCTCCTTTAACATCGGTTTCTGGTATCATGTGGCATATTAGAACACATATCCACGCGCACACATATATATATATATGGATGTGTGCGCGTGGATATGTGTTCTAATATGCCATACATATATATACATATAATATATATATATATATATATATATATATATATATATATATATATATATATATATATATATATTATATATAATATATATATATATATATATATATATATATATATATATATATATATATATATATATATATATATATATATATATATATATGAGGAAATAATAGATTTTATCTGTTAGCAGGTAGCTCTTGACAGCCCATAGCCAATCTAACAAACACAGATCCTACTTCCATTTAGTAACCGAGTTGATACTACAACTTGTTATACGGTTGTCTGAATGATATTTTTGTGTTGGTTGCATATGGATGCATCTTTAGAAGAAGGGAATAGATAAGATAGAGGAATTCCAATGCGACAGTGTCACAGGAATATCCGGAATGTCTTGAATAAAAACCCGTCTTTTATAGATATTCTGGTGGTCGAAACGGAAAAGTAGTTAGGTTTCGAGGCGGATATGTGCCAGCTGAACGGAATCTGGCGCATATCATATCTACTTCCTTCTGATTTTACCTGTATGTCTGGTGGAGGCGCAGCATGAACTTTTTATGTAACTAGCTCATGATTCTTCGGTCAGACCTGTTGACCGATCCTTAGTGATAACATAGCTAGCATTCCCCATTACCACATTATTCAATCTTCCATTAAAGGATAAAGAGCAATGCCTGCTGAGTCTGTGGATAAATGTCTTCTTTATCAACTTATAGAAGACAAAATCAAAAATTGAGACACGACATGCAGTAATAATGATGATTTTTTTCACATGTGCCATGATGTCAGCACAGAACTCTACTTACCATAAGCCATTTCGACCAACTTACTATATGTGAACGCAAGTTGTGTCGTCCCTACTTGTTGATTTCGATTAATATGTGTTTGTGATCTTTGATAAAGGCCTTTCGTACGAAACGTCGATTTGTGTCTGTGCCTATGTGTGTTTCGTACAATAAGCAAAACGTTATTACCTTGTTTTAGTCTTCACCTATTGGATTTCAGTTTTGCACAGCGAGTACATATTTTCTACTTTCCATAATCGTCTCACACACCCAAATCAACATTTCAACTAAAAGTTTACAATCCATTAATACATCAAGGGGAGAGTAATTAGTCATATAGTGATGTTTTTACTCGTCGTGTTTGTTGTGAATGTATCTTGATAAAGGCCTTTTGGTCCAAAATTTGATGTGTGTTTTTTGTTTTATTGTTTCATGTGATTAGCAAATCTCCATCACCCTGTTATAAGGTTTGCCTGCTACACACTTGGTATGACTATCTAAGAGCGCCACATACATGAGTTTCCACTTTTTAGTCTGCTACCTTTCACTTTCTGAATTTCAGAATGCAGTTGTTCTGTCATCTGTGAATTTTAGCTAGGTTTGTGCTCTGAACAACTGTATTCTGTGGTCTAGTGTTGGACAGTCAAGTAAGATCGCATGACTCTTACTGATTTATGTCTAGTACATACAACTATGATAAACATAGCCTCGTTCTGGACATTATTATAAACTTTCAGTTTGCATCTATCTCTCTCA
>CM067298.1:68384617-68407098 GCA_034231615.1 Meghimatium bilineatum
GGTCGAATCCTCAACAACAAAAAATGTATATATATATATATATATATATATATATATATATATATATATATTATATATATTATATTATATATATATAATATATATATATATATATATATATATATATACTGCGCAGTAGCCATAACTTTCATCGCTGCAAGACATCTGCCTGCCTTTAAAATTGTTTGGTAAAAATGATTTCTGAAACTCAGACTTTTTATCAAAAAGTACTACGAAATATTTCATTGTGCTAGTTCTTTGAAGGGTGGCCTTTGTACAAGTAAAGTAAATTGTGGGCTTATTAACATTGTTGTCTTTGAGTGAAAAACCACGCTATAGGCACTTTATATCGGTGTTTCCCATCGTGGGCTCACTCCACACGGGGGGGGGGGGGAGATTTGATTGTTCAGGGGGATAATTCGAAAAGAAATATTTATTAACTTGAGTTTTAGTTGTCTATTATATGTATTGAAGATGTATTTACTGTTCTTTTTCCTGAATAATTTCCTAGTGATGTTTTCCCAAAACATAATTTTTGAGCCCTGAATAAATTGTAATTAGGTCTCATTTAGGGAAGAATTCTATTTTTAAATATTAAAGAAAATATGTAGACCTATATGTTACATGGGCCGGGGGGGGGGGGGGTGTCATCAGAATTTTAAAAATACTTAGGTGGGGCATGGTTAAAAAATAGTTGGAAAACACTGTTCTAGATGGATTCACTTATGCACCTATGCCGCTGCACCAATTCCATGTGCAGGCTAATTCACGTGGTAATCGACACTGATGCACATCTAACGATTTCGACCATCTATATACCATAATGTTATCAGCATACGACATAATACTACCAGTCCCAATGTTATCAGCATACGACATAATACTACCAGTCCCAATGTTATCAGCATACAACATAATACTACCAGTCCCAATGTTATCAGCATACGACATAATACTACAGTCCAATGTATCAGCATACAACATAATACTACCAGTCCCAATGTTATCAGCATACAACATAATACTACCAGTCCCAATGTTATCAGCATACAACATAATACTACCAGTCCAATGTTATCAGCATACAACATAATACTACCAGTCCCAATGTTATCAGCATACAACATAATACTACAGTCCCAATGATCTGGCTGTAATGTGTGTTTGTATACACTTTAAATAATACACTGGGGGCAGCGGTGACCCATGTGGAAGTACCAGGCTCTTGACTGTTGCTGTCGATGCAAAAACTTCCACATTTTAAAATCACCCATCTCTGAGAAAGGGCAGCAGAAATCCAATTTACATGATAAATTTTGACTTCGACTTACATAAAAGTGCAGCAACCGAGCCATTAAGAAGTCCAAAGACACTCTGTTGTATACATTTTCCAGACCTGTATCCAAATCATATTTCTCTATTTGTTAATCGATACGTTCAAATACACGCATTTGACGACTGTGGATATGACAATAGAGACGAAAGACAGAGATAGCAGGTCAAGCATCCGTGACCGCTGTTAGCTTTAAGAGCTGTGACTGGAGGGTAGGTACAAGAATCAGTTCTCTTGTACGGATATCCGATTGTACTATCGATATGGGTTATATCTTGTACGGATATCCGCTTATAAAATTGATATGGCTACATCTTGTACGGATATCCGCTTATAAAATCGATATGGTTATATCTTGTACGGATATCCGATTATACTATCGATATGGTTACATCTTGTACGGATATCCGATTATACTATCGATATGGTTACATCTTGTACGGATATCCGATTATACTATCGATATGGTTACATCTTGTACGGATATCCGATTGTACTATCGATATGGTTACAGATGTCACCGTTCAGTGGAATTGGTAAAAATACTGAAATTATTAATTACTAACGCCAAAATTGGATGTATCTAGATCAGTGTTTCCCAACGTGGGGCACACGCACCACAGGGGGGGGGGGAGAGAATTTCATTGTTCATGGGGACAATTGGAACAAGTTGTAATTAGGCTTCATTTAGGAATAATTCTTTTTTTTTTAAATATAAAAAATCTGTTTATGTTATAGGTTGGGGGGGGGGGGGGAATCAGAATTCTAGAAATACTTAGGTGGGGCATGGTTGAAAAAATTGTGGGAAACTCTGATCTAGATACTGACGCAAATATCAAAACGGAGACAGTACACCTTTCTGCTCTTGTGACTACATCTTGCTGGAAATCTGGTTTAACCATTGTCCTGCTATAGGAGAGGTTCGGTTGGAGTTTGCTAACGAAAAATACATCCTTCGTCAAGACTAATATGATAAAAAACTAAACATCATCTTTATCGACTAAGAAAAAGTGTTCGACTGAATAAACAGAGACATACTATGTGAAACGCTAGAAATATTCGGAATCAATGGATAACTATTACACAACATCAAAGCATTATACACACAAAAAAAGCCAAAGCAAGGTGAGAATAACAAATTGAGTATTAGAACCATTCACAACAAAAACAGAAGTCATTCAGGGATGTGTGCTGTCGCCTATTCTATTCAACGTCTATATAGTTAGAATTATAAAAGAAGCACACAATCAGATATATAGAGAAATAACAGAGAATGAACAACTTAACAACGAACTCAATGTACTGATTTTCGCTGATGATCAAAGCATCATCGAAGAAAAACTACACTCACATCGACTCACTATCAAGAATATGCAATAAATACAATATACGGACTAAAACACAGGAGACAGAAACTATGTAAATAGTGAGATCAACAGAGCACTTAAACGTACAAATAGAGAACATACAAATAAAACAAGTCAAAGAGTTCAAATACTTAGAAAATGTCTTCACAGAAAACGGAGGACTCGACAGAGAGATAGACAAAAGATGTCAAAGGGCAAATGTTGTGACATACCAGCTGTCACCTTTGCTATTGCACCCATAAATCAACGTGGAAGTAAAGAAACAAATGATTAAGAGCATCTTTATACCAACACTATGCTACCAATGCCAGACTAGGCAACTGACATCTACACATAAGGGAAAGATCGAACCTTGTGAAAATAAATGTCCAAGGAAGGCTATAGGAGTTACCAGAATCTACAATGAGAACAGAAAGATACTAGGTATCACATGATGCATAGAATATATAGAAAAACAGCAGATACAATGGTATGAACATCTTATGAAGATGAACGATCAACTCCCCATTAGGGTTTATAACAAGATGGAATCAGGATACAGAGCCAAGGGCAGAGCTGACCTAGGAAAAGGTGGATAGACACCATCAAGATATTAATAATATTATCTTGTTAATCAAGTCACTGAATAGAGTAATATTATCTCGCTGATCAAGTCACTGAATAGAGTAATATTATCTTGCTGATCAAGTCACTGAATAGAGTAATATTATCTTGCTGATCAAGTCATTGAATAGAGTAATATTATCTCGCTGATCAAGTCATTGAATAGAGTAATATTATCTTGCTGGCGAGAACTAGAGATTAATATTATCTAGTAAATTTTTCTACTTGCTCATCATTTTTTATTTTTGCTTATTATTTTTCCTGCCATGACATTTCATCTTCGCTTGCGAAAGAGGAACAACATCTATTTGAGGCTGAGAAAAGCGTTTGAAGGATTTACTTGACGACATATCGCCAGTGCGGTAGGATTGAGTCTTGGTAAACCACAAGTCTTAACCGTCCAGCCATGCATGGTCATATCAGTGCTGGTATTTAAAAGCTTTTGAACAGTGTAGAGCACTGGGAATGAATCCAAAGAGCCACAAAAAAAAAAACCAAAGAAGAGGTCAGTTTTCCCTCATCTCAAGACCTACTTCATTGCTTCTCACACTCAACAAGCTTTCAGAACCAGGATATAACTTCATTTTAGGACTCATAGAGAGCGCGCATATAAATTTTCAGTTATATGAGGTCTCACACAGAACTCGGATAGAAATTTTCAGTCATATGAGGTCTCACACAGAACTCGGATAGAAATTTTCAGTCATATGAGGTCTCACACAGAGCTCGGATAGAAATTTTCAGTCATATGAGGTCTCACACAGAACTCGGATAGAACTTTTCAGTCATATGAGGTCTCACACAGAACTCAGATAGAACTTTTCAGTCATATATATGTGTACTGACACAGTACCTGGATATAACTTCTCTATCAGCTCACACAGAACCCGGATAGAGCTTCTGAGTCATCTTAGAATTCCTACAGAACCCAAATAGAATTTCTCAGTCGTACGACTTCTCAACCATCTGAGGATTCACACATAACCCCGAAAGAACTTTTCCATCATCTAAGTACTCAAACATATAAATTATACTTTGTCATTTTTCAATGCCTTGCTAATCTTAACTTACGAAGGGAAATGTCATCATCATCCAAGAGATACACAACTACATACATTTCTATTCTTATCTTCATGGTAAAATTACTGAACCTTGTTATCTTACCTCACTGATAAATTACTGAAATTTGTAATCTTACCTCACTGATAACATTGCTGAATCTTGTGATCTTACGTCGCTGATAAACTTACTAAACATTGTAATCTCGTCTTTTTGTTCGGATTATCGAGCAGTGCAATCTTGTCTTTCTGTTCGGATTATCGAGCAGTGCAATCTTGTCTTTCTGTTCGGATTATCGAGCAGTGTAATCTTGTCCTTCTGTTCGGATTATCGAGCAGTTTAATCTTGTCTTTCTGTTCGGATTATCGAGCAGTGTAATCTTGTTGCTCTTTTAGGTTTACTGAACAGTATGCTCCTATCTATCTGTTCGGATTACTGAGCAGTGTAACATTGTCTAATTACTGAATAGTGTAACATTGTCTACTTACTGAGCAGTGTAACATTGTCTAATTACTGAGCAGTGTAATCGTAATTACACCTAGGCCAGTGTAATCGTATCTCTCTGTTCGGATTACTGAGTAGTGTAATCGTATCTCTCTGTTCGGATTACTGAGTAGTGTAATCTTACCTCTCTGGTCGGATTATTAAACAATATAATCTTGTCTGTCCAGCGGACAGTGGCATAATGAGCGTCTGTGACGGCCAAGGTACCGAGTTCGATCCCCGCCACAGGCAATTGCGCATCAGGGCCGTTCAGAAAGAAGTTGGCAAACTACTGAGCGTATTTATAGTGCCTAGAAGATCACTGAAGCCAAAAAATGCTGGGTTGATTTCTACGTCATGAATAGAATATGCTTACCATTTTTTGATAATCTTGTCTAATTACTGAGAAAAGTAATCTTGTCTCTCCGGTTGGATCACTCAGCAATGTAATCTTGTGTATCTGGTCGAACAAGTTTATCTTCTCAGTAACTAATTTAGTGTGTACAAGCTCGCAGTTGCAGCATGTGTCCACGGGTTTGACCTACGGTATATATAAATATGTACATATAATTAGGATATTTGATATATTTTAAGCATATGTCGCGATAATATGTTTATTCTTTTTCTGTATGAGAAATTATGGAGTTTAGTTTTGACATTTTAGAGTATACTCAAGTAGCTTGTGGTTGAGTGCTAATGGTCCAGGCAATATGGTCCAGGCCTCATGGTCCTCACACACGCTCACTTTGCTGGTTTGTAAACCTGAATTAATATGTAAATTTATGGACATCCCTAACAGATAAACCATATGCAACTTTAATGACATCCCTAACAAATAAATAATATTTAACATGTACTGCGGACATGGAGAGACGATTACAGGTTTACAGAATTCCCTATAGAGATTATATATATATTATATTTTATTATATATATTATTATACAGTATTATATATTATATATTAGATTTTATATATATATATATATATATATATAAAATGTGTACATGGAAATAAAATAGAGATGTATGCAGGTGTACAAGAACCATTGCTTTCAATAGTTAAGCGACGAGAACTAGCATGGACATGTGTGTAGACATGAATACTTGTCAAAAACATTACTGCAGGGAAACGTTGTGGGGGAAGAAGGGAGAAGCAGACGATGCCAAATAAAGACATTGACAGACAACATCAAGGAATGGACAGGACACAATTTTTCTCACGTATCCGCATCATAGAAGATAGAAATCGCTGGAGTGAAATATTTGTGCTGAAGAATCCAATGTGGTACCCCTACGACACTGGCGGGTTACGGGTTTATATATATATAGATAGATAGATAGTTGTACCTTTATATAGATAGATGAACGACCCTAACAAATAAATTTACTTGCAAAACAAACCGGTCGATCAATAAAAGTAACTAATCAACCAATTACTTCACTCATCAACTAATTTCTCGCTAAGTAAATACTCGATACATTTCATTTTTCAATGAAACGCGATTCGCTTTCATTTTGTATCCCGTGTGACTGCGTCAAGTACATGATACAATCATTTGACTATGATATATGTACATTTGTACCTACCGTGTGACTGCGTCAGGTACATGATACAACCATTTGACAACGATGTACATACGTTTTTCGTACTGTGTGATTGCGTCCAGCACATGATACAATCATTTGACTATAATGTGCATCAATTTTCCTTACTGTGTCATTGCGTCACGTACATTATACAATCATTTTCTGCCATATAGATAACACGTTTCTCTATCAGGTAAATACTTTTCACATACAATATGTTTCACAGTCAATTACAAACATTTTCTGATGCTTGAAGCACGATTAAAAATCATATTCATACATTTCTGACACATAATACATGTGTCACAATCATACATGTTCATTTCTGGCACATAAAATATGTGTCACATTCACTCACATACATTTCGTGACACATAAAACATGTGTCACAATCACATAAATACATTTTCTGGACAAGAAACATGTTTTACAATCACGCACATATATTTCCTAGTAAATAAAAACACATTTCACAATCATGCACACCTAGAAATTTCATGACAAACAGTTACACAATCATGCATTTCAAAACAGGTAGTTACAATATTGTATGCTTGCATTTTCTAACAAAACACTTCATTCTAAGTAAAATACACATAAATAAATGATGTTAATGTCGCTTATAAAACAAAAATTAAGAGCACTGTTGACATAAATAAAAACAAAAAACAAACAAAACAAAACAACAAATCACGAAAAAATATTTTACAACTATTTGCTATTGAAAAAAATAAGAACTTGAAGACGAGTTAAGAATGCAGGCAGGTACGATGATGCGTGTTGGCAGAATCAATCTCCAGTAGTTGACATTTGAGTGCTAGCAAGCAATAGTTAACTCTTGAAATCAGATGTGCAAGGAACTGTACATCATATAATCATCAGTTTATTTTGTCTATTCACCTTTGCCGTAAATTATAATGGGTTAAAGGGCGGTTATTACGACTTTGCTCAAGAAAAGGGTGATGGGTTGTGACTGAACAATAGTAACACACAATATGCTCATCGCTTCTCTTTTGAAGGAATGTCTTCGTCTTCTTGTTCTCGTTCGCAGTTTAACATGTCTACATAGGTTTGTTGTACTGATAGATGCTGCTGTATTGAAAACTTCACAGGGCTTTCATACATCTTTCTGTGGATGTCTGTTTCTGTTGACCAGTGTTTCTGCTTGAACTGGTAAGACAGATTGCAGGATATGTTTCGCGGTCTTTTCTGTCTGCCCACTTGGATACAGAGATGATAGAACTAGTCTTAGTCTGTTTAAGTGGTTGTTTAGTGTGTTGTGTCCTGTCTTGGTGCGAAAGATGATAACTTGCTTAGCTCTGTCGACATAGTGATATTTATCTTTTGGGTGACAAACATTTCTTATAGCTTTGATGATGGTCCTCTTTTTTCATTGTAGCTGATTTCTTAGTCCTCCTGTTTTAGTGTTGCGCCGTCTTTTGCTAGCGTATCTGCCTTTTCATTTTCTTGCATGCCACAGTGGGATGGTATCCACTGTAGTACTATTGTTCTTCCGATGCTCACGTCTCGTGTGGCTTCCTTCAGGTCTGGCAGTTTATCGTTATCAGAGGCTATAAATACTATAAATATTTCAATAAATATGCTGATTATAGGAAATATATTGTCTCTGTATAGACAATATAGAATTACATAGGAACGATAAACATCATTCAAATTATTTGCGGTCCATGAATGTTTCAAGAAATGTATGCACGTTGGCAAAGTGTGTAGTTGCCAAATGGAACTACATTGAAGGAAATGTAGTGTAGATAATTTTACTTATTACAATATAATCCTCTAATTTTGTAATATTTTAATAATGCCATCTCGTATTATGTAATTACAATTTCTCTATTTGTCCTGTATTTTTTCTATAGAGACATTGTCATCGAAACATCAGTTTAGTATATTTTGTATACTGTTAACTAGTAGCAGGATCCTTTACTTTTTCCCAGACTATAGTATTATTGTTGTGGTATATGAAATATACACTACGGTCTATGACGATGATGGATGTAACACAAAAGACCAACATGAGTCAAAAAGAGTATTTCATTTAAAAGGAATCATATGCCCAATTGTACCATCTTGTGCTGCTGTGTCTTTTTGAGGTGGGACCTTGAACTAAGTGCTATAACTTTCACTTTTGTCTTTAAGCCATTCCTGATCTTTCCCCTCCACGCAACATGATCTATGTCATCCTGTTCCCATGATCCCGTATCGATGCATATTGCCTTTGTAAATGTCTTTGTGTGGAAGTAGGGGTCGACCCTGATATATTTTGTCATATTATAACTCTTCTTCGGTATTCTGCCAATTCGATCCTCTTGGTGTGTACCAGCCATCTGAGGCTGCGCAGATTGAGTGCAGACAATACTGAAGTATTTCCTGTACGTCCAATATATCAGCGTTAGAGACTTTGCCCTCCACCTAACCCCCATGAATTCTGTGCATGAAATATAAGCTGTTTAATCGTCTCTCCGGGTGCATATACTTTGCCATTTTTTCCATAGCGATGGCTTCGAGGACACAAGCCGTAAAACCATAAGCTCAGTTTTTATAGTACATTTTCTGTTTTCCCAGATCCTCTGTGTTAGTCTGCTCATTATTGTAGAAGCCTTGCCAATCCTGGTGCTTATTTTATGATACAGGTAATTTTTAATAATAATACTGCTAACTATAGACCCTGTACATAACATGAACACTTTTCAAGAGAAAAATAACGAGAGAAATGTTACATCATGTGAGAAGATGGCTTGAGAAAGATCGTCATCGCCACAAGAATGGATAGAGTGCGAATCGACGACATCAGAGAATAAGGAACTATACCAGTCAATGACCACATCCAAAGACAATAAATCAAATGGTTTGGACATTTAATGAGAATGGAGTCCGATTGCCTCCCGTCGGGAGAGTATAACAGCAGAATATTAGGGATGAGGGAAAGAGGAAGACCAAGACGAAATTGGATCGATAATATCAGAGACATTCTACATTCCCATTGAATTGTAACAATGGCAACACACTTGGCAATGGAACAAAGACTCTGGCTCCCCACAACGCTTCACGCACAAGTGACAGAGACAAGACAAGACTGTTAGCTATATTCGTGTTTTTTTTTTAGCAAAGTTAGTTAGTCATCGGATCATCATCCCTGCAAACTGGACACATCTATAGTTGCTCCGATCTCTCCTTGAGTGTAATCGTCATTACACATTTACTGACAGTATCGGTCCTCCGCTGGTTGACCATCATTCTTCTGCACCCTCCAAAATGTTCACTTTTAGCAATACCGCATTTCAAACCCTGCTCTTTAATCCTGGACATTCAAACGGAATCATCATCCACACTAGTCTCATTCTCGTGTGCTATATCTCTTATGGAGATAAAAACGTCAGCTCGATTCATTGTCCCTTACCAGCAATATAATGTCATTTTAATGACATTGGGTCATAGGGCATGAGTCCATGGGCCGCTGGATCAGCAACCAACCAGTCATCCATTGCCCCATCGCCCTGTGCACAATCGTGCATGACCCTAGTTGATCTTCACTTTCATTGCCGCGAACACCCACATGTCCCTTCACGAAAATAAAGGTAACTACTTTCAAACACGCCTTTCTCAAGGCCTCAATCCACTGTTCGCGAACGAGACCCACTTGTACCTTCCTAATCATACTCATAGAGTCACTCAAGCTGCAGAGACGTTTTACCTTCTGCGTGCCTACCTACTCAAATGCCCTGCACATCGGCATAATCTCCATGGTCATGCTACTCGTAGTCACAGCAAAGGCCCCACTGTCCTCCCTGATCGTTTTACCTGGGCACTTATCTGTGAAGGCCCAAACACTGATAACATGTCTAATCACAGATCCATCAGTGTATATAATCACATCCCCTCTTTGACAGTCTCACTGACCAAAGCCTGCACCTCTTGCTCCACAACCATGGGACACCATTCTCTGCATTCTCGCTATTATTCTGCATTCTCTGTATTATTACTACTATCTAACATGTTTCAAAACCTGTGGATAGACCTATCCATTGCGCACATATTGTCACACCTTGTAATCTGCAAAAGATTTGTATGACATCCTCAGCACGTCCCATCCACGACTTCCCTCTTTTAAGTTTGCCACCTTTAACTTTGTGTATTTCGGAATGCAATGTATGTTCCTTATCTGCCTTTATCTGAAGGTATGCCTGTCCACGGCAATACTGTATTCTGTGCAATGCTGTTAGACAGTCAAGTAGGTAACACATAGTTATTGTCGATGTGTCTCTTATGCACCCTAGAATGATGCGCATTCCTGCATTCTTGATTCTATCCAGTCTTTCGATCTGAGTTTGACTACGAGTCAGAATTGCCAGTGCACATTTCACCACAACCATCACCAAACCCTGGTACAAATGAAATAGCAACCTCTTCTCATGCTGAGCAGCAGCCATAACCTCACTGCTCTAAGCCTTTACCTGCCCTTATGATAACATTGTCAACATGTTCCCTGACACTCAGACTTCTGTCAAACAACACATCCAGTTATCTTATTGTGCAAGTTCATTATAACCTTTTCCTGGCAAACGAATCATGTGGCATAGTTGTTTTTGCCGTGTGATTATTCAAGGAAAACAAACCAAGTCACGAATGCCTTACACTCTGCCATAGTGCTACCGCTTTCCATTTCCCGCTCCATGCCCTTTGCACATCTTCGTTCCACCAGGGGGGGGGGGGCTTGGCTTATTCCACACCTGATTTCCCACTTCTCGACCCTTACGTTTGTCTTGTCGAATTCTGCTCACAACATCCACTCCTCTGCTATCATACTTAAATGACCTTACCTTTGGCCTGATCTGTTTACTTTTGTCATTTTTCAGAATAACACAATATGGAAGGTGGTCACTGCCATGATGCTCCAGCATGTCCCTTTTGCAAATAGCCATAGAAGCCGATGTCACCAATGCCAGGTTGATATCGCTATCTTCATCACCATCCCTGCTTGCCATCCTTGTTATGCGACAATCGTTAATCCACACCAGGGTATCTGTCAGGGCCTCCTTAAGCTCTCTTCCCTGTTTGTTCGAAGCACTATTGCCCCATGATGTACCTTTCGCATTGAAGTCACCGCAGAGGAGGATCTGTTTTTCCAATCCTGAAGATCAACGCTCGTATTTCAGGCATACACATTAACACTCACGAATGGGTGATGGATCCTCATCGCCTGTAATTGGATAATATCACTCTCTCGTTTGGACATATCGACCTCGCAAACACTAATACCCTCGCGTACCAAGATTGTCTGTTGTAGAAACATTGAACGCCTGTTATCCTGATGTTACCACTTTTACCCAACCGTGTTTCCTGTAACACAATAATGTTAGCGCAATACACCAGTTAGTCAAACTCAGGTATACGCATATGTACACTGGATACATTCCAAAAGAGGACACGCACGTTTTTAATTCTGACCCTAGCGGTTTTTTATCTTGTTTATCAAGCTCCCGCTCGATGACCTTTCCTTTTTTAACGACCTCTGTTATGCCTCTTTATTTTGGTCGCCATATTTGTCAAAACTGTATAATAGCGGTTACACTCACGAAGACTTCAGATCAGATGCACGCACTTCGTTAGCATCGGCGAAGATCTTAATGAGTGGGCCTCTTGGTCAGAGAATAACGATGCATCATCACAGAATCTCCTAATTGAAAACAACGAATATATTCATTGTTCAAGTGAAACTGTTTTTAGCATGTTGCTCTTAACTTTAAAACGTATTACTTTATGTTTTTATCCATACCTATTGGTAAAAAAAAACATTTAATTGCAGTCGTGCCACTTATCGGTTATCGTACATTTCTATAGAAAAGTTGTCCAAGTATTTAGCCTGAATATGTGCTTTATTTTTATTGTTTGCGTTCAGTTCCAATCATACCTCTCTTGTAGCAGGACACTGATCCATGATTTTCCGAAAGTGTCATAGCCCGAAAACCGATCATCATTCAATCCTGCGACGCCTTACAGCAAAAGCAGAGAAAAGACAATAGATAGTAATTACCATCTATGCAATCTTAACAGGGCTATAGAAGGGTATTTAAAGTGTATATGAATAGTCGGTGGATTTTAGGCCTACCCCGGGCCAGAGCCAGAGAATAACTATCACACCACCAGGAAGGTAGGTTTCAACCTGCGACCATGAGTCGGGAACCCATGGCTCGCGAGCAAGCTGTGGCTCTATTGAGGGCTGCATCTGGCTCTTTAGACTTCTTTGATCTACATATTAATTGCATATCAATATTCCATTCTACAATTGGGCTAAAGTCATCAGAAGTCGCATTAATGGTAAGAAATACTCATTATTGATTAGCAACAGCATAACAATGTTATTAAAATAATTCAGAGACATAATTATTGTACTTTTAGTGTTGAAATTACACATAATGCACACATTTACTTGAATCTTTAGTTTTAAACATAATGTATCGCTCTGGCAGAACTACTTTTCAACATATGTGGTGTCCATGGCTCTCTCAGTCAAAAAGGTTCCCGACCCCTGACATACGCACTGCTCCGAGATACTGCAGCCAAGATAGGGTTCACTGTGCTCATTCCCCGCCGCCAATTGACAACTGGCTATGCCGAACTTCTCTATTGCTCTACGCATGCAACCAAATGTTCAAGTCAAAAGGATTATCACGCCCTGAGTCACCGTGCCACTATGATGGGCCTCAACAAATGTTGTGATTTACACGTCGATCTGTCGATCATCCGCCACCAGCGATGTTCATGGGCCTGTACTGCGTCACAAGGAAGAACAGTACACGAAGACAGTGAATCCTTTACCGCAACAACAAGCAGTTTAACAATGGACGTATTTGCAGTAACGCAGGCACCTAACTGCTGGAATCGCAAGCTTTTTCCCATGCGTGCGTACTAAATGGCTCTATGAATATGTTTCAGAAAATTAAAACAGGTGATGTACATAGGGGATGGGTGGAGTTATTAGAGATAGCTAAAATGTGGACCTCACTACAAAAATAGTGAGTTTTTGCAAAAACTCACGCTTTTTTTGTCAATGGACAGGCGGGTGTGGAGGAAAATGACCGGACAGACCAATTAGCTAGCTTCGCCACCACAACAGATGGTCAATCTATGGACTGAGCAGACAACTCATTGCTCTTAGTGACTCCTCCCGATCTGAAGATTTTGAGTTGAATGAGCATGAGTCAATATCGAGAATGCGGGAATTGGGTGTGAAGACGGGCGTGGCCCGTAGAGATCCCCTGATAAAGAACTCAAAAAGAGCAGTGAATTAACTTAGAACAGGAACCATCAGACGTTATACCCTGAGAAATTTACTGAAGCGGATATCTGAGCACATATGGATGTGTCCGATGTGCGAAAAGGATAATCAATAGACCTAATACCTAATACCTAATACCTTGAAAGATTTACTGAAGCGGAGATGTGGTCACCTATGAGCATGTCCGTTGTGAGAAGAAGATAAACGTTCACCTATTTGGACAGACGAGGATATCATAAAAAAGAGTAGGAATAATGCATTGTATCGAATACATAGAACGTCAGCAGATAAAGTTGTTTGGTCAACTTATGAGAATGAACCAAAGCCAATTACCACTGAGAGCTTATAACAAACGATCATCTGGATATTGAGCAAACGGAAGACCAAGAAAGAGATATATCGATAACATCACGAGTACCTTCCACAAATACGGGTTCAGAACGACTCAGGTATGACATCTGGCTTGAAAAAAAAAACTACAACTCCCACCGATACGCTTAACGGCAATTGTGGCTGCTATGAATGAGCTTCCACCTGGGGATAGACAATAGATAGATTCAGCACCAACTATACCCCAATTTCATAGATTTTACAAAGGCATTTGACCGTGTTTGGCATGATGGTCTATGACACATACTGAGACAATTTAATTTTGACACCACAATCATGGACATTGTTGAATCACTTTACAAAGTGGACGCAATGCTGTCATATCAAATAAACAATTGGAGAACTATTTAAAATAAATGTGTATACAAGTACATTTAAAGTAGGAAGCCAGAGGACAATTTTTAAAAATTCTTGAGACTAACGGGAATTGAACCAGTCCGTTCTACGGAACCAAATCGCCTAGCAACAATTGCACACGCGTTTTTCCGTACTTGACTAACCGCATCTCCAAAAAAGATGCGATTTCATCAAGCCATTCAAATCGTGCACACAAAGTCACCCGAACGGACCAATGAGACAAGGACTATTACAACAACAACAAACATCCCGTACAGGTATTGAAATATCCTCAGTAACAACAAACACATAACATAATATCCGTATTAGTTATACAAGGGCCGATAGGTCTAAATCTATCTGCATTTAGATTTATCGACCCTTGTATAACTAATACGGATATTATGTTATGTGTTTGTTGTTACTGAGGATATTTCAATACCTGTACGGGATGTTTGTTGTTGTTGTAATAGTCCTTGTCTCGATTGGTCCGTTCGGGTGATTTGGTGTGCACGATTTGAATGGCTTGATGAAATCGCATCTTTTTTGGAGATGCGGTTAGTCAAGTACGGAAAAACGCGTGTGCAATTGTTGCTAGGCGATTTGGTGCCGTAGAACGGACTGGTTCAATTCCCGTTAGTCTCAAGAATTTTTAAAATAAATGTGGGAGTTCGGCAAAGAAGCATAATGTCTCCAGTACTTTCAACATATATCTAGAGCACATCATACAGGACTAAACCTGTTTGGTCATCATATAATGAGAAACAACTGCTTATCAAGACAAATAATGGAGGGCAGAGCACCTCGGCGGGGGAGGAAATGCAGACCAAGAAGACGATGGACTGACGATATTACAGATAACATGAATACGTCGTTGGAAAATACAAGCCGCATCGTTCAAGACAGAGAAGAGTTCAGGGAGTTTATTGGAAAGACAGCGTTCTGGAGAGAATACATCACATGACATGACATCATACAGGAGATCATTCAGAAATATAACACTTCTATATCGATCGTAGGTCGCGCTATTTGCAATTTGCGTTTCCCTGGTGATATTAATCTTATAGCCCTGTCAGAACACGAATTACAGGAGTTAACAGCAAAGTTGGAAAAAGTTACCAACAAGTACGGAATGGAAATAAATACAGAAAGGGGCAATATCTTGGTTAACAACAAGACATATTGCGCTGTATGGTTTTAAGAGTTGGACACTAACTGTGGACATGGAGAGACGACTATATGACTTCGAATTCAAATGTTAGACTAACTCTACGAATTTCCTATATAGCATAAAACAAATGTGTGCGTAATAAATAAAAAAGAGATGTATACAGGTCCACAAGAATCATTGCTTTCAATAATTAAACGACGAAAAAGTGCATGGTTTTGACATGTATGCAGTCATGATTCCTTGTCAAAAACAATACTGCAGGGAACCGTCGAAGGTAGAAGGAACAGAGTAGGACAAATACAAATATGGACAGATTATGTGCTGGACAAGAGAAGATTTTTTCACTCATCCACATCGTTGATGATATAAATCGTTGAAAGACTCTGCTGAAGCATCCAATGTGGTATCACTACGCCCGTGACGGGTTATGGGATTATAAGAAAGGATTATATTTTTGTTAAAATTTCCTGATATAAATGTGTATATTCTACATGCCAAATAGGTTGAGTAATTTTTGTTATGCTAGCAAGGTCGAGGGTTTGATGTCAGAATTTTAATGTTTCAAATTTGTTTTAAATTTACATACACACAAAATAGTATTTTTGAAGAAAGCTCTTTTGGTGAGGAATATAGATTACAACATCAGAAGTCCATATTAGTTGTGTCAAGGGCATCCAAAATACTGAAGCCTTCTCCTCCGTTCACAAAAGATAAAAAAAGGTGGTAAATTACTGTCTAACTCTACAGCCCATAACAAAAATATGCTAGTCTCCTTTGAGAAAAAGCACGTAATGCCACTATAAGATGAGCCTTGTAAAAATGAACCGGTTGAGCACCTACGGGCATAAACACATATACACTATTAATACAAATATATTAAGAATCACTTTCATGTTTCAGTTGAGCTAAATCAATTGTTTGAGAACTTAAAGAAGAAGTGACATAGAATGCAGAGCACCTTATCAATATCTTGACTGTATCCATGAGGCATTACTCTATAGCTTGTATAAGTTGGCTAATCACGTTACCAACAAGTTTAATTGAATTCTGCCAACATGTCTGAGCTTCTTAAAGAAGGCTGTCTCACATTCACCAACATTAATTCCCATATAGGTTCATTATTCTTCATGAAACTGTCTCATTCTTAATCACATAATGACTGAACAACATTGTGATTAAATAACATCCGATACTTGAATACATTGAGATTGAGTAAAGTAACCTTTAAGTTTGAGTTGTATATATTTATGTTAAATAATGTGTCTAATATGTGATCATGAGGCACATTGTACTTATACCGATTGTCATATTAAATGTTTCTGCCATATATCAATATCAATAAACCCATTTCCCGTTAGGGTCGTAGGGGTACCACATTGGAAGCTTCAGCACACAGAGTCCTCCAGCGAATTCTATCCTCAGCGATGCGGATGAGTGTGGAAATATCTAGCCCTGTCCATTCCTTGATGTTGTCTGTTCATGTCTTTATTTGTCCTCCTCTGCTTCTTCCAACCTCGACAGTTCCCTGCAGTATTGTTTTTGACAAGGAATCGTGCCTGCATACATGTCCGAACCATGCTAGTTTTCGTCGTTTCACTATTGAAAGCAATGGCTCCTGGACACCTGCACACATCTCTACTTTATTTCTTATGTACACATTGGTCTTATGTTCCCTATAGGAAATTCGTAGAATTCTTCTGTAGCATTTATACTCGAAAGCCTGTAATCTTCTCTCCATGTCCGCAGTGAGTGTCCAACTCTCACAACCATACAACACAACGGAAAGCACCAGCGACCTATACAGTTTGATTTTCACTCCAACACTGATGTTGCTTTTCCTGCCATACTCTTATGTGAAATCACTAATCCGCAATCATTATACATCACAGTGAAATAAAGATATTGATTTTGTTCAGAAACTAGATCCCATACACCAACTTGCTAGGCAACAGCAGACCATCCTCTTTCGACATAGAACTATCCGCTGCAGACTCCAGGGCCACCTGTACCGAATCAGGGTGGTCCAAACAAATGAAGAACTATGCGGAACAGGCGTACATACCCCTGAACACATACTCCAAGACTTTCCAGATTACAAAGAACCGCAAGGCAACACATGGCCACACCGGATTGAACTGAAACAAAAACGTTGGGGCAGATTTCTGAACGCAGAAAAATTATAAATCTTTAACGTGACATATCAGACCTAGCTATGAGAAGCCAAATATACCAAAGAATAATATAACTCATCACCAAGACAAGATCAATGTTCATTTTCTGCGTGTGTGTGTTCATACATGTTTGTGTGTGCCTTCACACGTGTTTGTGTGTTCATTCGTACATGTTGTGTGTACATCTATGCGTTTTTGCATAAACGTAAGTGGGAGTAGATATGTAGATGCACTGTAGATATCAATTTGTGTAGGTTTAGACATATTTTATTGCACTGTATCTAGACAACGACGTATGCATGTGTAGACATATTTTATGCGCTGTAGATATCGGTTTATATAAGTGTAGATATTGTCATGTACTGCAGATATCGACTTATGTAAGTACAAGAATACATGCTTTACTACAAACTGTGTTAAGACGGTGTTGTTTTGTAACCAACAAAATATACATTTAATGTTGTTATTATGGAAACGTAATACATTCTTGCTTTCCACGACTTTGTGGGAATCCCTATCCAACAGCAGTGTCGACCTCTAGGCGTTTGTAGTTGATTTTCAGCTCAACTGAGAAATTTATGCTAAGTTAAAGAATCTAGCGTACTAACGACTGCGCTACCACAGGGTGTAGTCATGTTTGCGTAATCTTGTTATTTATTTTAGCAGTATTATTTGTGTCATTATTTCTGTAACATGTACAACTATTCATTATTGCTACAAGCGTGGTTGTTTATTAGTCCCGTAGAAGTACTCATTTCCAACACAGCATCATCCAACAATTTACAGAGAAGAATAATCCAGAGATCAATACAAGAGCGGAGAAGAAATCGTGACAACATCCTCCTGTTCTCCGCCCGTAACCATATGAACAACCGCGTACTGTACTTTACCAGGCCAAAATGCAACTTTGATATTCGATTGCAATTCTCGTGCAATCCTACATTGTACTCATAGTCTGAACATATTATCACAGAAGACCAAAATAACGATGCGAAATGGTAATAATTATAGTGGCTGTGAAAAACTGGAGCGAAACATAAGTTATAACTTGTCATAACAAACATATTTCTGTCATTCATTATTCATTTCTGCTGACGTCAAACTGGCATATGAATCTATAGACTGTGGAATATCATAGTTCATTCAAGATTTCATAGTTGATTGTTGATGTGTGGGCTTGAATGCTGGAATGTTTGGGCGTATGGCTATGCGCTTACATCTATTGTGTATTTCCTTAGTCCAAAATAGAAGCAATGAATAGCACCACTGTTATCTGTCGTAGAAACGAATGCTATTCAAATGTGACGTCAGTAACATTTCTCCATAACAATTTACACTGTCTTAAATAGTCAGACGAAAATAAATGTGTTGGTCGAAAGGAGCAGATAGACTAAGCTGTAAATCACAAGGCAACATATTTTGTTCTCCTGACTGGTGTTCGCATAATGAGAGAAGTATAGTAAAGTAAAGTAACCCATAACATTTATTAATGCCGTAGGAGTGTGAGATGTTAGCGATCTCACATTTCAGAGGCTCTGCAATTGAGGGTGGAAGCCATCTCCTCTCCCTCGCCGTCTTTACTTCCCGGATTAATCCGGTACCCATTTAAGGCTGGGTCGACCTGGGAGCCGTTGCGATCTGAAAAACATTTCCGCCTCAACTGAGAGAAGAATACAGGCTTTTAAATACAAATCTAACAGACTTACAGATTGCACATGAATTATACAGAACATAATACCAACATGCAACTAGGAATCATATTAAATGTTCTTATAGGACAACAGGAGCATCTTCTGACAGTGGTTAAATGTGTGGTTTAGCTATGTGATAAGGCATGACTCCCTTTCAAAAACTAACCTGGGGGGACAGTAGAGGGTTGAAGAAGAAGAGGAAAATAGAAGAAAGTATGAATTGATAATATTTAATTAAGACTGGGCAGAATGAAGGTTCCCCAACATGTAAACAAAGACCTCAGAAGAGAGATTCACTGAGAATTTTTTTCATGAAGATTCCGGAGTGACACCTCTACTGCCATGATTGGTTATAGGTTTAATGGTTATAATGGTGTTCGTTTGCCAGTATCAGAGAAACCCAAGTGAGCTTAACTTAGTGGTTATGATAATTATTGTGGAAACTGGAGGTGTGTTCAGATGTGGCTGAGGGAATTTCTGCCAAGAATTTTCTTCCACACTCTGAAAATGTGCGCAGAAAGTGTATGAGATATTGAGCAGCTCCTGTCTTTCTTGCAGATTTTCTTGTTGTTAAGCAGCAGCTTGTCTAATATTATCTGCAGCAGCTGCATCAGTCTGCGACATTAGTCGTGTTTGTCCCATACCAGACTCATTTCTACTTTAAGTGCGTTGCTGATGTTTTAAATATGTCTGTTTTGTTATCAAACTCCCAGAAGATCTATTTTCTTGCAGGATAATTGTACTCCTACATATCCAGCAGGATGCAGTTCAGTGAACATAAATATGTTTTGGCCTCAATTTATATACGCTAATGGTCCACTACATCCGACTCGACTTGTAAACTAATACATTTAGGTTTTTTAACAACATACATTGAACGGTGGAATTATGTAGCCATATATTGTTAATAGAACCCACAAAAAACTGCTTTCCTTTCTATACACTGGATACCAACATGGATGGTAACTGATGTCAGGTTTGTTTGACATTTTCGTCGCTGTAGGTATCGGTATCGACATAGCGACAGACGTTCACAAGTATCTTTAAAACACCATCCGTTCTTTGGATTTGAGAAATCCAGCATGGAGCTCTCCTTACAGCTCTTTAGCAGACGAAGAACTTTCATGGGAACTAGTTGACTTACCCAGAGAGTTTGTACTTTCATCATCATTGCATAGATTTAGTTTTCCTCTTGTATACTTGCAGATTTAGTTTTCCACTTGTATACTTCCAGATTTAGTTTTCCACTTGTATATTTGCAGATTTAGTTTTCCACTTGTATACTTCCAGATTTAGTTTTCCACTTGTATACTTGCAGATGTAGTTTTCCACTTGTATACTTGCAGATTTAGTTTACCTCTTGTATACTTGCAGATTTAGTTTTCCACTTGTATACTTGCAGATTTAGTTTTCCACTTGTATACTTGCAGATTTAGTTTTCTTTTGTATACTTGCAGATTTAGTTTACCTCTTGTATACTTGCAGATTTAGTTTTCCACTTGTATACTTGCAGATTTAGTTTTCCACTTGAATACTTGCAGATTTAGTTTTCCACTTGTATACTTGCAGATTTAGTTTTCCACTTGTAGACTTGCAGAATGTGTTTTTCACTTGTGTACTTGCAAATTTAGTTTCCACAGTAACGCACTATCAGTAGTATCTCAAGTGTAAAGGGAACGTCTTTGGGATTCGAGCCTGGAGCTAGTTTGTTTGAGTTTGAATTATTTGATTTTCTAATTAACCACTAAGTCACATACACCGGAATCTATGTATATGTCATGATTGACTTCTTTTATTTTATGTCTCAAGTATAATTACTATTTTTATTAAATGTGAACTGGGCGGTCAATAGCATTAATGTATATCCAACAGCCTGAAGTAATGTTTACAATACTCATCTCTACCACATAGCCTATACGCATCTCTTACACATTGATATAAGAATAATGCTGTAAGAATATACCTGAAGGGTATATGGACCTTATATCGACAAGCGTAGTTCAGAAAAAAAACTATAACGTTTGTAAGAGACTCTCTGTGTACAGCACAAGTTCGTGTACACAATCACAGTCCCTAAGCAACATTAGCAGGAAGGAAAACACCAGTGGACATAATTATGTCGCGTTTAGGATCAGATCTCTTAGTGACGACTCGGATGATTATGATGATATTTGCTTTGACCTCAGGGCCCATCTAACAAATGACGTGCCGACCCCTGGGGGCAAGTGCGGAAACCAGAGAAAGCAGCCTTCGTGCTCAGCACTCGTAATTACTTAATCCCCTGGCGGGACGATGCCGTGTTTGCTCTTGCCTTGATTGCAACCTCTGACTAGGGGCGAACCCTATTTGTTAGAATAAGGTTTAGATGTATGCATATCTATGACGAATATCCAAGTAAGAGTGTTATACCGATGATAACTAAATATATCGGCAAAATAGATCTTGACAACGATAATCGAAACAGGCGGGAGGAAAGGATGGGTGGGGAGACTGAATGTTGATATGAATGAAATATTTCAGTAGAGAGCTATCGTTTCCGTGAAAATATATATTTTATAGGAACTTCCTTTTTAAAAAAAATCGAACTCAAGTAAATTACCAGGCCTGAAATTGGAGCAAAGAATATTAACACTATCAGCTACTGTTTTACGAGACCTGAAATGGGAGCAAAGAATATTAACAATATGTGCTGTTATGTTACCGGGCCCAAAAGTGGAGCAAAGAATATCAACACTATGAGCTGCTATATTATCAGACTCGAAACGGGAGTACAGACTATTAACACAATGAGCTGCTATGCATGCTTAAGAAACAGATGAAAGAGGAGGTTTGGAGGGGTACTGGATGTACCGTCTTATAGAGATTTAAGTAAATCAACCATGCTGAAGCCAAATGTGTCGGCTCACAAATCTCTGATATGTCAGCTAAGCTGTAAAACAAGACACTGCGCTTTCCGTTCTTCAAAACCACATACTGTTAGTTCCGTTAGTTA
>CM067298.1:68407198-68456643 GCA_034231615.1 Meghimatium bilineatum
GTAAAAGATATGTTGATTATCATCTTCGCACAACGGACACGTCCATAGGTGCTCCGATCTCCGCTTCAGTAAATCTCTCACGGTATAACGGCTGATTGTTTCCGGTTCTTTGTTGGTTTACTACTCTTTTGAAATATGTGTCAGGGGTTCTCTTCGGGTCACTCACAATTCTTGATATTGGCTTATGCTTATAAATCTCAAAATCCTCTGATTGTGAGGACTCACGAAGAGCAGTGAGTATGTCTGCTCGGTCCATAGGCTGACCGTTTGTTGTGGTGACGAGACTAGCTAATTTGTCGGCCCGTTCGTTTCCCTCCACACCCAACTGTCCGGGGACAAAAATAAGCGTGAGTTTTCGTAGTGATGCCAGAATTTTAGCTCTCTCCAATGACTCCGCCCATTCCCTACGTACATCACCTGTTTTGACTTTCTGAATCATATTCAGTGAATCACTTAGTATGCATGCATGGTAATAGGTTTGCGATTCCAGCCAGTAAAGTGCCTACGTTACAGCGAATATTTCCATAGTTAGACTTCTCGTTGTTTGCGGTAAAGGCACCACTGGCTTCGTGTACTGTTTTCCCTTTTGATCTGACAGTAAAGGCCCGTTCGTGTAAATCACAACATCTGAAATCATCCGCATTCTCGCAAATTAGTGCCTTGACCTCAGATTCCACTTACGTGGCTGTGTTTCCTGCACTCTCTGTTGAGTGTAACGACGGTCTTGACTGTCTCTTGAAAGAACGTAGGAATAGGTATCCATTCCTCGCCAGGAGCTATGTCTTCAGGGGCGCAGATATGTTTAACGGTATCTTCGGCCAGACCCATTTCCGATTTGCCTCTCTTGAACCTGCTTCCCTCCAAAAGAGGGAGCTCGCTGTGTAGTGGGTGATCTATGTCAGAACTCACTTTTAAGTATGCACTGGCACACCTCATATCAATTCTATGAAATATGCTCGGAAAATCAAGGAGAAATCTCATAGCCACACAGGATGTGTCCCTTGTGGATCCAAGAATGATCCGCATCGCTTCGTTTTGAATCCTCTCCCGCTTCTCAATCTGTGTCAAAACAAGAGTCTCGTATAAGATTACGAGCTGCGGTTGTTTAGTGTCAGCCGCTGCCATTACTCTCAGAGCTGAAAGTCCTTTGCAGGCCTTATCGATAACATGATCATAGTGATACTCGAAACACAGACTTCGATCAAATCGCACGCCCAAGTATTGTAAGGATAAGGTCCTGATTATATCGTACCATCTCATCTCCACAGTCTGTGTCACAGACTTTACGATGTGATAGTTAAAAGAGAACCATGTCACCGAAGTATTCTCTTGGTTGATCTGTGCCCCTGAAACATCACACCAGGAGACGATACGGTCTAGCTCTTTCTGCAGTGATCCGACAGTTTCTGTTCTATCTATTTCCTGTCTGTATACCAGGATATCATCCGCAAAAGACATTGTTCTACCTCTCCCGTCGAGCTGCTACTGTGTGATTGCCACAGTGTAGACATTGAATAATACGGATGAGAGTGGAGATCCCCGTGGAAGGCTGGGCGTATTGTTATGGGCTTAGATGTCCAACAACCGCACCTCAGAGTCACCTTCCTCTCGAGCAGCACCGCTGATATCCATCTGACGACAAAAGTGTCAACATTTAATGAGCACGAGTGTGTTCATGAGGTATTCGAACGGCACTCTGTTATACGCGTCCTCCAAGTCATCCGCACCAGCACACGTTTCCAGACCTGCATGGAAGCCCTCGAATACAGCGTATGCGAAAACAGCGGCATTACGCAATGTTTCTTTCTGACGTCTGTATCCTTCAAGCGTGTCCGGAAATATGCGACTCTCTTCCAGTTCTCGAGCGAGGTGCTGTGCTACAATCTTCTTGAGAAAATTGTATACAATCTTATTGAGAAAAACAATATATAAGTGAGGATTAGTTGCTGTCGTTTTTTGTCGATCCCCAGAAATTCTGAGGGACCTTGCTTTATGGTTGCAGTGGGGGTGATTTCTCCAGAGCTTTCTTGCATACCCAAAGGACTTTAACTTTAAGGGGTATTAAGTGAAAATCTCATACTCAAAGGATTTCTTAGAAACGATATGCAGTTAAGAATAAATGTTACAGCGCATTGTCATAAATGGTCAGCTGCCTCATCAATGGCTGCTCAGCAATATAGTGACTTGTGAAACCTACAGCAATGACGCCATGCCGTGGCCGTCACGGATCTTGAGTTCTCGTAATTATTTCTTGTGGCTGGGTGAACCATGGACGGAAATCTTTTTCAAACTCGAGTGACTTCATCCTTTCTTGCGAAAATCGAGCCATTGAAGCAATAATACTTCGTATATCATATGGAGCGGTAATATTTTAAAGAGACTCATCACGTTTCGTAAATAATGTCTCCGCATAACATTCAAAAATCGGATAGCAATACACAGTTACTAATAAGGAAGACTCGCAGCTCGATAAGATACCATCCCTTTACTTATCGCGCAGAAATAGAAGTCTCAGATGGTTTAGCATTGAGAAAATAATCTCAAGGGATAGTTGCCCTAAGAACATTCTGGTGAGCTAAGATCCGGTGGAAGGCAAATTGACGAACCAAAGCTGACATATAAGAACATTTGCAAAATACTTTTGAAAGATTTTATGAGGAACCAATAATCTTAGGAAGAAATTGTGGATGGTCTTACGTTACAGACGATCTATTGTCTATGGTCTATCTGCAGATGGATGATGGTCAGAATATCCACACTTGCCGTTAAACGTAGGGGGGGGGGGGTGAGTGGGAGCTTTGGTTGACTATCCAAGACGTGTCACATTGGCCTTGTTGAATCCGTATTTGTTCAGGACTGTCTTAATATTATAAATATCCATCTTTTTCTAGTTCTTCATCTGACATTGTATCGGAATCTTCGGATGTCATATGTTGTTGTCGATAGCTGGTTATGGTTCATTCTCATAAATATCTCTAAACCATTTAGTTTGTGGTTTCTGGATGTATTCAGTGCATGGTCTTATACCGATTCTTCTCCGACTCTACTGATTCTAGAGTGGATCTCGGGACATTAAAACATTCACGGGAATGAGAAATCAGGAAAATAACCATTCAAAAATAATCTTAATCGTAAGATGGAAAGAGTCAGTTACAATAAACATATATAATTTCCAAAAAGTCAAAAAATACATACCACTACTACTAAAAGATAATAACAAACAACTATAATTAAAAGGAAAAGGATAAAACGGATTCGATCATAAGTTCTTAGTCTGAATATACATATAATAAAGTAACATCAAATGTTACAGAAAAATATGAATTTCAAAGCATATTTAAGACAGTAAATAAAACTTTCATGCAATAATCTGAAAAGGTAGAAATTAAAATTATCAAATTGGTAAAGTATAATCAAGATTAATTAAAACAGTTCGCACGATAAAATTGCTCACTATGAAGAGATGTGAATGAATAAGACATGAAACAAAGACATAATACAACTACAGGCACAAGAGGGAAAGATAGAAAGGGAGAGAGAGGGAGAGAGAAAACATAACAGGGCAGTATGCATGCCATAGATGGAACACTAAGCAAGTTCACGAAGTAACCGTCGACCATCACACACAATACAGCAATGATAGACCAAAAAACAAGAAGGAAAGATGTCAATAGGAATAAGAAAGGCGGGGAGAGTATAACGCCATGTGGAGTGTGTAAGACTAACCCTTGTCATATGTCTCACACAAAAACGGGGGAGGGGTGGAGTGAGTGGATTTATAGTGCAGGCGAAAGAAAACGGTTTACATACCAAATAATATATGTATTGGCCAAGTGTATATATATTACATGGAAAAATTACTGCAAACAAAAATGACAGTGCAAGGGATATCACACCACAGAAAAATACAATAGTGATACAAATGTGGGGGAGGAGACGTAGAAAAGAGTGAAAGAAATGTTGTTGGATGTTCAGCCCCTGATGATCGATCTCATCGAGAAGGTATATTAAGCGACACTCAACGGACAAACACTGTCGGTCTCCAGAAGAGCAAAGAACTAAACCAGTAATTGAAACGTCAATTCCGCCGCAATGTGTGGGGCTGTTGAAATGATTTTCTACGGGGGAATCACTGTGGTGAAAATTATTCCAGAAATTCTCTGCAAATATGTCATCACTGTGTTTTACCAGTTTTACCAATGTATATTTATTATGACTTGTTGAAAATGATACAGTAAATAATATTGAAAATACGATTGAAAAAAACATGATTACTGGAACGTATACGTCAGTGACAAAAATATCTCGCAAGTTCCTATCTCTGTGGAAATCGGTAAGTGATGAATAAGAAAAAAAAATAGCTGGTGAAGAGGTCCTGTTTGGAGAACAGGGAAAAGCCGCAAAATATTTTGAAGTGCTGGAGTGTTATGAGGATGAGTATTAATAGATCATATTAACATTGAGAAGAGGAAAGGACGACAGAGCAGAAAATTTGGAGAACACGCTGTTTAAGAGTTGAAGAGAAGACATCATGAGGGGACAAATGGAGGCAAAACAAAAAAGCATCATCTCATCAGCATGTTAAAGGAAATTAGTATCACTCAAAGATGCCGAAGATCAGAATAGTTGGTTAAATAGGATGACGTTGCGACAGGGTCTGGGGTTGGGAAGATATATACAGACTAAAGCTAGGAAATATGTAAGCGTATAATGTTCGGAAGTTATAAGAGATCTGTGTTCAATGAACACATAGATGCAGACTAATTTTCCCGCCAATTGCAAAATACTGTTTCTTATCGGCCTCACGGAAACAAAATTCACATTGTGTTACACAATAAAAGCGTAATGAAAATATATTGACAGAAGTGATTCAAAACGAGATCTGCTTACCCACATCAGAAAGAGAGAGAGAGAGAGAGAGAGAGAGAGAGAGGAGAGAGAGAGTTCACATTTTTTGACAGATTGTGAGATGAGGGAAGATGGAACACGTTGTTACAACAGGCCAAAGTGAGGAGCAAGAGTGCAGGCGAAGACCAACAGGGAAGATGCTTGACAACGTAGTATTCTGGCATGGGAGAACATCGTATCAGAAATGATTGATATCACACGAAATAGAGTGATGTTCAAAGACATGATAACCTACGCCACAACGCATGAAGTTGTGAATTATAGAGAATTATACAACTCACATAAGTTGAAAAATAATATATTTGAAAAGAACGTTAAGCATCTTGTCCATAGTGAAAAGCACATAGAGCTTTATCAATTCTCATTAATAAGAGTAATGTTTTCTCACCTTCATCATATACCAAAATTTATAAAGACTTAAACCATGTAAGGCCTATTGTTTCTCCCTGTTACTGTCCAACAGAACACATATCTTCGTTTTTTTAATGCTGTCTTTCAAACTCTTGTCCCATACCTGCCTTATTATCTTAATGACACTACCTATGCCATGTCTATATTCTCGTTGCATATATACTATATACCAACGTTCCAACCAGTGTATTGCTACTACAACACTTAATCGACCGGCTGAATTAGTCATTACATTAAAGTCTTTTGAGTTTTAGGGAACTTGTTAGACCACATTAACGGTGTAAAACAATATATTAGCGATGTAATATTTGGTATTTAAATTGGCCCTAGCTGCGCTTGTTTAGTTATGGGTCATATTGAGTACCTCATATTTTCTAGTTTTCAGGTCCCTATCCTTATCCTTTACTGTTGTTACATTGATGATAGTTCGGAGGATGTATTTTTCTTGTTTGTTGCGCGATCTTTCACCACATAAATAACTTTCACCACATTTATTCCCAGTAATCATTTCAATAGTCCCACACATTGCGCAGATTGACATTTTATTACTGGTTTAATTTTTGCGTTACTGGTGACACCAGCTTTTTTCACGTATGGGTCGCTTTATATATCGTATGCGTGTGATCGACCCTCAGAAGCTGAACATTCAACAGGATGCGGTGTGGTCGAAAATGGAAAGCATGTTGCCTGAAGGTGCGAGGCAATAGGATGCCATCGGAGAAGACCTGGTTCGAATACTATTTGCTGCACCATTTCATTTAAAGAAAATAAATCCTCAATGCTTCTATATTATATTATTTTTTTATCATTATTGCATTATGTTTGCTAGTCGTCTGTTTGCTCGTCCGTTCGTTCGATCTTGCATCTATGGCGAGCATGCTACATTGTGTTATTGACTCTCTCTCTCTGTCTCTGTTGACTTTATTCTGTTTTCATGTTTTACTGTACTGTGTGATTTCTCCTAGTTCCAAATTTTATGGTACTCACTATTTGGATCTTGAACACCCTTATTGAACAAATTCACTTTCTTCCGTTGCCGACTGTCAAAGGGACTGTTTCAATGATTGTCTTAAATATGTTTGAAATTCATATTTTTTCTGTATAATTTACTGTTACATTATTATACAATATGTTCAGACAAAGATCCTATGATCTATTTATCAACTGTTTTCGACCGTATCCTTTTTATTCTAGTTGTTTTCACCATCTATTTATTAGTAGTGGTAGGTATGTGTAACACATATCTACTTGTTTATTACAACCACAGCTACCATACAGTACAACACATATTAATAACTAATTATAGGGAAGACTAGATGAGCAGTTGGGCTACAGTGACGACTGGCCGTGCTATGTACGTTGAAATGACTGTGCATATACCAAAGAATAATATACCTCACCACGAAGACAAGATCAAAGTAACTTTTCCTAGGTTAGAACAGGACATTTTACTCCTAATTACCATCTGAACAGAATAAATCAAACAAGATCAATTAATGTAGAAATTGTAATCACCCATATAAAACAGGACTCCGGTTATATATGATTGCATAAACATGGACATGGACGTCTACGACCTAGCCCATTTATCCAGAACACTGTATATCCTTTTATGGAAATCTATTCCAATTATAAGGAACCTGCAGATTTTACTGATTGGTATGTGCAGACGTATTGTGCTCAAGAGTTAAAACACACGGCACTAGATACAAAATTGCCATATTACTAGTGTTAGACCTGATCTCTGTCAAAGTACCACAAAAATAGGCTTATCATCTGTGAAATAAAAAGTTATAGAAAATCGTTGGAGTTAAAAGAGGGAACATGCGGGTCTGTGTAGTCTGTATACCCTGTATAGTCTGTATAGTATGTGTAGTCTCTATAGTATATGCAATATATATATAGTTTGTGTAGTCTATAGTGTGTACAGTCTGTATAATATTAACAAATCATGCAACGAATTTATCTAGAAGCACCAAATCAATTAATATGGGAATCTAATGAATTCTACCTACAGCAATGTAAGTGGAAGAACATCTAGGAAAAAAGGAGCTAGAGCTGGAGTGGGAGAAAAATACCTCCAGCGAGCAAAATCTGTCCTGCCAATATTACTTTTAATTATCGTTTCATATGTGAAAATCTGAAGATAAATGAGCAGTGAATATTTCAACGTGATGGTTTCTACAGCATTTAATTTTTTTTTTAAAGAAAGAAAATGGTTCATTCAATCGTTAATTTTTTACGCGGACGGTACATTTAGTGGGTAATATTTTCTAATTACTTGTACTGCTGCTTACCAGCATATATTAGAGGAATATATATATTATATATGTCAAGCCCATTCTCTGGAAAGCTAGGATGATCTAAATGTTGATATGTGCACTGTCCATTGAGCTCAAATATTATTGTTTGTTTATAGCTCCAAGAAATTTAATTTTAATAAATTCTCCCCAGAAAGGTTGCCTAACCTTTAGGAAGATCGAAAAAAGGGATGCAGGTGGAGGGCCTGATTTAGACTTGATAGGGGCCTAAGCTATTTGAGAAATGAGGCCCTACGTTTTTTGAGATATGGGGGGCCTTATTTAGAATAAGAATATGTAGATAGAAATAAAAAGAAAGTTTGTAACCACAAAAAAGTGGGGACCCTTTCAGGCACTGGGCAGGTGACATGAAGACATGAAGAATACACTACACAATTATGAGAACATTGCAGTCGAGACGAGACATCTTACTACGCCCATGCGCTATTTAAGATACCTCAAGCTGAACATCAAATGTGGATCCCTCGCAGTCTTTACTTCTCGGATTAATCCTGTACCCATTTAATGCTGTGTCGACCCGGGAGCCGTTGCGATCTGAGAAACATTTCACCACTCATATGCGAAGACAGTGCGCTAACCACTGCGCTAACGCGGCTCCCTATATATATATATATATATATATATATATATATATATATATATATATATATATATATATATATATATATATATATATATATATATATATATATATATATATATATATATATATATATATATATATATATATATACACACATACATACAGGGATATAGGGAAAAAATGACTAGAAATTAATCGTTTACAGTTTCCTTTTTTTGTTTTTTTAATTTATTTTACAACTGTGTGGAGTTATCCTTGTGGACCCGTTATATATTAGAACAGAGCGATATAAACATCACTTGACACGAAACGTGACATGATCATACGAATTACAGAATGCATTTTTGTGTTTTATGTTATGTCTCAAGACATTTCCACACAAGGATTATTGTTAACCCGGAATTATGCTAAAGAAAGCAATATAAAATATGTCCTCAAATAAAACATATCAGAAAAAATGAACTGCAAAGACAAAAATGAATGATTTATTATGACAGAGAAAATAATATTTAAGAAAGCAAGATCCAATAGAATGCAGCTAAATATTACGTGCGCTTAATTTAAATGAGAGAGAGAGATAGATAGATAGACAGATAGAGAGATAGACAGACAGATAGAGAGAGCCATAGAAATTTAAAAATATATCTATATGTGTGTTTATAGATTAATATTGGTTACATCAGACCATTCACTACGCGAACCACACGGAAGTGATCAGCATGTTAGAAAATGTAAATTTGAACATAAAAGATCTGAGAATAATGAAAACTATGTACTGCTTACCTGTCAACCTCTTGGGAATAGAAAAATTATTCAGAACCAAACAGAAATCATATATGAGACTTAAAAACCTTACATGATTGTGCAACATCATGCAATCTACATGTTACTGCATCATATGACAATATGTGGTAAAACCCAATTTAAAACATGCATATGACTGGAAAATTAATAGACGATAATTGAAGTCTTTCAAAAATTGATTAAAATGTTATCTATCATCTACTGTCATCTATTAGATAATGGAAACACCATAATCCACATTTGATTTGAACAAAGTTGATCCAATAAATAAATATTCTAAAAAATTTAGAAATTATATTCAACTGAAACTTTGTTACAATACCCGTCCGAACTCATTTAGTCACTCCATGCACGAACTGTCCACGGACATTTGGAGCTCGAATAGAGCTTATTAGCCATTTACCAATTCATAATCAAGGGCATAATTCTATCGAGTTTTCAAAAGTGGATGTAACAAATGGTCATCATCACTTGTGATAGATGAACACCCAATTCCCTTGAATATGTTGCTCTTTTTAACACTTTGACATGGTTTATAATCGTGTGTTGTCTGTGTAGTCTACATTGTCTGTGTGGTCTGTGTAGTAGGTAGAGTCTGTATAGTATGTAGAGTTTGTACAGTCTGTATAGTCTATGTAATTTGTAAATCTGTATAGTATGTAGTGCCTGTGCACATGTAGGGACTGTAAAGTATGTATATTATTTATAATCTGCATAGTCTGTGTAGTATTGTAGTCTGTTAGTATGTATATGCGTGGTATATGTACTCTAGTAATCTGTAAAGTCAGTGCAGTCTGTATATTCTGTGCATTATATATAATAAATATAGTCTGTAAACATCTATAAAATCTGTTGACATATGAAGTCATTGCGTGACACTGTGGGTTTCAGCCTTGGTTGTTATATCATGGTTGAACAATTTTGCACCTTTTGGTTCAATGTCTCTGTCTTACTTTTGAATCAGAATGCTCTTATCCATTCAATGATTGTCCACAGGGCAGTAGAGATTTAATTTTAAAGTTTTCCTTCTCCTAGACTGCTTGCTTACTTGGGTTAAAGAGCTCCTTCTGTCGGGGTTTGAAGTTCACTTCTCCGAGGATAATTTGTTTTGCCAAGGATTCATTATCTGTACTCCGTGATCTAGGTATCATGTTCTAAAGTACCACCTACACACGGATGGTGATTTAGGATTATATTCCACTCTGTAGTTCCATTATCCATGTTTCCCCCTAATCCTATCAATTCCTACTTAATCCCTTTCACGGCCCCTCCCCAGACACGTCCCTTGCTGTAACCCCCATGCCAGCAACACGAGCTTATAGTGGCTCACACTCACTTCAATAGATGATGCCCGTTACTGGACATATGGGGTATATGCATATATACTGGGTATATGGCATATATGTATTAATTATAGACTGTATATTTCAGTGGAGATAACGACTCTTACTTGGTATTCCTACTCGCCCTGGTAGGCAGCAACAACGGTTTGGACCGCGGCTGCTTATTCGCAGGTAATACTCCATTTCTGGAGGCCGAACTGTGGACGCGGCTGGTAGGGGTTGGTAGTCCCCCCTCAGGTGTAGATTCTGTGTGGTCAGTATACCCTGTATAGTCTGTATAGTATGTGTAGTCTCTATAGTATATGCAATATATATAGTTTGTGTAGTCTATAGTGTGTACAGTCTGTATAATATGTGTAGTATGTATGGTATGTGTAGTCTTTATAGTACGTGTAGTCTGTATAGTATGTGTAGTCTTTATAGTACGTGTAGTCTGTATAGTATGTGTAGTCTTTATAGTACGTGTAGTCTGTATAGTATGTGTAGTCTTTATAGTACGTGTAGTCTGTATAGTAGTCTATACGAGGAGCGCGGTAGCCTAGTGGATAGTGAGCTTGCTTGCTATCATCTGGTTACAGCGTGCCAGGTTCGAAACCACGTCCGGACATTACAAAAAATCCGGGTTGTGATTTCTAACTTGACACGACCACTCCTCCAGTCGACTCACCTGTAAATGAGTACCTGACGCATGAGTTAGGGAAGGTAAAAAACAGCAAGGAAGGGAACTGGTCACCCCACCTAATAGTTGCTGCGGCTTAGTACATGAAGAGTTATCTTCATCCCCGACGGCAGATGCCATGGGACCTACCTTTACCTTTAGTCTGTATAGTATGTGTAGTCTTTATAGTATGTGTAGTCTGTATAGTATGTGTAGTCTGTATAGTATGTGTAGTCTGTATAGTATGTGTAGTCTGTATAGTACGTGTAGTCTGTATAGTATATGTAGTCTGTATAGTATGTGTAGTCTGTATAGTATGTGTAGTCTGTATAGTATGTGTAGTCTGTATAGTATGTGTAGACTGTATAGTATGTGTAGTCTGTATAGTACGTGTAGTCTGTATAGTACGTGTAGTCTGTATAGTATGCGTAGCCTTTATAGTATGTGTAGTCTGTATAGTATGTGTAGTCTGTATAATACGTGTAGTCTGTATAGTATATGTAGTCTGTATAGTATGTGTAGGCTTTATAGTCTTTATATTATATATATATATTTGCAGATATATATATATATATATTCTGCATATTATGTATAGTTTGCATAGTCTGTGTAGTCTGTATGGTTGGTGTAGTCTATATAGTATGTATAGTCTGTATAGTGTGTGTAGTCCTGTCTAGTTTAGCCTGTATCTTAGTATTAATAGTACACTCCGACTGAAGACTGACTTCGAACACTATTTAATGTTTTTTTATACCCGGTAAAGATCTATCACAGTCGACATTTGAATGTGGAAAGTTATACGCATCAGAACGACAACTTTCAGATTAGGGAAGCAATTGATAGCAATAAATATTCTAATTTGTTTTATGTATCCTATAAGGTGGGCGACTGTGGCTATGTCGATAGCGTTGCACATACCGACAAGAAGATCAGACAAGATTGAACGTGAGTATCTGTAAATTTGGTGACCGTCGTGTAGTAAGGGAATAAGTTCTCTTGTATACTGTGCATGATTTATGTATGGTTACATGTGCGCACCATTCTCTGGAAGTGGCAAACAAACTGGAAATATTAGTTATCATTGCTGAAGTCGGATGCTTTGAGCCACTGATGAAAATAAAACTGCGAAATACGCATTTACATTCTCTGGAATATATCTTTCTGGAAGCATAGTGTTGCCATTGTCCTGCTGCAAGACTCAGTGGAAGTTTGTTTTGGGACGAAAGCACTTAAAACAAGTATCGGAATTTTGAAATCTGAAAATCTTATCGACACAATACAATCCCTAAATACCTAAGGCATACTTTCAACTATATGACATACCAGTTGATAGGCAGGGTTTGGCAACACGTAGCAGCAAGTATAATTGGTAACTATTTGGACTAAATATTTCCAAATCAAACATGAATTGACAAAATCAGGTGTTAGTCTGCTTAATTGTTATTGCTTGGATATATTTGTACAAACATATAATATCGTCAAGGAATTTCAATACAACATAAATAACTTGAGATAGCTTAACCATATCGTGACATGTGGGAATGATGTCCAGCAATCTATTTACAGTACAGGAGTAGATACATGCAAGGGCCTTAATTTAAATATAAAAATAACGGAAGTTATGGTAATATCTCAGGAACATTTCTGAAAGTATCTTTACAGGAAATAAAACACTGTTACAACACGTAAATCGATCTTGGTATGTGTGGAACTATTGGTTATTTTCTACGAACAGTGTCAGTGCAATTCAAGATGACTGACTGATAGTCAAGTTCCTTTCACGGTCTTTCCATAGTACTTACAGCAATGCACCGTTACAGTCTCGATCATTTGAGGCTTGCTACTAATTGTACATTAGAAAAGAGATCATATCGATAGCAAATCATAATCAAACATAAGATTTAGATCTTAGAGAATTCACCAGACGAAAAAGGACATTCGAAAATATGAATAATAATCTACTTAAAGTACGATAATCTACTTAAAATATGAATACTAATCTACTTAAAGTATGATAATCTACTTAAAATATGAATAATAATCTACTTAAAGTATGATAATCTACTTAAAATATGAATAATAATCTACTTAAAGTATGATAATCTACTTAAAATATGAATAATAATCTACTTAGTCACTATCAAATAAGAAAAAAAGTAAAAATGTTCTGTATAATGTGCCTGTAAGAAAGACCTTCAAGATTTACTTAATGTAGTAGTCACAGAAAGTAAAGAGAAAGGCCTCTTCCTAAATATCAAGACAACAGAAGTAATGGTTATTTCAAAGAAACAAAATAACACACCTTGCAAGATCAAAGTGAATGATATTGTATTAAAACAGGTCCACCAACTCAAATATTTAGGTACAATGATTACAGTAGATGGAAGAAGTTCAACGGAAATAAGATGCAGACTAGGACAGGCAAAAACAACATTCAGAAAAATGAAAAATATACTGTGTAATATGACCTTGTCATTAGAGGTGAGAAAGAGAGTTCTGCAGTGCTATATAACCCATATGCTAACATATGGGTGCGAGTCTTGGACAATAAACACACTGGAAAGTGGGACATTAGAGGCAACAGAGATGTGGTTCTACAGAAGAATGCTGAGAATACCATGGACTGCCAGAAAAATTAATGTAGAGGTGTTGAAAGAGTCAAATGCGAAACGGACCTTAATCAATAATAAAAGAAAAAGGCAATCTTCTTCTTTTTTGGCCACTTCATGAGACAGGCAGGTTTAGAGAAAATAGTCACAACAGGCAAAATTGAAGGCAACAGAGACAGCGGGCGACAACGTGAGAAAATATTATACAATTTGACAACCTATCACGGCAAGGAAACAACAACGACTTTGATACATAATACTGTGGACAGAGAGCTGTGGAGAGCCATGACCGCCTACGCCAGCCGGCTTGGCACCTGATGATGATGATAATGTGCCTTGGTACATGTGTCTAATTCTGAAGCACGGAAGCAGATATTGAATCATAAATGTTTTTTAAAAAAATGAGGACTTTAGATTTAGAAGTGATGGATGTGTAGACAAGCATGATAAGAATACCTAGAAATTATATACTTGCTTTAGAATATGAAGAATAAGAAAAGAAATATGGAGACGTTACCAGTCTAGTCAAAGCAATTATAGAAATCTAACAAACACTAGTAGCTATTGACACCTGACAGGAAGAGACGCTTGACAGGGGTACTGAAGCTCATAAATTACAACTCTCCATGTTGTATGTGGAAATTTCGAAAAGATTAAAATTCCTCTCAGTAGGAGACTTCATCTCAAATCATTGCATCCCACTAAATGTTAGATTCTTGTGAGTATGAAATAATGCTCTCGTGAAACCACTCCCATTGTTCATAGTAAGTGAGAGCTAATCACTCGTAATTCCTATCCAATCAAAACAACAAAAAACACTAGACATGCATTCTATATTCTCGGAGAAAATAATACGCAATATGAAATGTTCTAGAGTCTAACGGGAATAGAACCAGTCCGTTCAACGGCACGAAATCGCCTAGCAACTCTTGTACACTAGATTTTCCGTACTTGACTAACCGCATCTCCAAAACAAAGATTCGATTTTGTCAAGATATTTAAACTGTGCACTAAAGTCACTGAGAACGAACCAATCGAGATAATGACTATTACAACAGCAACAAACATCCCGTACAGGTATTGAAGTATCCTCAGTAACAGCAAACATATAACATTTGTATTAGTTCTTCAAGTGCCGATAGGTCTTCTTGTGAGCATGGATAACATATATAGACAGTACAATTTATCCTCTGGCTTCCTTCTTGAATGTATTTGTATAAAATGTTCTAATTACATGTTCATTGTAACATCTGCAGAATGTAAAAGCCTGTATACTACAGAAAGTGTATATAGTGACAGATATAGACAGATGTATCTCTTTATCGTAGTGAAAAATCGAACTGAGGTTTTATAGTTAGAACTTGTGGTAGAGCCGTCATCGATCGGAAAGGATTAGAGATAGTGCATGACAGTAATTTCCAGCAGTAGGATAAGGGAGGAGGTCATTGCTGCTAACCTCCAACGGATCTTTGAGATTTGACCTTCTAAGATAGTTATTCTTGGTTCTTGGACCGAAAAATGAAAACTGTCACTATCGATTTGAGTGGATGAATGTATAGTTAATTCTAACCTCAAGGATTTCTTTGTGGTTCTGGAAAGGGCAGATAGATAAGCATTTCAATGCATCAGCATCTTTCTAGTGAGGCACGGTTTTAGTTAGTTAGTCGTGAGATCAACATCATGGCGCCCTGAACACGTCCATGGAGGTTTTTTTTTCATATTGAGTATACTCTTCAGCATGTGGTAACTGACTACTCCGATTTCATTTTCAGTATATCCTTCAGCATGTGATAATTAACTGTTCCGTATCAGTATCGATTGAGAACTCTCCTTATAATTCATATACGCCACTCATTTTGTGCAACACTACCCTTTACTTTTAAGTCCTACAATCTAGCCATATGTATAAACAAAAAAAGAAATTCACTTCAAGTCGAACAACTAGTCTAATTGAACTCAAAATGTCAACATGGACAATTGAAAAAATACCAGTCACTGTGGCCACACTGGCAAGCCTGTCTGTTTATTTCTATTAACACGTAATCAGGTATACATTTGAAGCTAACTATTGATCACATATTTATCAAAGACTCCAATCATTGTATATTGTCTTTCCCCAGGTGGTTCGTGATCCACTCTTGCCGTTAAACGTAGTGGTTATTGGAGCTCGAGCTTGAGTTCTAAAGCCAGATGTGTGGCCTCGGCTGTGCTATGACTGTATCTTCTCAGGATGTCCCTGACGTTTTCTATCTATATTTTCCGTGGTCTTACTCTGGCTTTGTACCCCGATCTCATTTGGTATACGATTGTACGGGAACTTTTCGGAATACATTCTCATAATGTGGCCAAACCACTTGATCTGTTATCTCTCTATGTAATCTGTACAATATAATACCTATTCTTTCTCTGATATCTTCCTTTCGTAATCTATCAAGCCTGGTGACCCCCGTAGCTTTCCTCAAATATTTTATCTCACATGTCATTGACGGCGTAAATAGCTTGACTGAATCTTTCGAAGCATAATCTTAGAATCAGTAAGAAAACACATGTAGCTCTCTGAGACTCTAGCCATATCATTGTAAACATGAAGGAAAATATGTATACGTGTTCTCAATGTTATAAACAGAACATACTAACAATGAGACAACGACGTTTCGACTAAGAGGTGTTCAACACGACGAGAGGCAGCAGACAAACAAATAATATATTAAACATAAGAATGTACATTTCGTGTGACGATAATAGGTGGGAGAGACATGCTATGAAACATATCACGAGAAAGAAATGGGGTAAAGCCAGAAGAGTCCAGTAGGATAAGAGGAGACACACATAGCATTCCAAGAGGATAGGCCATGTCATTTACCTGATCACCGTACCTCCTACTTAAGTTCACAAAATTGATATTTGTTTTGCGTTCGCTCCATTGTAATGAGAACGGATATATGTGCGATTTCCGCCGGAGCTTGATTACGTTGTACCACCGTTATACGCTTTGTTGGTCTAGCACATCCAATGTCGGCAGGCCTTGACCGTTCGGGTTGGCTACCCTAGCCTGTGACAGCCTTCTTATCTGTCGCCTTGCAGCGAATGTGTACTGACTCTACGTCGAGACGGGTTGTCCTTCAATTCTGTCTTGCACGAGGCGTTCCGCAGCCATTGAACTTGCCTCGTGTAATTAAACGTATTGTGCCCGTGCTCATCGGGTACTGAACCTTTTCTCGTCCTCAAGCCTGGCCCCGGTTTAGGAAGAACTTGACAAGAAGAGTCGGGCTCGTTCGCCTTCTTATCCGAAGCGTTGCGCACCAACGTCGTGAACCCCTCGTCCAAGTCTGAATCTGTACACATATGTAGGAGCGTTAGGGACTTGCGTTTTGTTCTAGAGCTGAACAGTACTTGTCACCTCGGACTGATATGCCTGTGCTCATCGAGTGCTGAAACTTTTCTCTCCGCGAGCATGCTTCCGGTATAGGAAAAACTTGACAGTAGAGTTGGGCCCAGGATGGGAGCGCCGGTAACTAGAAGCTTGTCTCGAACAAACAGCGATGTAGTTCCGATTTCATCGAACTGTTTTCCGTTCTCTTTACACATGACGCTGCCCTCTAGAGCTGTGCATCTTTCTCGGTGTACTCAGTGTGCTTTTATTTTTATTGATACTCCTGCCAGCTTCTTAACGACTACATTGGCCGCCCCTCCAATGTTTCTACCGAACTTACTAGCTTCACTGTGTGTCGACAGTGTAGCTGCATGTGATGGCACAGAGGTGTCGGAGATATTGCCTGTCTTTTTGAAGTCAAATCTCTTTCCATCTGTTACATTCACGGACACGATCCCCAGAAGGTTTAGCCAGAATCAGCACGAGCCGTTGTATTTCCGTTACCAGGGTGCGCCACGAGGAGGCACTTTTGGTATCTCGGTTATCTGTTAACCCTGGGTCCGCCAAGAGCAATGCGTTCCCTTTGAACTCCCACAAAATTGATGTAAAATGATTATAATCATCATTTGTGATTGACTAACAACAACCATTACATAGTGGATGGTTGTTATCGCAACTAATGCACAGATATTAATGAGTAAAGAAAATATCACCCTTTTGCTTCATAGTAAGATAAATCCAGCAATAAACACATCGACACTATTTCTGTATAGACATCCATGAATGATACTTATAGATTTTGTATCTTTGACAGTCTATCAATAACATTGGGATACGTGTCAGGCATACTAAACAACTGACAGGACTAACCCTGATATTGTGGTGTAAGAATTCGTTGTTCACACAACAGTTATCGCCCTCACCGCTGTCAACCCTATTGAGCTCTGAGAATTGTGTAGTTTACATGCTCATTGAAACACAAACATCTGTCTAACATCTGTCTAACATCTGTCTAACATCTGTCTAACATCTGTCTAACATCTGTCAAACATCTGTCTAACATCTGTCTAACATCTGTCTAACATCTGTCTAACATCTGTCTATCATCTGTCTAACATCTGTCTAACATCTGTCTAACATCTGTCCCCAGTAATTTTAAAGTTGATGTACTATGTACTATTGCTCTATATAGATTGATAGCCGGCCATTAGTTCATGAACGATGTGATTATTTATGGAGAATCATGTCATAGCTACTGTCGTTGGTTTCACTTAAGCATTTCATTATGCGTTACAACGTTGACCAATTTGATCCAATTCGTCTTGTAGGTCTTGAACTTGTAGGTCTTATAGTCTTCTTTCTAATCCCTGACGGTATAGAGTGTCATCTGCATATGAGAGAGTTTTTTTACTGTTTTTTTTCGTTGTGTACTCCTTTATGCCTTGCGGCGTCAGGGGTAGAAGAGTTCTCTGGAGATTACTTATTTGTGTGATTCATATGTTTATTTTCATTGAATCTTTTATTTTTGTAATCCATCGTTTGCAAGGTCTACCCCTGTCTTTATATCCATCGTGTCTGTATAGCAATGCTTTTGAGGGGCACTGTCTGATGGTCGTTTTGAAAATAGGTCCCTTACTTCGTTTCCTGTTGTGTCCAGGGATCCATTTCATGGTCACACTGATTGAATATACATTCTGTGCGTATGTTTAAGTGCTTCCAAAACTGAGAGTCTGTAAAAATGAATCTATCTGATGGTTTTTGTTCCATCAGATCAAACTGTGCATTAACTCAATGACTTTCTTGGTGGCCTCTATAATTAATAATTTAAGCAATCCATATTATATTAAACATCCTATGTACCGAATTTATTCCTATATTTGCTGCTACTTTGATTAATTCAACTTGTATGTTGTAGGATCCTGGGGACTTTAATTGAGTGAGCTGTTTGTATGGCAGTTTATTTTTCTGCTAGCACTGTTTGGTTCTAACTCTTCCTTTATATTGTTTACTATTTTGTTGTTCTCTCCTTATTTTAGATTTAGCAGTTCTTAAAATACTGTTGCCACTTTGAGATCTCCAATTTTTATTCAGTTTTTCATTCGTAATATGCATAGTAGATCCATATATATCTATTAAAAAGCACGTGAGACAAAGTTGAACTCTGCGGGGAATGTCTGGGTTATTATTGTCGGATCAGATGTTTATCTTCTACACTTCATTGCCACCTTTCCCTTAACAAAGGCACGACATTTCAACGACGAAGACGAATATTATTTTATATCAGGATCTGTGATTACACAAATATGAATTTTAATTTAAAAGAAATGCTATGGAAAGGTACGCCACTTTCAATCGCGGATGTTAGTCCAATGTTATTACTTCCTTTTTTTGTTTACGATAAACTCCGACGAAGAAGGATGTGTCGGGCCATTTTCACAAATAAAACGGCGACACAACGCATTTCCATTCTCTGGACTACATTCTTCTAGAAATCTAATAGGACCATGGTCCTGCTGCAAGAGAGGTCCAGTGGGAGTTTGAGAATGAACGCTGAAGAAGAAGAAGTTTACCATAAACAATAATGGAGGCTCGCCGAACCATAATCTCCGTGGTATCTTCACAAGATATGAGAGTTCAAAGTTCACGTATTCCTGCACAACGACCTCCGAGAAGTCTTATGAAGAAGGCTTTCTCTATTTCAGGAAAATAATTAACGAGAATACCCGGTGTGAATCTAAAATTAGACATCAGAAGGTAGCAGCAAACAATAAAATAATTCCAGGCCAAAAACATATTGCTAACATCAAGTAATATTATTATTCATCTGTGGACAAGAATAATCATACAATTACCCGAAGCACTGAAACGGGTCTGAAACTGGAACTTTATAACACAAAGTTAGAACACATCTTGAAGACGAAACATGGTGCTATGACAGGGCGAAACGTGTGACATGGACAGAAAACTACACAACGAACAAGAGCCCAATCACATAAGGGTTTATTGAGAACTAGTGAAAAGTGTGTACAACATCAACATGAACGAAAATAGGTATAATTGATACCAAGCTAAGAATAAAACAACCTAACAACGAGACACAGTGACAGACGACGTTTCGACTACAACGCCTTCATCAGGACCAAAAAAGACCACAGTAAACAAATCTTATATAGAGACAAACATGGTTGTGATAGGAAGGAAAGAGAAGGACAATAGCGAATGGATGGCGGAGGAAGCAAAGATAGGGCATTATGACAGGAAAGAAGAGGGTGTGAGGAGAAGATAGTGTAAGTAAGGAATAGGTGTACAGAAAAAAAGTGAAAAGTGAAAATAGATAAGATATAATGCAAGTAACATGAGATAGATTAGAAAATTAATAATCACAGTAATACTCACATACTCTCTAAGCATGCTCCGCAAGATAGAAAAAATTATGCTAAGAAAAGAATGGTGGGACTTATTGAACAACTCATTTGTCCAGAATATTACATGGATATACTGCCCTAGTTATGTTGGGATCAGAGGAAACAAGAGAGCCGACTTATTGGTAAGCAATGCGGCGATAGATGGCACATTGATGAGAAGAGATAAAGCAGAATTAATGAAGGCAGTAATAAATTCATTTCAAGATCAAGATGATGTCAATGAGGTTGAGAATGTACACATACAGAAAATGTTAGAAATGAGAGTATCTAGAGGTGAGGGGAGGAAAAGAAAATTTTTTGGAATGTCCCGAAGATCACACATTCAACACCTGACCGAGACTGAGTCTATATACACTGGGATGACTGCTGGAACGGAGGGCGGAGCAATTATATGGGAATGCCCCGCTTGCTGTGAAGCTAGTTTCTAATCAAGAATCAAGAGATTAGAAAATGTTAAAAATTTAAAATATTTATCTCCAAAGTTGTCTGCTTGAAAAGAGGACATAAAAAGCAATTGTTCTGACTTTATGTTCAATTATAGCAAACAGTTTACAAAATAAATGAAATGTTTGCAATATATCGTTTCACTGCTGCAAATGCAATTTTGGTTAAGGAAAGTTATGAAAAAAAATCTGAATTTTTTCCTTGTGGTAGAGTTTTTTTTTAAGATCAATTTGTAATAATATCGCTAATTGAGGTAGAGTATACAATAGTTTTTACTAGTGTTAATAGACACTTAACTATCATTTTTATTTGACCAAGGGAGGGGTTTCAACTCTTCATTCACAGCCACCTTCTATATTTACCGGTCTGCATCATTACATTGCGTAAATCCCATCAAACGTGCTGATGTGGCCTTACTAGCAAAGGTTTTATCACTAAGGTATATTGTCTTTCCCCAGGTGAATGATTGTTGATCGCATTCACACTTGCCGTTAAGCGTAGGGGTGGTATCTTAAGCTGTCGTTTGAAGGCCAGATGTGTCGCCGAGGTTGCATTTAGTCCATGTTTGTTCAAGGTTATCTTGATGTTTTCTATCCACCGTTTTCGTGGTCTACCGTTGGCTTTACCTCCGGATATTTTTTTATTCTATGCTCTTATTGGCATTTTGTTTGACTTTATTCTCATAAGGTGACCGAACCATTTTACTTGCTATCTCTCAATACTAAAGGATCAAAAATACAAAACGGACATAACACGACACAATGAGAGCTCCCATCTTAAGAGGTAGAGTAATTCCTAACGGGAATTATGTAACTTCGACCTTGCAATGGTTGTAGTTACATGTACCATGTGATCGGATATAACCAAGATGAAGCTCCGATTGCAGTTGAAAGATATGTAGCTCACAAAATTTAGGCTTTAATCTAATACTTGCAACTAACGAACATTAAGAATATAAGCAAATCCCACCAAGAGTTTACTTATGAAAGTTGTTCACAACTCTGCGTTGTTTTATGTAATCGTTTACTTTTTATAATTTCTTGATTAAAACTTTTATTCAGTTTGTTTTATGTGTAATTGATACAAGTATTCATTGATTCATTTTCCTTTAACGCTGAAGTTAGCGCATAGGACAAGAGGTCAGATCTCTCCAATTCTGTCTGGTCAAAGCTATTCTGTGCAGCTCTTGAATAGTAGGAATATTGTTTGGTGTAACTTCTCTAAGTATTGTTCGTCTGAATTTTTCCTTTGGTCTACCCCTGGTTCTTTTGCCTGTTGATATCCATGCAAGAGATTGGTGGTGTAGTCTGCTATTGTCTGACCGTAGGTCATATCCGATGTAGGACCAACGGCGTTTTCTAATAACATCTGTGAAGTAGTTTTGATGTGTCTCTTCTCTGATTTTTTCGTTCGATATGAATTCGCTTCAGTTGGTCTTAGTTATCCTACGAAATGGTAATGTTTTCCTCTTTTCAATAAATACATGATATTGTAAAGTACATTCAGTATAAGATATTGTCATTGAACATATACACAATCAGGGAAAATAATAACTTTGCAGAACACCTAAAACATATACACCGCCTGAGACAGGAGCAACTTTCACAGAACACCTAAAACATATACACCGCCTGAGACAGGAGCAACTTTCACAGAACACCTAAAACATATACACCGCCTGAGACAGGAGCAACTTTCACAGAACACCTAACACATATACACCGCCTGAGACAGGAGCAACTTTCACAGAACATCTAAAACATATACACCGCCTGAGACAGGAGCAACTTTCACAGAACACCTAAAACATATACACCGCCTGAGACAGGAGCAACTTTCACAGAACACCTAAAACATATACACCGCCTGAGACAGGAGCAACTTTCACAGAACACCTAAAACATATACATAATCAGAGACAGTCAGTTATCAATAGACGCCATACTTCACACCCGAGATATCAGCTTCCAAAATACACCAACATCAATGGAGCACGAAGTAGAACTAGCAAATTCACAGTGATCCTTAACAACAAAACATAAAAGACAGTTGGTTACAACAGAGATGAGATGTCTCAGAAAAGTCACAGGAATGACCAGAAGACATAGAATTAGAATAGAGGTCATAAGAGAAAGATTGTGTTTCATATCAACTCTACAATACATACAAAATCAACAAATGCAATGGTTTCAACATCTTGAAAGAATGCCGTGTGATTCATTAGTTTATAAATCATATATGAAGAGAGAAGAAACAGAAAGAAGAGCCAGGGGTGGACCTAGAGTACGCTGGATCAAAGAGACATTATATGAACATCAAATGACATTATCTGAAGCTGTCAGAAAAACGAGAACAAGAACATTGTATCTCCCTCGATACCCGTAAAGGGTAAAAGAAGAAGGAACGATAGATAGATAGAGACAGGAATAGCTTACACAGAATACCTTGATCATAAAAACAATCTTTGACAGAAACAACTTTCGCAAAATTATGAACATTATATCAACCATTATTTCAAAAAGGGGAACTGCAATACAAGTACTTATTGAAGAGATACCCAAGAAACATATATAGAAAGCATATCCAAAGAATATATGTACACATGTGTATACAGATGGCTCAACGAAAAAAGAGCTAATATGTGGATGGATTCAATCATCAATGAAGTGCTATGCCGAGTGGCATAGCCTATCATGCTTCTTCACAACTCTTTGTCTCTTGCATTGTAAGTTTAGTTGGTGGCTTCTAGTTTGTGCCACAGTGACAACCCATTCAGAAATTCCTCTTTGTCTTCCTCTGTCTTTACACCACTTGATCTTTCCGGTTTGTACTAAATGTTCCAGTTTTACTTTTCTCATCACATGCCCTAAAAATATTGATTGTCAGTTTCTAATTTTTACTATAATTTGTCGTTTTACTCCAGCATCTCTGATAACTTCTACATTATTTTTCTTGGCTGTCCATGGAATTTTTATCATTCTTCTTAAAATAAACATATGGATGAAGTAAAAGAATTATATATAGTAACAAATTATGGAAAAGAAAAAAAAACAGATACTGCCTTTTAATTATGGTATATTGTTTTGGCCGGTGGGGGGGGGGGGGGGATCCCGTGTACGTTCAGCATATACAACGTATGCGATTTTTTCTTCACCTTGAACTGTGAACTAGTTCCGGTAAGTTGGATTTGCAGTTTTAACTCAGTAACATCTATTAAGTGAAGGGTAATTAATGGCCTCAACTAAATGAAGTGTAACTTCTAAATGCAATCATAAGAAGGCCGCAACAGTATTTTGGACACTTAAAGAGACTTGACGGCATAGACAGGCTGATTCTAGAGGGCAGAGTGACAGGAAAGAAAATAAGAGGAAGACCAACAAAACGATAGACTACCGACAGCAAAGAATGTATGAACAAGTATGGCTAATGCAGGCTGTCGTGTCCGAGACAGAGAGCTGTTCAGAGTATCCACGACAAAGACAACATTCTGAAAAGAATATGTCACTTGATCTAAAAATATAGAATTTAAGAAATCATATTTTGGTCTTAAGTAATTCAGAGATAATTTATGTCACAAGAAGAAAGAGAAATTAAAGCGTGTTGAATCGATTGATTTCAAACTATTCTTGAGAGAGATCTGTATGTGTGCATATTCACACAGTATAAAATAGTTTCTGTTCTATTGACGTTCTTGCAGCATCAGGTTTAAATAACCATTGCAGATAATTAAGAAAACAAGTCTAAGATTCAGTTGACGAGAAGCGACACAAAGTTGACGGCTTAATAGAATAGAGTAGATTTACATTTCCAGGGTCAACAAGTAAGGAGATCAAGCTAAAACAAAAGCAATATTCAAGCAGAGGCTATATTTCATCAAACAAATGAAGTCAGTTGCAATTTTCTGCCGGGTTGAATATTCGCACCCAGATGACGAAGCCTGATATATTATCATCGATGAAATTTTCCTTATAATGCTCAGAGAGAAGTTGAAGATTAGAAGATGGGAAAACGGAGAGTTTACTCTTGGAAGAACGCGGCGAGCGGATTTTCTCTTGTCTCCCGGCTCTCATTTCCGCTTTCGTCGCCTCTCATACTCCACCACTAAATGCCATCTTGTGAGAGGCAGCCTGTTGGTGTCAAATCGCCCGTAATCACCCTTGCAAATTCAAATGTCGGTCGATGCAAGCGGAATTATTGTCCTCTAACCGACAAATTGCAGTCTTTTGACGTGTCTTTCCAAGTAGGCTCCCGGTTTTCATTAAAGAAGAGTGGATACCGGCTTGGATGTCTTGAATGTTTGTCTTGGACATCGCTACGTTAGCACATAATCCTTTCTCATCCTTTACGAGACAAGTCCTAATGCCAACAGACTATATCCCCGGTTTAAAAAAAAGCAAACATTTCCCTCTATTGAGCATAATACACAATATTGTGACGTTCTGTGATTCCTGCCTTCAACGTGTTTCCAAAAAGCTATTGAAGACACTTGGATTGACTTCACATGTAAGGTTAAACATTTCATGCAGCAGGGTAATTTACAGTTATTGTATTGGGAATTTGATGTTCATGGTACATGCACCTATATGCTAATTGTTTATTTCGTTATGCATGTTAAGCATTGCTATATATTTTATTTCATGACAACATATGAGCTGGCACAGTTGAGTAAACTACTGGAAAATAAATAAATAGGGTGGCTGTACAACATAACACAAATATTTAAAACAAGAACCAAGATATAAGTTCTAAAGTCAGCCAATATGGTTGGTTGGTTAGTTGCTGATACAGCGGTTCATGGGCGTATGACCTTTGACCCAATGACATTGTGTGATGTATTCATGTGATTGTGAGCTGTTGTTTTGTTTCATATAATGTGTTCCACTTATCTGGACTTAGAGGGATAAGCATTTTCCTGACGCCATCCAGCACTGGACATTAAAAAAAGGTGGTGGTCAACTTTTTCATAGGGATACGTGCACAGTCGCACCCTGGAGTGTATTTTGGTTGTATTCTGTTAATCTGTACAATATAAATTCAGCCAATATCAAATATAAACATATGCGTAATAAAACAAGAACCACGATATAAGTTCTGAAGCCAGTCGATATCAAATATAAACATATACATAATTCGCTGCCTGTTAAAATAGACAGTCTCTGAAATAAAATGTGCACTTCTTAGATTATAAATTTCTTTTACTGCGTTAGTGCTTAAACAATTAGGGATCAAGTAAGCAATAGAATACACCCAGAAACAACAAGTTAAATGGTACGGCCACATAACCCAACAGAAAGAGCAAAGTATTATTAAAAAAACACTTAACAAACGATACGAAAACAGTCGACCTATTGGACGCCCTCGTAAAAGGTGGATAGATAGTGTATTAGAGACACTCGGAAATATAACAGCGGAAGAGGCAAATAGAAGGGCAAAAGACCGTACACTCACTCTCCCCTCAACACCGAAATGTACGTGAGGACAAAAAGAAGAGAAAGAAGAAGTGCTTAAACTTCTGCTGATTAGCAGGATGTAGTCCGCCATCATTCGACCTTCTCAGAGCAAGTTCTCTGATATTCTACGTCTCTGTGACTGAGTGAACCACAGGAAACATTTTATTTTCAAATCATTAATATCGAGTAAACTGTAAATCCTGGTTTTCTGGTCATCCTGCAAATCATGTAACCTCGGCTCGCTAACGTCAATGGAAGACAAGCAAATCTCATTTGTCCCATAAAAGTAAAGTAGGTTCCATGACATCTGCCGTCGGGGATGAAGATAACTCTTCATGTGCCAAGCCGCAGAAATTATTAGGTGGTGTGGCCAGTTCCTTTCCATGCTGTTTTTACCTCCCCTAATTTAAGCGTCAGGTGTCTCATAAGCAAGAAAGATACCGAGCACTTTGAAACAACTGAAACTGTACAACTAGGGATTGTAAGAAGGAGGGACATATCTAGAACCAATTAAAAATTAATTGCCAAAGCTGAATAATGATTTAGTATTGAATTTATTGTACGCATGTCCCGTTGCGTCCATACGGCCATTTGGCAATAGGAAGAAGCAATCCGTTCAATTTTATCTCAGAAATGATGACTTTTCAAGCAATCATACCGCAGGAACTGAAGATTTTTTGTTGCGTCTTTCTCTTTTTTTTTCAACTATATCTTTAAACATACTATTTCTGAACAATCCTGCTCCCACAAGAAGGTTCTGCCTCAAGATATCCCGAGTTTCGGGTGTATTGTCCCAGGTTTTGGATTCTATATGAAGTCTTTCATTGAGGATTTATAGATGCCTTTATATCTCAGCATTGGTCTACCTCGAGCTCGATGGCCTTCAGCCAGTTTCCCGAATAGTACTTGTTTTGGGATGCGGCAGTTTGGCATTCTGCGAACGTAACCCAATCAACGAAATCTATTTAAATTTATTGTTTCTATGGCAGATGGTAGCTGAGTGCGGCGCAACACTTTCATGTTGGTGATTTTGTATTGCCATTTAATGTTTAAGATATTGCGGAGACATCTTCCATGAAAGATGGCAATTCTCCTCTCATTTGTGGTGTAGGCAGTCCATGTTTCAGAACCGTATTATAGTGCACTCAGCACCAGGGCCGGTCTTAGGCCATTGCAACCTATGCGGTCGCAGTGGGCCCCGCACTTCATACGCCCATAAAGTCAAATTATAATTTATTTTATTATCTTCTTCCCTACCCAGACTGGGCCCCGCTCAATCCGTTTCGCATTGGGCCCCCAATTGTTAGAGCCGGCCCTGCTCAGCGCATATGTTTGATATATCTGTATCTATTTAATGTATTATACCACGATCTTATCTGGTAAGGCAATTAGTTATCAACGTTGCTGCTGGTGAGGCAATTAGTTATCAACGTTGCTGGATTGACTCAGGTTGTACCAGTTCTGCCATTTAAATGAAATTAATAGTGTCAAATCTCAAACTGGCAAATACCATCTATAAAGATATCCCATTCTCCAAGTAGAGACCACGTCTCCACAAAGTTTGCTATGGGGCAACAAATATTCTGCGGTATAGCCATTATCTTCTTCGTTGTCTTTCCTTTTCATCAACTATAATTTCCAAACTAATTTCGACAATCACTGATCTTGAAATAATAAAGAGAACATCTCTCCGTGAGTGGATCTAGGCCATGTCTACTGGCCCAATTGCAGCGAGTCTGTCCTGCAAACTGACTTTGCATCCTACAATCAGATTTTGCTAACATCTGTTATATTAGAAAAAAATTCCAGTAAAGAAGAATCTAGATACATGTATTTGAAGTTGGGAAGAATTTTCGAAGATTTTTGAAGGTATAGGATGCAGGACATGACATAGCCACAAAGCATGTGAAGGTATAGGATGCAGGGATGACATAGTCACAACAAGTGTGAAGGTATATGATGCAGGGTATGACATAGTCACAACAAGTGTGAAGATATGTGATGCAGGGTATGACATAGTGACAACAAGTGTGAAGGTATATGATGCAGGGTATGACATAGTGACAACAAGTGTGAAGGTATATGATGCAGGGTATGACATATCCCCACCAAATGTTCAGCCGCAGAAGAAAGAAGCAAGGACCAAGTTTTGAGTGCTCGTGACTAGTAGAGATTGCATTCCTGTGAACTCTACTTGAAGCCTGAAAAGTAAAGTTTTTCATGGAGACCTCATGAATGCAATTCAATATCACATAGAGGAAGACATATTCAATGGTCTATGTACGAAGACGGAGTGGAATGAAAGCATACATCACTGCAGAGACAGCCCAGACCACTCTTAAATGGTCGAGGAATACTTCCAAACGACCCTGACGGTATACGATATGAGAACTTTGCCATCCTTAAGGAGAGTGACATAAACGACCTGGTTGGTGAGTTTAACGGAATCATCAAGGAAGAATGGCTGCACAGCTACCTATTGCCATTAAAGAAGTCCAATAAAAACCACGCCCAGATCAACAGCTACCGAATCATTACGATGCAGAATACCACTTGCACAGTAATTGAGAAGATTGTTGTACATCACCTCGCTCGAGACTTGGAATAAAACTGCATTTTCCAGGCACACTCGAAGACTACATAGGTCAATCGCGCTGTTTCGCCTACGACGTATTCGAGAGCTTCCATGCAGGTCTGGAAACGTGTGCTGTCGCGATTGACTTGCAGAATGCGTATAGCATAGTGCTGTTCGAGTACCTCATCAACAAGCTCTTGCTTTAATGCTGACACTTTGGTCGCCAATGGATATCACCGGTGTTGCTCGAGAGGAAGGTAGTTCTCCGGTGCGGTTGTTTGACATCTAAACCCATAACAATACGCATATGCCTTCCACCGAGATTTTCCATCTCACCCTTATTATTCAATATCTACACCGTGGCAACCATACAGCAGCAGCTCGATGGAAGACGTACATCACTATCTTTTGCGGATGATATTGATATACAGACAAGAAGTGGTCAGAACAGAAACTGTCGGATCACTGCAGAATGAGATAGACCGCATCGCCACCTGGTGTCGCCACGCTATCAGGGGCACTGATCAACCAAAAGAAGGCTGCAGTGACATGGTTATCTCTTAACAACCACATCGTACAGTCTGCGTCACCGGCGGGGAGATGAGAGGGTACGATATAATCAGGACCTCATCCTTACAATACCTGGATGTGCGATTTGATCGTAGTGTTTTCGTGAATACGTTGATCATGTTTTTGCAAAGGCCAACGAATGTCTTTCAGCTCTGAGAGTGATGGCAGCGGCTAACACTAAACAATCACAACTCGTAATCTTGTATGAAGCTCTGGTCCTCCCTGCCATTCAATATACAGGCGCCACTATTATCGCTAGTAACATACAGATTTAGAGGCTGGAGAGAATTCAAAATGGAGCGATGCGGATCATCCTTGGTTGCACAAGAGACACACCATGTGTGGCTATGAGATTTTTTTCTTGATTTTCCGAGCATATCTCACAGATAAAATATGTGGCGTGCGCATACATACCTCAGAGTGAGTTCTGACATAGACTACCCTCTACACAATGAGCTCCCTCTTGTGAAGGGAAGCAGGCTCAAGAGAGGCAAATAGTGGATGGGTCCGGCTGAGGATATCGTTAAACAGATCTGCGCCTCATAAGACATAGCTCCTGGCGAGGAATGGATACCTATTCCTAAGTTCTTTCAAGAGTCAGTCAAGACCGTCAATACACTCAACAGAGAGTGCAGGAAACATAGCCAATTAAGCGTGGATGCTGAGTTCAAGGCACTAATTTTCGAGAATGTCGATGATTCAGATGTTGTAATTTACACAGACGGGTGGTTCATCCGTCACCAGCGATGCGCATGGGCCTTTACTGTCAGATCAAAAGGGAAAACAGTACACGAAGCCAGTGATGCCTTTACCGCAACAATAAGCAGTCTAACAATGGAGGTATTTGCCATAACGCAGGCACTTAACTGGCTGGAATCGAAAGCATATTTACATGTATGCATACTAAGTGACAATGAATATGATTCAGAGAGGCACAACAGGTGATGTACGTAGCGGATGGGTGGAGTCATTAGAGAGAGCTAAATGCAGACATCACTACGAAAACTCTCGCTTATCTTTATTTCGGGAAACACAGACGAAAAGGGAAACGAGCTAGCTGACCAAATAACTATGCTAGGCACCACAACTGGTGCATCAAGAACATTCGGTTGCCTATGGACCGAACAGATATACTCTTTGCTCTTCGTGAGTCCTCACGATCAGAGGTTTTTGAGATGAATGATCATGAGTCAATATTGAGAATTCGCGAATTGGGAGTAAGGATGAGAGTGACCCGCAAAGAACACGTGACAAAAATTTCAAAAAGAGTAACGAACCAACATAGAACTGCAACCATCAGCCGTTTGGTAAAAACGGATGCCTGAGCATCTTTGGATGTGTCCTGTGTGCAGAGGATAATCCACATACCTAATACCTAATATCCATGTAATCCTGTGTGAAAAAGATGTCTGCAGCAAATAACCAATACTACAATGCTTTTCAAGTAAAATTTCCCGTACGGGATCTGGAGTCGCCTTGGCTACCATGGCTACTCATGGCTAATCTGGCGTCGCCTTGGCTACTCTTACTCTTAGTAAGATTTCGTCGAACGCTAACCTAATTATTCTACAACTTAACATAGCCTGATTACAGAGAAAAACCACCGAGATGAAATAAACCTACATGAATCCCTTCTAAAAAAACAATACAAATAATGCTTCAGATGAAAACAATCAGCATCCAGGGTTATACTACGACCGTCGGTGGTATAGGAGACCTGTTCGCTAAAAGGTAAACATGAACTAATCTCTGATTTGCGTCAAATGTGTTGGTTGAACTTTACTATTTTTGGCATGCGACTCCAAGTATGTAAATAGCGAAAATATGAAAGTCCAACAATAATCAAAAACGTAACAAACGGGGTCCAAATTAATTCAGCTAGGAGGCCTGTATCGTCAGGAGCCATGGTTATACCCAGTACAAATCTGAATGCAAGAAAAGACACATTGTTATTGCATTAATTTGATATTGAAGCAACAGTAACAAATAACACTGAATCAGACATAGATTACGACAAAGTAAAATATGAGACAAAATAACACCATATACACATTGCACAATATTTACTGTCCCAAGTATCGTGCAAAAACTTGCCAGAATTTGAGTCCCATCAAAGATAACTATCATTACTAGTAATTTTAGTGCAGATGTTTGAACTTTATACCACAGCCAGTATAACAGAGGCCAATGGATCTATGACATGTGCTGTAATTCCAACTTAATTCAATACTCGAGATTGTGCAAAAATCATAAAACTTTATTCCTCTCCTTTTTTTTTAGATTGTGTTTGCTACATTTTTGGTAAATCGAGGTGTTACGATGAATATGTTTGTGCAGGAAAGGCCATATCATATGCTAGAAGCATAGAATCAGAGCAAGACAGAGTTTTTTCGCAATGTTAATTTGAACCTGCATTTGAGAGGCTGGGGATTCAACACCCCTTTCCTGTGCTAGGGACGTCCAACCAAGAGCATGCATTTTCGTCACCCACAAGGACTGGTCAGGATTAAGAATATCTAAATAAAAAAAGGATATCAACATTTTTTATAGTAAAGACCATAGAATAATAGAGAACATATATTGGCAACAAACAGCAGCAATCAAAATAAAAAACCAAATAGGAGAATTTCACTCAATAAGACAAGGAGTCCGACAAAGCTGTGTGCTATCACCTGATCTGTTTAACTTATACGGTGAAATGATTTTTAGATCTATAGAAAATATGCCAGGAATAGCTGTTGGTGGGTAGGTATAATGTGAATAACCTGAGATATGCTGACGACACCGTTCTGGTAGTAAAGAGTGAATAAGAACTACAATAAGTGATCACAACTATAATATAAGAAAGCGCAAACAAAGGTCTCAGCTTGGACACCAAGAAAACAGAGGTAATGGTTACATATAATACATCTAACCCATCTAAATGTAACATCAATGTCAACATCAAGGTTGACAGTTCTTAAACAAGTAGACAAATTTAAATATCTGGGCACAATTATTACTTCAGATGGTAGATGCGTCACTGAGATAAATAGTCGAACAGCACAGGCAAAAGCAGCATTCCAGATGATGAGGAACATCTTTTGTAATAATTCATTATCAATAAAAGTAAGAAAGAACATACTAAAATATTACATAGAGCAAATACTGTTATATGGTAGTGAAGCATGGACAATTGACAATATTGCAAGAAAACATCTGGAGGCCACATTGATGTAGTTTTATAGAAGAATGTTGAAAATATCATGGACAGCTAAAAGAGTAATGCTATACTTCTACAAATGGTGAACTCAAATATTGTATTTATTAACTGTATTAAAAGACAACAATCACAGTTTCTGGGTCATGTCATGAGAAGAGGTGGGCTGGAGAACATCGTAACAACTAGAAAGATCGAGGGTAAGAGATACAGAGGAAGACAACGTGAGAAAATGTTGGATGGCTTGAAAACCTGGCATCATGCAGAATCACCAGAAACTATATTTAAATGTATAACGGAGGACTGTGGAGAGACATGATCGTCTAAGCCAGAAGGCGTGGTACCAATGAATGAAATAAAAATTACTCATGTGGTTCACTCAGCCATAAGGTGATAGAGTACCAGAACGCATGCTCTAAGTAGGCCAAGGAATCTCCTACACCCTGCTAATCTGCACGAGGTTAAGAACTAATGGGAAAGAATAAGAAAAGCAGGATCTAAGACGAATCAATGTTTTTTTTAGAGACTGTCACATTTTACAGCTAGTGAATTATTTGTATGTATATATGTATGTTTATCAAGTTCTGATGATGGCAACTGTATCTTATTCCATGTTCTATAATAAACCTTGTGAGTAGTTATTGTGTCTTTGATCCCAGCTTACGTATCATTTCCTTTTTAATTGTTTCTGGAGCTTTCTTTCTGATCAATTTCCGTATTGCCATTTCAATTTATTTATGATACGGAATAGATAATTTAAGACAACTATATTGTTGTGATCATTGCTTAATGTTTCGTTTTTGTAAGTATTTTATCTGATTTCTTTCATTGTTGTGACTTATTAACACGTAAATAGAAACTGTTGCAGATATCAGCATTATTACTGCTCTATGGTACTTGACTAAATAAACAATTAGAAGACAGAATTGATGCCTTTGGGATGTGGGTATATAGAAGAATTGGGAGAACATAATGGAATGAGAAGAAAACAAATAAAGAGGTACTAAAAACACTTAATATGATGAAAGAACTACTAAGAGAAATAAATATAAGGCAAATCAAATATTTTTGACACATTAAAAAACATGACACCTTATTTAAGACCTTGCTTGAGGGTAAAGTCAAAGGGAAGCGAGCAAGAGGTAGGCAGAGATACAACTGGGAGAGCAACATTACACGATGGACAGGTTACAGTCTAGCAGAGTGCACACCAAGACAAGAGACAGGGGATGTTGGAGATACGTTGCAGTCAACCTTCGTTACGGAGACGGCATTTGATGATGATGGTACTTGATTCTTGATTAGAAACAAGCGTCACATCACTGGGGGCATTCCCATATACGCTCTGCTTGCCGTTCCGTCAACCATCTAAAAGTGTATAAGCTCAGTGTCCCAGTCAGTAGTTGCTGATTACGCGTTCTTCTAATCTTTCCGGAGAGGGAGCACTTTCTGTCATCGCCTCTAGTCACTCCCATTTCTACCATTCTCTGAATATCTACATTATCTCAATCGACTGTTATATGATACTTCGTAGTAACTACCACGTTGGGAAACACTCATTTAACTCCAATGTAATATTTTTATTAAAATATGGTTGTGGAATCTGAAAAGTAACAAGGCAGTGGAGAAATTAAGTTTCTTAAAAATAAATATCTTAGAAAACAGTTAAATAATGGCTTGGAAGAATTAAAGTTAAAAAAACAAATTACAGAAGACAACAAACAGTAATAAGTTTCAACAATAAAACGTATATGTGTCGTAGCCTTGAATGAGATAAATTCTTTTCGTCACTACAAGTACTAAAACGAGCACTAGATGGCAACTAGAAAGTGAGGTAGGAATGTGGGTCTAGTGACAAGAGGAGCATGACATCGCTCAACCTAGATAGAACAAGTTTCTGCCATATGCACCGTTTAAGGAACATATGTATATATGGCTACATCAGAAAAGAACCAAGTACCTGAGGTCGTCACAGAGAAAAGAACACGATGTTTTCTAGAACTTTTGTTTTTTGTACTGCAAGTTCTAGGAGAAATACTCAACAATGAATACTCAACAAAATACTCAACCAATTCACAACAGGATGAAAAGGGAAAAAATGAGGATAGCAACGTACATAAATAACTCTTGCATGATGGCGTCATCAACTGCTCATATCGAAACTTCCCACATATATCGTTAGAAAACTCAAGCTTTCCATCATATTCCAACTTGGGAGGAGAAAGATGACTCTCTTCCTATCATCGCTCATACGTGAGACTGCCCAACTATTAGTCAGGAGTAATCATGCGGTCTCAAGCGTGTATTATGGAAATGACATCTGTGTTCATCTTGGCAGACAAGCGAAAATTGTTTGGGGCTAATTCCCAGCCTATGATCGTGGTTGAAGTGAAGTTGTTGAAGAAATATGCTGTACTATGTTGATGCTGACATATTTCCGACATACATTCATCATGTGGACGTTAACTCCAGTAGTTATTGTTATTTATTACAACCTTGGTGAACTATAATGATTTAAACTCAGCACTTTCTTTGTTTTTAATTCGTTTACAAAATTCACCCCTTTCCAAAAAAAAAACAAAAAAAAATACACGATTATAAGACTTCGTCCTGGTCTACACTAACAAACCCAAACAATCAAGCATGTTTATAAATCTAAACAATCAAACATGTCGGATCTTTCTTCCTCTTTCTTTTCGCTTTATACCCCTTTGTGTCTTACAGCGTCAGTCTTCTTCTTCTTCTGCGTTCATTCTCAAACTCCAACTGGATCTAGTTGGATCACGGTCCTGCTAGATTTCCATCAGGATGTAGTCCAGAAAATGGAAATGCGTTGTGTCGCCGTTTTATTTGCGCCAATGGCCCGACACATCTGTCTTCGGCGGGACAGCATCAGTGATAGAAGAGTTCTCTGGAGATAGTTGTTTGGTGTGCTTCATACATGTTTGTATTTGTTGACTCTTTTTTTTCTGTTATCCATCATTTGCAACGTATTTGTGTAACCCTTGATTGGTGCGGTCAGTACGTTGTGTACCAATTGATTAGTTTTGCCATTATGTGTGTACTCCTTGATTAGTGTAGTCAATATTTGTATATACTTTGCTTGGTGCAATATTCCCAAAAGTTTCATAGACATCTGGCTTTGTATCCATCGTGTCTGTATAGTAATGTTGTTTGTATGTTGAATGCCGGTTCTAAACATACAAGTAATGTTGGATGCTGTGTTTTGTTATACTAATCATTGTATTCATTAGAACATGTTCTCAAACTCCGCCGTTACTTCTGATGCACGGGATGAAGAAGTAATTTTTTTTAGCTGAGAACAGGTAGTTCCTGACAGCTCATAGTTGTTTCTGACACACGAACATGTCCTCCTGAGTTGTGCAACCGAGGTCATACAATCACAAGTCTACCTTAGGTGAGTAATCGAGGTGACACAGGCACTGATTTTACTCAGTTGAGTAATAGAGGTGATACAATCATAAGTGATCCTGAGTTGAGTAATCGACGTGACACAATCACAAGTTCTCCTCAGTTGAGTAACCGAGGTGATACAATCAGTGGTCTTGGTTCTTGATTACAAACTAGCATCACATCACGTGGGGCACTTCCATAAATGCACTGCTCACCGTTCCAGCAGCCATCCCAGTGCATGCAGACTCAGAGTCCAGGCCAGGTGTTGATTGCGTGATCTTCAGGACTTTCCAAAAAACTTACTCTTCCTTCCCTCTAGATACTACCATTTCTGACATTATATGTATGCGTACGTTCTCAGCCTCTTTCACATCTTCTTCATCTTGAAATGAATTTATTATTGCCCTGATCAAGTCTGCTTTATCTCTTCTCAGCATTGTGTCTTCCATCACCGCATTGCCTGCCAATAAGTCAGGGCTCTCTCGTTTCCTTTGACCCCAGCATGATCAGGGCAGTACATCCATGTAATGCTCTGGACAACTGAGTTATTCAATAAGTCCCACCATACCTTTCTCAGCATGATTTGAGAACCTGTGAGTATTACCGAGTGTGTTGATATATCAATTATCAACCAATTGAGTGCTGCCGTAACTCCCTCTATCTCCATCCTCATGCTTAAAAAGGACAGTGAAGTATGCAGAACATTTCTCAACCGAAACTTCACGCAGTTTCTGTAGGCAACTTTTTCTTCTTCTTTCGTTCACTTGAAACATGTCTATATCTGTAACTCTGTCTCCTTAATAAAACTCGCTGCCTTTTATAGTTCATATAGTGGCCCATAGAGCTTTGATTCCAGTGTTGTTTCCTCTGGTCAATGTGTCTGCCTCAGTATTTCATACTCAGAAAAATCTTGAAGTATATGCTGGGAACTCAGTGCTGCCTGCCTATATGTACAAATGGCCGTGTTGTCAATTTTGAACTTTGTGTACATGTGACTGCGGAGTCTGTTGTGTTCCGTTCTGAGGCGTAGAATTACAATGTGTTCTGATCTGTAGGCAACAAAACTCCAACCACTTTTATTTGTATTTCTGTTTTACATGAGATATCTGTGTATATAATTATATCTTGTGGTTTCGAATGTAGCTGGGGAAGTTCATGCACTGTAAACTGGGCCCTGACATCCTTCATTTTCCACACGCTTTATCTTTATCTATTTTATTATTGCTTTAGTTAGTGATTTCTTCTCAATTTCTACCTTCACCCATTCACTGCCCTTTGCCCTTCACCCATTCACTGCCACGTTTGATTCGTTTTCCCTTTGACTCATCTAGACGTTAGTTTAATGAGTGGTGGTTGTATTCTGTTACTTTAAGGTACGACCTAACCTGTACTACCTGATGCGGCACTCTAATACTGGGGAGATCTAGCATACAAGCATAAAGAATACAAGCAGAAATCACATTGCAGAGATTGATGTATCCCTAGTACACCTCATTACCGCTCGTATTGCCTCATTTGGACTTTTTCCAATCTATCGACTTGTGTCTGTGACAGTGTTAGTAAGCAGAGGCCATGATCTATGATCTAGGTGACATATAGCACCAGTAAATGCAGACACAATAGCCATTGTCGCATGTCGAGAGTCGCCATAACCTTGTTAACATTGATCCCTCTTTTAGCTTTCTTAAAACATATTTGTGATGTGTTTGTTACATTAGAGATTTCTATCAAAAGTCATAGGTCTTCATCAGTTGAGTAATTTTCTTCTTCTTCTTCAGTGTTCATTCTCAAACTCTCACTGAATCTCCCTTGTAGCATGACATGTGTCCTACAAGATTTTCAGCAGGATATAGTTCAGAGAATGAAAATACGTTGTATCGCAGTTTTAATTGCGCTAATGGCCCGACACATCCCTCTTCCGCAGGAGTTGAGTAATTGAGGATACACAACCACGTGTCCTCTTCAGTTGAGTAACAGGGGTGATACAAACACAAGCCCTTCTCAGTTTATTTTTTTTAAAAAGGTGACACACTCACATACCCTGCTCTGTTTAGTAATAGAGGTGACACACTCACATACCCTGCTCTGCTTAGTAATAGAGGTGATTCCCGATTTCGTATAAGTCTTGCTGTCTTAAAAGCATGTGTGTATGTGTGTGTATTGAGGGGGGGTGGTGGATTAACTGATGCAAGTTTGGTCCCTGAAGTGATGCATTCAAGTGTGTATATGTGTGTGTGTGTGTGTGTGTGTTGGGGTACATGATCAGTCTCTGAATGGATGCATCCAAGTGTGTGTGTGTGTGTGTGTGCGTTTGTGTGTGGATGTTGGGGATGCACGATCAGTCTCTGAAAGGATGCATCCACGTTCTGTATGTCCCATGATCAACACTTCCTGTAAGGAACATATCTTATACTTCTCGGTTAAATATTTCCTCATACTTCTGTTGGATCGGTTGACCACCATCTGCAGTGATAGTACATCTAACATTTCCCACCATCTAGGAGTCATCTTCGTCAGAGGGCCATTAGACATAAGATACAAATGACAAATAGAGACAAGACATGATGGTGACACTGATGATTTTCATTTATAGGTGACATATCCCCCACCCCATTCCAACATCCCTCCTACGACATGCTTGGAAAAAATAGAGCGATACTGTTCACTATGAACTACTATGAATCCAGATCTTGCCTGCCACACAGGAGTATGTGTGATTTAGAAACTGTCATATACGTTTGACAAAGTATCTCTTATGTTGCCGAGATCCGAAGGGAGCAATGATTAGAAGTAAGATTGAGGTCCGCTATGCATATTGTCAAATGTGATTAAGAGGATTGACAGTGGGTTTTGCTGCCACATTCTGTGGAAGATATTTGACTCGCCAATGTCTTGCTGTTGCTGGCCATATTAGACCAACATGGCACATATATTGCGCTCATGGAGTGAATCATGCCGATGTGAATTATAGTGTCCTGATTACGACATGACCTGAGAATCATTAAGATTTTAGAACGAACAAAGAAGATTATAGTGCGATTAATCCATAAATCATTTCATAGGGTAACGATGGATACTATGTGTATGTGTACGTGTGTATGTATAATTTTTATGTTTAGATCAGGATTTCTCAAAGAGGACGCTAAGACACGTTGAGTTTCCGCGGATAGATAAAACTACTCTGACCTCTGCTGACTGATAAGACAATTCAGGTTTCCTATTACAGATACAACACTTCAGGTTTCCGTTGGCAGATAAGACACTTCAGTTTTCTGTTGACAGATAAGATACTTTAGGTTTCCGATGACAGACAAAACACTTCCTGTTTCCGCTGACAGATCAAGATGCGATTTGGGGGTTGCTTTTGAAGCAACTATGAAGCATTGGGAATATTGCACCATGCAACGTGTACACAAATATTGACTACACCAATCAAGGAGTACACACATTATGACATAACCAACTACGGGGTACACAAATACTGACTGTACAAATCAAGGGTTACACAAATACTTCACCAATCAAGAGGCAAACACATACGTTACCAAAGGGTACACACACACACTTTACCAATCAAGAGGTACACTAATACTTCACCAATCATGGGGCACACACATACGTTACCAATCATATTGTACACAAATACTTCACTAATCAAGGCTCAAGCAGATACTTCACCAATCAAGGGTCACATAAATACTTCATAAATCAAGTGGTATAAGAATAATGTAATTACATTGATAGGAATCAAGGTCCAGTTTATGCCTCGACCTCCATGTTGACAGCATTTGCAAGTTTCTGGTGGGAAACATAACATTTTCATTGCATTTAAATAAAAGAAAACATTTGATATTATTTGCCCGTTTCCAAATGCAACCACATTGCGTTAAAAATACACACTATAATGCTTTAAAATACACAAAATATCGCTTTAAAAATAAACACTACATTACTTTGTAAATACACATTAAATCACATTAAAAATACACGCTATATTACTTTACAAATTCATATGATATTGCTTCACAAATACACATTATATTCATCATCATCAGGTGTCATGCCTGCTGGTGTAGGCGGTCATGGCTCTCCACAGCTCTCTGTCCACAGTATTATGTATCAAGATCGTTGTTGTTTCCATGCCGTGCCAGGTGGTCAAACTGTCTAATATTTTCTCACGTTGTCTCCCTCTGTCTCTGTTGCCTTCAATTATGCCTGTCTCATGACGTGGCCAAAAAAGAAGATTGTCCTTTTCTTATATTATTGATTAAGGTCCGTTTCGCATTTGACTCTTTCAACACCTCTACATTCGTTGTTTTTTTTTGGCAGTCCATGGTATTCTCAGCATTCTTCTATAGAACCACATCTCTATTGCCTCTAATTTCCCACTTTATAGATTGTTTATTGTCCAAGACTCGCACCCATATGTTAGTATATGGGTTATATAGCACTGCAGAGCGCTCTTTCTCACCTCTAATGACGAGGTCATCATATTACACAATATATTTTTCATTTTCCTGAAGGTTGTTTTTGCCTGTCCTATTCTGCTTCTTATTTCTGTTGAACTTCTTCCACCTGCTGTAATATGTGTACCTAAATATTTGAATTGGTGGATCTGTTTTAATACAATATCATTCACTTTGATCTTGCAAGGTGTGGTATTTTCTTTCTTTGAAATAACCATTACTTCTATTTTGTGGATATTTAGGAAGAGACCTTTCTCTTTACTTTCTGTGACTACTACATTAATTAAATCTTGAAGGTCTTCCTCACTTTTTGCAATCAGAACAGTGTCATCCGCATATCTTTAATTATTTATGTTATGTCCTCACACGGATATTCCTGTGATATCTACTATAGCACGCAAGATGTTTTCATTGTATAAAGAGAACATGTCTGGTGAAAGCACGCATCCTTTTCTGACTCCTTGTTTTATTTGTTGAAAAGGGCCAAATTGATTTCCTACTCTTTTTGCTGCTGTTTATTGCCAGTACATGTTTTTGATGATTCTTACATCCTTACTGTCAATGCTCAAATTCTCTTGCATGTGTATAACTTCGCTAAGTTTAACTTTATCAAATGCTTTCGTGCTGTCTATAAAACAGAGGTACAGATCGGTTTTTAAACTATATAGACCTCTCTATTAGTGTTCTCAAAATGTATATAGCATTGTTGCTAACTTTGCCTTCTACAATGCCACAATGTTCTGGACTTATTTCTGATTTTACTTTGTTTCTCACTCTCTTCATGATGATTCTGAGAAGTATTTTGGTTATTTGGCTCATGAGGGTGATTGTACGGTGTTCTTCACATTCGATGGTCTCTGGTTTCTTAGGTAAGGCCTTCAATATGAACCTCATTAAGTCATCGGGTATGTTTCCACTATTATTTATGTCATTCAGCAATTTTATGATCATTTCAACTCCAAAGTCACCTAAAGCTGATAATTCTTCTAACGTGATATTGTCTGGGCCTGGGGATTTGCCATATTTCATGTGTCCTAGTGCCTCCATTACTTCTGATGTCAGTATTCATGGACTCTCGCCGTTATCTTGTATGTTTATTTCTGGTCTATTGTCATCATAAAGTTCTTTTATATATTCTGACTATCTCTGTACTATGTGATCTTTTCCCATTAATACCTGCCTTGTCTTAGATTTTAGACACCATGTAACTGTTTGCCTTATCTTTCCTGTTATCATCTCAATTTTCTTATATAGTAATGTTGTATCTTGGTTGTAATACAATTCTATTCTGTGCATTTCTTGTTCAACCAGCTTTCTTTTGCTGTTTTGCATTTCTCTCGTATCTCCTTATGTATTTTCTGATATTCCTCTATCTTGTGTTTATTTTCCTTCTGGTGCTTATCAAGTCTAATATTTCTTCAGCCATCCATTTTTGTTTTGATGTATGTTTTACTTCTGGTATTATTTCTTTAGATGTTTGATTTATCGAATGTTTTAGCATGTTCCATTAATCTTCAATACTTTGAATCTTTGCAATGGCATTGTATCTATTTTGTACAATTAAGCTGTATCTTTCTTTAATGTGAGCATCTGATTTCAATAACGTTAAATCTAATTTCATATTTCTTGGTTATCTCTTGAGTCTCTTTATTCTTATACACAATTTCGCTACCAGTAGTATATGATCACTGTTGCAGTCAGCACCTGGCCTTGTTTTCATAGATCTAATGCTGTTTCTATGTCTTTTAGAGACTAAAACGTAATCAATTTAGTGTCTTGTATTATCTCCTGTGCTAATCCATGTGTATAGCCTTCTTGGATCTTGATTGAACCATGTATTCCCTATTATTAAATTATGTCAATAAATCACCTCTTTCTTTCTTAATTCCTAAACCAAATCTTCCATTCACATCTTTTATTTGTTTCACCTACGTTTGCATTAAAGTCCCCCATTACTATAGTTACTTCATGATTTTTACACTGTTTCATTGCGATTTCTAGATCTTCATAGAAAATTTCGATGTCCTCCTCTGAACTGCTTGATGTTGGCGCATATAACTGTGCAATGTTGATATCCAACGGTTTTCCTGTTAGTTTAACTAATATTACCCCATCTGATATTGCCATGAAATCCTTCACCGTTTTTCCTGTTTCCTTGTCTAATAGTACGATCATCTCGTGTTTTTGTCCTCCTGAGAGTATGACTTTAAATTTATTTGATTGTATCTCTCCTGCCCCTGTTCCTCCTGCCCATAATTTCACTCATTCCTAAGATATTTACGTTCATTCTTTCCATTTCTTGCTTGATGTCAATTTACCACACTGCGCTAACGATCTGACGTTCCATGTACACATTATATTACTTAACTATTTTACAAATGCAAATTACATATTACCAGTAAACAATATATGCTTTACTTTACACATGCTATTACTTTAAAAATACACTTATATTATCTTACAAATACACGATTTTACGTAATTACATTGAAAATACACATAATATGTTATTACAAATACACGATAAATTAGCTTACAAATACATGTTATATTAGCATACAAATACACGTATAAATCTTACTTTTAATGTTTCCTAAGTTGTACTAATTGCATTTTCTCATTACTGTTATATTGTCTATGTGTAACGTCCGGCTATGTGGTTGAGAGGAAATGATCCTGTCTTAGAAGTCCAAGTAATATGTTTCGATTCCAGCTGCAGAAAGTTGCTTAACCAGACCGTTCAAAAAGCGTTGATAAACTTCTGAACATAAATATTTTCTAGAAAATCAACACAGTTAAGGGGTTAGTCCTAACAAGCGAAGGGGTTACTTCTATTTATTAATGTAAAACAATCAATTCTGCATAGATTCAAATAACATTTTTCCCCTTAGTAGAATATATATTAGGGATTTGGTATAACGTGTTGCTAGCTGACAAAAAAATGGACTAATTAGTTCAAATACTTATGTACTTACGACAAATTTACATATCCGAATATGCTGATGCTGGTTTTTTTTCAATCTGAATTAATTATTTTTTAGTGTCTAGTCTGAAGATCATGTAATTAGGTTTATATATTACTTATCTGGATCATGAGTCTTGAAAATAAATGTATGTAGTAAACATTTCTACAATATTATGCTGAAAATATACCAAAAAGTGCACAGATTATGTGCAAATGAACATTATTATGTGTAATCTCACAAGATTACCTTACAAAATGTGGAAGATATGGAGTAAAATTCACACAGGTATGACTTTTTTTTTTGGGGGGGGGAAATCACACATGCATAAATGAAGAATATACAGACAGTTATTTCCACTTATGCTCCTACAATTGTATATCGCTGTAACACAACACTATAGCCAATAAACACAAAATATAAACTGTAAGAAAATAGATACTCTGACATATATGAAAGTGTAACTTCATTTGATAAGCATTTAAAAAAAATTATTGTTTGGGTAATTCTGGATATGACTTGCCCCGTAAACATATACTTAATTTGATTGATGTTTCCTGCATAGTAAAACTTTATGTTACTGCATGTGTTCCTGTGAAGGAGTGCAGGGAGGTTTTATATGGGCTGTGAAATTAAAACCGCTTTGCCATAGTATATCTTACTATACAGGACTATATGTCATAGTCCTGTACAGTAGATGCTACTTATTTTTTTAAATAATTATGTGAACTAATGTATTATTTGTTATGAAATGAGATAATTTTATATCATGCATATACAGAACTGCTCATTCTCTCTTAGCAGATGTCAAAGGGTATGCATACTGCTTGTTCTCTTGGCTTACTAGTTCACCACCGTTATATTATGTCAAGGATGCTTGCAGTTCTACTGTCATCAATTGCCGTGTCCGTATTCATCATACGCTGATGGAGCAGTTTCAATACATCATCCTTATGCATTGTTAACTTCGTGTCTATTGATGGCATCAACGCATGTCTGTTCTATCATTATCGCGGACACCAGAATGTCCTAGGCAGTAGACTCGTGTAATACTGTGTCAATCCAGTTTTTCTAAAGAATATAAAGACCATCAACTCATTCGGTGTCTGTCATTTTGTATCTTTCGAAGGATGGATAACAATAATTGACCTTGTTAGATGAGTCACAGAGAGAGATGTAAAGGCATATGTAAACAATCTCTAATTATATCATTATACTAGATGCATTTGTTCTGTAAGATCTACAGTTGTTCTGTATGATCCGCTGTTGTGCTGTATGATCCACAGTTGTTCTGCATGATACATGCACTCTGTATTCTGTATATTCCGCTGTTATTATATGTGATCCACTGTTCTGTATGACCCGCTGTTTTTTTTGTATGATCCACTGTGCTCGCCAGCGATTCTACTACGCGTGCTACTCAGATTGAATATAAATAGCAAATTATTGAGAGTATATTTTCTACAAGCACTCTATTTCCAATGCAAGACATCTTAACACATAATGAAAGCTGACAACATGTGAAATGAAATGCTTGAGAAAGGCTATCGGCACTTCCGTAGACATGTTACGAAATAATAACAAAAGCAATAGAATAGATATATAATACAGCGAATATATAGAGCGACAATGTATACTCGTACAGTTATCTGGACACTTTAGGAGAATGGAGTTCAGTTAACTCTCTACAAGAGCATATACTAAATCACAATCAGATTACAGAACCAGGGGAAGAACAAGGCAGAAGTGGATAGATAGCATCACGAGTTATCAGAACAAAAATGTGTATAGCGCAACTGAGGTGACAGGTATGGCCGTGGAACAAACAATAGAAGTTTCCACCTCTACGTCTAACGGCAAGTGGGGATCAGGGAGACCATCAACCACTTGGATTGCAACAACAGAGAACATTGACAAAATAATACTAAACTTTACAGAACTTACAAGAGATAGTTCCAGAATATTCTCAACACTTGTAGAAGAAATGACCATGCTAAAAATACTGCAGCTCAAATATGTAAAGTTTCTCATAAAAAACAGAAGGCAATCAAGAAAAATGTCGACATTATGTAAACAACTGTACTGCATATTTACATCTTTGTCAAATGAGTTGCGGGAAAAAAAACAGTGTTTACGTATACCGCTATTTTTCTCAACAAATGCCACTGCAGTGTTTCTCAATCTTTTATTTTTAACCAACTTTTTGTGTGTAGCACGTAACGAAATCAGTGAAACATCGACAGTGTTACTCATTTTAAGACCTTTCTTAATACTAAAAGCCCGTGTTTTTCAAGGACCTTTCAAATAAAAGCAGCGTGTCCATAAATAATCAAAGTCTTTTCAGTACCCGGCACGTTCTGAGAAGTGGAACTTCAGTAAGATGTCTGCCAAGGAAATTTCTTTGCCGTTTGTCCTATAACCTTTGACCCTTACGCGTGCAGCTGTCACCCATAGCTGAAGACATCAGACTTGGCGCGTGCTGGAGGTCAAGTTTAACACGTGCTGATGCATCTAAGAAGGAAATTGATTGAGATTTCCTCTTCTATATAAGAACTTTACTTTGTGTTACGCTAGTCACTATCATTTGTTCAAAGTGTAGACTTCTATGAGTTTTATTTCTTAATAAACGTAGCTAACTTTGTGTGTTGCTCACAATAGGGATTCTTGGCAAGACCGTTAACACGCAGAATAAGGGTGGGGGAAAGGGGGTGGGACACGGGGGGGGGGGGTCGGGACACCCCCAATATTTTTTAAAGGTAAATATAGCGCGATATTTTGTTTTAAAAATAATGAATAGGCAGGGTAGTACCTCACTTGTATCAATTTCCCGAAAAATACTGAACTACCGAATCAAACGAAGAACTAGCTTTTATAATGTAAACTCCTCCCCAACCTTAACAAAAGGCATATGTTCAACGGCCTTACTTGTATGTTAGATCTTCATTTTACTCTTACTGGAGCTGGTTTAAATCACATTTTACATTGCTTCCAGGGTTGAATATTTTCAAATCTGTACATTTACTGATTATCTGGCTCTGTGACTCGGAGCTAGTGCGCACGTCTTGACAAGTAACCGATATCTTGTTCCATTTCAGCTGCAGGCAACCCATATCGCGTTCCATTTCAGCTGCAAGCGATTGGGTTTATTGGTGGTAGAAATCTTTGTAATTTACGTTATGCTAATGATATTGAACTCTTGGCTGGTTACGAATCGGAACTACATGAAAGTTGGAAGACATTAGTAACAAATATAGTATGGAAATTATAGTAGATTAAAGCAAAATATTGGTGTCCAGTAATATCAAGCATGGTGCAACAAAGATCTGTCTAAACGATCACAAGCTGGAGGAAGTTACCACCTTCAAATATCTCAGATCTCAAAATATTATAATGGCATTTGAGCAATGAGTTCAATATAAATTTGGAGACGGCGATTGCTGCCATGGCAAGATATGTTTTGAAAAAATAAGATCAGTACTGCAGTGAAGATCAGGCTATAGAAATTGCCAGTGCTAGATATTCTTTTTGACAGATTGTGTGAGCTTAAATGTGAGCTTAAATGAGACTAAATGCATACCAAAAAAAAAGACTTCAGGCTTGTGAATATCAGTGTTGCATATATATAAACTACAAAATGACTTATGTCTACCATAAAACAAATATATTCTGTGGAACAAATAGAGAAAGTTGTAGGCTGCCAATAACCAATTTAGACGGTAGTGAAACGGTAGAAAATATCTTTTGGACATACAATTCTACACTATATAAAATTATTTTGCAAGGAGCAGTTGTGGGTGGAAGGAGAAGAGTTGGTGGAAGTTAATTATTTTGAATAACATTTAATAATTTATGTGTATTATATTTCTACACTTCTTTAGAGTCATCTTCTGATCTTTTTTTCGTGTTGAAGAGCTCAGAAATAGATGAATGACTTCAATGTACTCGAGTTTCTTCATATATACTTCGTTTTTCTCATCAAAACTGCATATCCAACGTCCAAGAGTACCACTCATAGAAATGCTCTTGCAAACATAACATTGTCTTTAATGTACAATAACGGAGGAGCAATGCCTATTATTTTGAATACCATTATTAATATTATTATTATTATTATTATTATTATCATCATTATCATCATTACTATTTTGTTATTATTGCTATTATTATTATAGTTGTACAAAAACGGTTTTATTTATATATAATGAAAGAAATGAATTAGGTGAATGTTGAGGGCATTTGCAAACGCAATTTGACTTCCTAATTTCGATTATGTTGAGATCGTTTGATGACGCAGCCTGCCTTCCCATATTATATTTTGTTGAGAGCGCTTCATTACACAGTTAGACGTACACGTTTATGTTTTGTTGAGAACGTTTGATGAAGCGGTCATGCTTTCCAGTTTAGGTTTTGTTGAGATAATTTGATGACACAGCCTAATTTCCCAGTTTATATTTTACTGAGAACATGTGATGACGCAATCTTTCATCCCAATCTAGATTTTGTTGATAACGTTTGATTACCCAATCAGACTTTCTAGTTTTGATTTTGCAGAGAACGTTTGATGACGCTGTCTGACTTATCAGTTTATATTTTATTGAGATCATTTGATGATGCAGTTCCAAGTTTATATTTTTTAAGAACGTTTGAGGATTCAGCTCCAAGTTTAGATTTTGTTGATTAGACGGAACCTCATAATAAATATTGGACTGACGTAAACAGTATAAAAAAACGGACACAAAAACTAACTCATATCCGAATTATGAAAAGTAATCTGTAAGATTCATAATGTCGTTTACCTCTACGTTCTTCTCATTTTGGGGGGAACCCATAAATCGTATACAATTGTTTGAATCCCCCCCCCCCAAATCCCCACGGTTATTTAGCAACTGTCATGAATTCAGAAACTAAACCACCACCCCCTCCCATTCACTGTCAAGAATTCAGGAACAACCCCCCCCCCCCCCCCACCGTTTTCAATAGCTGTCAAGAATTCCGCAATGTGCCAGTAGGTGTCATATTTATGACCGTTTATTTTATTAAACAATAGGTCGACAGACTTGAAGATTGTTGTTGTATACATGAATATTTCTTTCATGTGATCCATTCATATATACAGTGTTAAATGATTTATATATGAATCGAAGTCAGATGTGTCATGTCATTAGTGTAAATAAAACTGTGGCACATCGTATATCTCTTCTATTGTCTACACATTGCTGAAATTCTAGTGTATTCTAAACAAGGGTGTGCTTGTCAGCAGGTGAATGACTTAACATTACACTACCCGGTATGACCTGGTATTCTGGTTGACGTACTCGGTAACAGTAGAGACAACGAGTTTGCACATGGATCCTCAAAAGTAGAAATAAAACACGTTTGCACATGGATCATCAATTGTAGAAATAAAACGAGTTTGCACATGGATCATCAGTTGTAGAAACAACAAGTTTTCACACAGATCATCAATAGTTTAGACAATAAGCTTGTGTAAAGATCGTAAATAGAAGTACTGAGAAAAGTCAAGTGGGAACGTTTTGCATTTTGTTAGCGGCCGTCTAGTTGATTCTGACACTAAGATTGATGGCGTATATGTGGTCCTATTTGGAAAATTCAACGTGGTACAAGTAGTACTGGATAAATGTATAGCATTAGACTTACAACGGAAGTGTTGGCCTAGAAATCTACGCAGATCATCGACATATATACGCTTGAATATGTGTTGGATTGACGACATATATCTTTCACTAAAGTAATTTTTAATGTCTTTCTTTAAACATAACTATTTCTTATAAATAAAGTGATTCATACACTAAATTATTTAGGGTTCGAATAGGCTGTCACATCCTATAGGTCAAGTGCGGAATCGGCATGTGTCAAGTCGAGAAGCGCAGACATCGCAGCTAAGCTGTAAACTGTGAAACAATGCCAT
>CM067298.1:68456743-68492745 GCA_034231615.1 Meghimatium bilineatum
CCATCAATAAAAGTATGTATAGAATAGAAGATTATGTTCTTATCTGCCATCAATGAAAGTATGTATAGAATAGAAGATTATGTTCTTATCTGCCATCAATAAAAGTATGTATAGAATAGAAGATTATGTTCTTATCTGCCATCAATAAAAGTATGTATAGAATAGAAGATTATGTTCTTATCTGCCATCAATGAAGTATGTATAGAATAGAAGATTATGTTCTTATCTGCCATCAATAAAAGTATGTATAGAATAGAAGATTATGTTCTTATCTGCCATCAATAAAAGTATGTATAGAATAGAAGATTAATGTTCTTATCTTCCATCAATGCAGTGATGTATAGAATAGAAGGTTATATTCGTATCTGCATCAATGAAAGTATGTATAGAATGTTGTATTCGTATCTGCATCAATGAAAGTATGTATAGAATGTTATATTCTTATCTGCATCAATGAAAGTATGTATAGAATGTTATATTCTTATCTGCCATCAATGAAAGTATGTATAGAATGTTATATTCGTATCTGCATCAATGAAAATATGTATAGAATGTTATATTCGTATCTGCATCAATGAAAGTATGTATAGAATAATAGATTATGTTCGTATCTGCCATCAATGAAAGTATGTATAGAACAGAAGGTTACATTCCTATCTGCCATCAATGCAATAATGTAAAGAACAGAAGGTTATATTCTTATCTGCCATCAATGCAATGATGGTATAGAATAGAAGGTTATGTTATCCGCCATCAAGAAAGTATATAAGAAAGGCGCTTGAATTTTTTACAGGGTACACATTTAGAAGAACAAAATATCAGAGAAAAGCGTTCCTAGAGAGGCATTGTTTTGGATAGCGAAGGAAAATAGTGAAGGTGGTAGGCATGTAATACATCGAGGAGAAGTGATACGGGCAATGGAACTGGTGTAGGTCATGGAAAAATATGGAAGCAACAACTAAGGAAAGGACAAGATGGAAGAATTTTGTTAAGGATATATGCTATGCAAAAATCTGAAAGATGTATAGGTAAAATAGTTTGTGATAAAATACTCATGCATAAACAGAATAAGAATATCGTCATGATCGAGAAACAACATATTAACTGTTTTAGGCATGCTAATGAATTCTAGCGTGACGTACCTACATCAGAGGAATGGATATTCAGCTAGAGGTAGAGAACAATTATTCATAGACAACGTCAAGCCTCATCATCATGTGCCATACGGACCCGACCTAGACGACCATAGTTCTCTAAGCTCTTTATTTCCAGTATTTTTTTTATCAGGATTGCTGTTGACTCTTTGCCATGCGACAATTTCAGACATTCCAATATTTTGCCACCGTCTCGGTCTCTCCTGCCTTCTATCTTACTTGTTGTAACTATGTCCTCCAGATCTCCTTGTTTCATAACGTGTGTCTAAAAAATGAAGACGTTTCCTTTTTGATATTATTAAGTTACCCTCGTCTCGCATTTGACTCTTTCAGCACATCATTAGTAGTGTTTGATTACTTTATCAATGATACACTGTACACATATACATAGATAAAATGCGACCAAGGCAAAACAGTGACCAATCGTCGGTATAAGACCTACCAACAGAGGCTAATCAAGCTTTTCTGACGTCATGTTTTGATTATTTCATGCATTAGGTTAATTAGCGAAGACAGGTCACATAAAGTATATGAATAATGACCCAAGAAACGCATAGCAATAAAAGAAAACATGACATGAAAAAGGTCTGCTTAGGTGCCGTTGGAAGAACGTATACTGGCACGTAGTCACGACAAAACACTTGTGAATCGGAAATAAAACTTCTGCAGTTAAGGACACAAACATAACATACAGATGAGATGACAAGTCAAATATAACAGTTACTATATTAACATATAACTATTACTTTTGTTGCAGTAATTTACTATATTAATACTACTATTACCTTCGTTACAATATTTTATTATATTAATACTACTATTATGGGCTCAGGCTCATACGGGACAAACTAAAATTGCCCTCGCCCAACTCTACTGGCGAGCTTCCTATACCGGAAACAAACTAGCAGAGAGAACGGGTTCAGTACCCTATGGACACACGCGCAAATTGGACACGATCGCTCAGCTCGAGAACGCCTTTCTTCCATACGCGTGGTGTGAGGCTAGAACTTGGGCGTGGGGTTCCCGATGTCGGTGAACGACACCTCGGCTAAGTAGACGAAAGAGCAAGGGACCAACTCTTCTGTCGAGTTCTTCCTCATCCGGAACCAGACTCGCGGATGAGAAAAGGTTCAGTATCCGATGGGCACAGGAACGTCTAATTACACGAGGCAAGTTCACAGACGGCGGAACACCTCGTGCGAGATAGACGTGAACGACAATCGTCTCAGCGAAGACACTACACACCCGCGTGCCCGTCGACAGATAGGCAGGCTGTCACGGACTAGGGAAGCCTACTACCCGAATAAAAGGCATGACGAAAACGGATGTGCTGGGCCTCGGACGTCCAGACCACAAAGTGAGCCAACGGAGGTGCAAATAACACAGTTTCACTGTGGAACTTGCAGTACAACGTATTTCACGCTACCTGACGGAAATCACACGATATATTCTTTGTGGTTATAAGAGAGCGAACGCAGAAGAAGAACAAGAACATTTCTTACAATGTTTTACTACGTTTTTTTTCTAATTATATGTACTAGTGGCGCAACGTGCGTTTTTAGAAAGGGGACGTCGAGAGACCTTTTTATTAGTAGGTAGGTAGCTCCCCCCCCTCCCCCAAACACACATACATTTTAAGTCACCCAAGAAACACATTTTTTCTTCCCTATATACAATAGGTATTAGTTTGTTTTTTTAAAGAGAAACATACCTTATATAGTCTTGTAATCTATCAAAAATATGCACTTAAGAGACGACACAAAACAGCAGTACGTTTCTACAACAATAAGGAGCAAACAATGGACTTATATCGAATATTTACTTAGAATAAATGAAAACATACTGTCATTACTTACAAGCATCAAAATGTGTTCCAGATGGCAAAATAAATAGAGAAAGACCAAGAGATACTCTTCGCAGAACAACCATCAAATAGGATATGACTATAGGTCTCAGAACACACAATAATTACCATTGTAGCATCACATCGTCCGAGCTGAAGGAATAGATAGGTAGATAAATAGAATCCATTTATCTATATCAATAGTTATATAACAATATTTGAGTCTGGTAAAGTTACTTTTTTCTGTAATTCAACAGATACGCACCGCAATTTAAGAAATGATAGTGTATGGCGTATGCACAGTGGAGCAGATAGACTTAGTTTGACATTCTCAGAAAACGCGTCATCACATACTATTTCTAACCGTCCGATTGGTCTGAAGCCAGCGTTCTATAGGCCAATGAGGTAGATATTTATAGATCAGTTTATTTTCTAACTTCTGCATTGCCAGGAACTACTAGACGTTCGAAGGGGATAGTAGTACTAATATAGTAAATTACTGCAACAAAAGTAATAGTCCGAAGGGGACTTCGAGCATATTGCTGTCTATTGACGCTACGTCACTGAAAGGTTACAAGTTCTTCCTCATCCGTAAGGATTGTTGAGTTTCACTTTCCCAAGAAATATTTAATTAACGGTTCGATACAACAACAAAAAAATTCCACCAATTTAAATACATATGAATATTGGAAATGTTCAATGGAAAATTAACATATAGAAACACAAACTAAGACTAGGACAGAATAGGTACAGACAGACGTATAAATCGAAAGCCATTTGTGCAATAAACTTTTGTCAATGGGAGAGAGATAAAGCTGCATACAGCTACATTCAGATAGCTATGTATTCGAATCAATGTGTTATGAAACTACAGCCCACAAATATATGGTGGTTTTAGAGAATAATGTTGGGAATCATTTGGGCTGGTGGTAGCAAGTAATGTGAATTCAATTCTGCTGTTTCATGTGCTCATCAGTCAATACAGGTGGGGTAACTAATGTGAAGGTAATTCTGCAATCAAAAACAAAAATACCCCATCATAGAGCAAGTAATTTGAAATTTATTCTTAAATCGGTTTCCTATGTACGTCCACCAATACAGATAGCGAACGTAGTGTGAAGTTAATTCTGCGATATATTTCCTATGCTCACTAATCATCAAGTGCCGTCTACGTAACGAAAGTTGGTTGCAACAGACTTCCAACATTCCATTTATCTTGTTTAGTGGTGTACTCTGCTAGACTGTAACCTGCCCATTGTGTGATGTTATTCTCCCATTTGTATCTATGCCTACCTCTTGCTCGCCTTCCTTCAAATTTACCCTCAAGTAAGGTCTTCAACAAGAATTCTTGTCTTTTAATGTGTCCAAAATATTTTATTTGCTTGATCTTTATTTCCTTTAATAATTCTTTCTTCATATAAGTGTTATTAGAACCTCTTTGTTGGTTTTCTTCTTTTTCCATGATGTTCTCTCTATCCTTATATATACATCTATTGTCATCGAGGAATCTCTGATCACGTTCCGTACCACCGGAGTTTACGAAATTACAAGACTGTTAACATTGGTTCTTGTTGACGCACAGGTATTTAATTCTATCATGCACAAACACATTGCTCTTTTGTTCTCGGCAACAAATATACAATACACGTATATAGCAATTGTTTTCAAACTCCTGAATTCTTCTTTCAGTCTGCAGTTAGAATCCAGATCTCACAGCCATAAAGAAATCTTATCATGTAGCCATGACCATTATCAATCTTTTCAGCTGTTGATTAACTATCACCATTAATCTGGGATCCCAGAGAAGTACACGTCGAAACCTTCGATTCTTAAGCTGTATAGTGATTGGCACTAAATTAATACTTATATACACCAAAATTTTACTCTCAATTGAATTGATCTCTATGACAAGTTGTTTGTTAGATATTTCCATTCTTCATGTCTTCTTCTTCTTTCCTTCCTCTTTTACCCTTTACGGGTGTCGAGGGAGATACAATGTTCTTGTTCTCGCTTTTCTGGCAGCTTCAGATAATGTTATTTGGTGTCCGTGTGATGTCTCTATGATGTTATCGATCCAGCGTACTCTAGGTCTACCCTTGGCTCTTCTTTCTGCTTCTCCTCTCTTAGTATATGCTTTATAAACTGATGAATCACATTCTTCCTGTTAACTCTTGTAGTTCTACCTCTGTTATCACCATCAGATCGATATCATTAGCAGAAAAAAGATAAGAAATTTGGTGGTCGATCGATGTAGTTGAATGAAAATTCTCAAACACTTCTCTCATGATTGCTTCTAGGTAGATTTTAAATAGTGTTGGTGAAATGTTAGCATAATATCAAACGTAAGCAATAGTTCTGAAAAATGCACAGAATTCGTTCTCTATGAACACATCACTTGCTGTTTCTTTATACAGCGCGTCTAAGACGACGATGATAATGTTTTCAAAAGTAAATTCTCTCATGGTATTCCACAGCCCTGTATGCCAAACACGATCAAAAGGTTTGGTGAAATCATTTAAGTTATTGAATAGATCGCGTTGGTGTTGTAAATGCTTTTCACTTATTAAGCGTAGATTGAAAATTTGTTCTGCGGTATTTCTATTCTTCCTGAATCCGGTTTGTTCTTCTGCTTTATGATTCACTTTATTGAGTAACTTACTTAGCCATAACTTACTTGGATGTGAAGTGAAACTGATTTTTACACAACTTGACATTTACTGATACTTTGTGATGGAACAATGATATGACACTAGAATCTTTCTTTTACCTATTGATGATCTGTAATGGAATTATAAGAAGACGAAGATGACAATCGACACCAAAAGAAAGTTGCAAAAAAAAAATAATGCACATTTTTTGTTCTCGTAATGAGACACGAACGGTTGAAACGTAGTGTGACGATATATACGGTTGAAATGTTTAAAAAACTATGGAAGAAGAGAAAGCACTGAATTGTTTGACAATATAGCTTGGTGGCGAGCCAGCATTAGAGACAATACATAGTAATGTCGTTAGAATGCTATTAAGATCAATAATCGCGTGTTGCATTCCAAACGGAACTTGATAACGATCACATCTAGGTTATGGCTTTTATAAAAATTTTACTTTATCGATTGTATGTATCTATTTATATATTTGTGTTACTGTAGAAACAGTTATAGTTACTTTTTGTTGTTGTTTTGACAATTATTGATATTGCTTTCTTGTGATTGTCCGACTCTGAGGCTGCAAGGTACAGAGCGCGACTGTAGCACCAAAATACTGGGTTTGAATTTCCGCCGCACTTATTTGTGCATCCAGACTGTTCAGAAAGCAATGAAAAACTACTGAAATATCAAGAAAAACATTACAGCCTAACACCATTGGTTGATGGCTATAGCTTGAATAGGATGTGTGTTGACTATTGTTGCTCTCCATACTGCTCTTGCAATTCATGTGCTACTAGTTCTAATAAAGTTATATCAATTTGATTAACTTCTATATGCTTATTACACTTGACTTTATTTATAATTTGTTATTACTAGTTTTTGTGTTTTTTCTTTTATTATTATTATTATTATTATTATTATTATTATTATTATTATTATTATTATTATTATTATTATTATTATTATTATTATTATTAGTATAATTAAATAACCCATCAACTGGCAAACCAAGATGGAGATAGTTCCACCATGGCAGAATGACAGACCACAAAACGACGGCTTATGTTGTCTTCCTCTTTCTTCTACCTTTCTCTTTCTTCTACCTTCCTCTTTCTTATACCTTTCTCTTTCTTCCACCTCCCTCTTTCTTCTATCTTGCTCTTTCTTCTTCCTTCATCTTTCTGTTGTTTACGAAATGTACAAGTCTGGCTTATTTAATCACATTAACTATAAATCTTGACTGTCTTCCACTAATTGTGCTATAACGCGCATCTCTACTCCAGTATCTCAGAAGACTTTTCTTAGCTACTAAGAGCATTTTTATAATTCATCACCAAAACCATATCTCACTAGACTCCAGTTGAGCGTTTTTGTCTACAGTCAATCTCAGTAGACTCCAGTTGAGCGTTTTTGTCTACAGTCAATCTCAGTAGACTCCAGTTGAGCGTTTTTGTCTACAGTCAATCTCACTAGACTCCAGTTGAGCGTTTTTGTCTACAATCAATCTCAGTAGACTCCAGTTGAGCGTTTTTGTCTACAGTCAATCTCACTAGACTACAGTTGAGCGTTTTTGTCTACAGTCAATCTCAGTAGGCTCCAGTTGAGCGTTTTTGTCTACAGTCAATCTCACTAGACTACAGTTGAGCGTTTTTGTCTACAGTCAATCTCAGTAGACTCCAGTTGAGCGTTTTTGTCTACAGTCAATCTCAGTAGACTCCAGTTGAGCGTTTTTGTCTACAGTCAATCTCAGTAGACTCCAGTTGAGCGTTTTTGTCTACAGTCAATCTCAGTAGACTCCAGTTGAGCGTTTTTGTCTACAGTCAATCTCAGTAGACTCCAGTTGAGTGTTTTTGTCTACAGTCAATCTCAGTAGACTCCAGTTGAGCGTTTTTGTCTACAGTCAATCTCAGTAGACTCCAGTTGAGCGTTTTTGTCTACAGTCAATCTCAGTAGACTCCAGTTGAGCGTTTTTGTCTACAGTCAATCTCAGTAGACTCCAGTTGAGCGTTTTTGTCTACAGTCAATCTCAGTAGACTCCAGTTGAGCGTTTTTGTCTACAGTCAATCTCAGTAGACTCCAGTTGAGCGTTTTTGTCTACAGTCAATCTCAGTAGACTCCAGTTGAGCGTTTTTGTCTACAGTCAATCTCAGTAGACTCCAGTTGAGCGTTTTTGTCTACAGTCAATCTCAGTAGACTCCAGTTGAGCGTTTTTGTCTACAGTCAATCTCAGTAGACTCCAGTTGAGTGTTTTTGTCTACAGTCAATCTCAGTAGACTCCAGTTGAGCGTTTTTGTCTACAGTCAATCTCACTAGACTACAGTTGAGCGTTTTTGTCTACAGTCAATCTCAGTAGACTCCAGTTGAGCGTTTTTGTCTACAGTCAATATCAGTAGACTCCAGTTGAGCGTTTTTGTCTACAGTCAATCTCACTAGACTCCAGTTGAGCGTTTTTGTCTACAATCAATCTCAGTAGACTCCAGTTGAGCGTTTTTGTCTACAGTCAATCTCACTAGACTACAGTTGAGCGTTTTTGTCTACAGTCAATCTCAGTAGGCTCCAGTTGAGCGTTTTTGTCTACAGTCAATCTCACTAGACTACAGTTGAGCGTTTTTGTCTACAGTCAATCTCAGTAGACTCCAGTTGAGCGTTTTTGTCTACAGTCAATCTCAGTAGACTACAGTTGAGCGTTTTTGTCTACAGTCAATGTAAATCTCCTTGTAAAACTGTACAGTCGAAACACGATGAATTTCTCGTTATGTCCTCAGTAGAATATGACAGTGGCCACATAACTGATCTGAATGCCACACAGTTTTTCTGGGGTCACGAAGTATAAACAGACAATTGAAGTCCCACAAACCAGTGTTAGGTCTTTAATATACATAGGAATCATCGCGGGGTTATAACAACTATTTATATTGCCCATTTATCAATGTTATATCTGAATCAACATTGCATCTGTTTATGTGTTATTTATAGACACAAGGAAGTCTAACGTCCCTTGTAGAACTGATGTCTAATAATATAAGTGTTTATTATACACCTGTATAAATGCAAACGGGTTAGTCGATAATGTAATAACAATCGAGGCATTTCTCTACTGTTCATCGCAGGGAATATAATTGACAGAATCCTTTTGAACTGTGCTACATCTCATCTTAATGAAGGGTTATTACCCGAAAGTCAATGTGGTTTCAGAATAGAGCGTGGAACAAGGCTCTTTGCTGAAAGACGATTTCAAGAAAATGTCAGGAACAAAACTATTATATGTAGGGTGTACACAGTATTCATTAGGGGTGTACCGGATTTCGGCTCCGGCTCCGGTAAATCCGAAATCCGGCCATTTTTACAAATCGGCTCCAGCTCAAGTCCAATTTTGCCGGATTTAGGCCGGATTTGTGTTTCCTAGTCAGGTGATTTTTACTGTACTTGTTTCATGAGGTCAAGCACAGTAGTACTTCCAGTTTACTATTTCTCGCTGATGTAAATAAGCATTTTTAGAAGAAAACAAAATTCATTTTGAATTTTAATGGTACATTAACTTAATGAGTTCGTGGGACTTGAATATTTCGAATATTCGTAAATTTCTTTGGTCCTGCCGATAAAATAAAGTGGGATTACAATCTAAGTCATACAGCGCCATTTGGGATTACTTCAAGGTTAAAGACGATGATTCAGCGAAGGTAATATGTAAGTTTTGTGTTAAACAGTTCTTGCGTGGACGATCAGATCGCCCCAAAGACTTCTCAACATCATCAATGCAGACCCATTTGCGATCGATTCGCAGGAAAAGCTATGTCGAAATGATGGAAAAGAAAGCATCACTGTAGGCCATTGTATTGGCGACCACATCTATGATGAATCTGGGATCGTGTTTGCACAAAGCAAGCAGCAGTACCCAGCAGTAAATTATGCAGGCATGGGACGGGACAAAATTTGGGACACAATCCCAATGCTAAACGTATTCATGCTGCCGTAACCCGAATGATAGCAATAGATACGGAGCTTTTTCAAGTAGTTGAACTACAAGGTTAACCGCCATTGGTTAATAGACTCATTCGTTCACCGCAGTGTAGTCTTCCATTGTATTGCATGTGATGAACATCATACGGCCACAAACTTGCTTGCACATTTTGAAATGATGCTGGATGAGTAGTCAATTGCACGTGAGAAGTGCCATGTTGTTGTGAGAGAATGCGTTCAACATTGTCAAATGCTTTCGTGATGGCAGCTATTCAAGTGTTGGATGTTTTACACACTCACTGCAGCTGTGTGTGCGTGATGGTCTTTTGAGTCTAAAGTATGTTAATGACATCATCGGTACTGAAAGAAAATTGGTAGGACATTTCAAACACTCTTTTTCAGCAACCAGTCGTTTGCATGAACTTCAAAAGGAATTAAACCTACCACAATATCAGCTTATCCAGGGCGTGACAACACGATATAACTCAACGTTTTAGATGCTACGACGTTTGTTAGAACAACAGAGCAGCATCAGTCTGTTAGTTTGTTCCTTTCGTGCCGCAAGCGACACATAGGGCAGAGGTTTTGGTTCTCCATATGATGCGGTCCGCTGCCTGCAGCTTTAGTTCCTGGATGGTCTTACAACCTATTAATTCTTCTTCTTTAAGAATGGTGTTTTAAGGGTTGTTTTAGGTCTTCCTCTTTTTCTTTTACCCTAAGGTGACCACATAAGGGCTTGTTGGTTTATTCTGTTTACATCTAGTCGTAAAACGTGACCAAGGTATTTCCATCTTCGTTTTCTTATGATGTTTGAAACAAACTCTTGGTGAAACATAATCAGTCTGTACTGTGTTGAATTTTATTCGGTAACTGGGCTAACGGCACAGCAGTGGACAGTAAAGGAGAATGTAGTAGGTACTTTGGCACCATTTGAAGAACTCACACGTGAAATAAGTGCAGCTCATGCACCAATATCAGGTGTGATCCCATTAGTGAAAACACTCATGGCCTTCCTCCAGAAAGAAGGTAGTGATGCTGGGATCAAAACTATGAAATCAGCTCTGCTTGAAGCTGTTAGCAGCAGATTTGCGGACATTGAGTTTAACAGTATTTAACAGAGACATTATCACTAACCACCGTAGTAGCCTTGTACTACAAAACTTCACAGCCATAATGAAGACTGACTGACTGAAATAGTGGAAGTTTTGAATGAATGTATTTCAATAAATTCAATCTGTTCAATGTTCTGTTGTTGTGAGTTGTAACTGAGCTGCCAAAATGCCAACTGAAAACAATGTGAAAACTAAAAACTGAAAACTAAAAATTAAAATTACTAAATTAACATTATGTGCTTATGTATTATGTTTCATCTTGAACTTATGGAACTTAATATTACTTATTCTAATGTAAATATAATTATTTTACATTTAAATGATTTAATATGAGTATATGTCATCATTGCCATGTCTATCGTAATAAACTGCAGTAATGAACAGTCGAGTGACTTCACTCACCTAAGTCAAGTGATGTAGTACATTATTCAACTTTTATTTTTTTTTATTTGTAAATCCGGCTCCGGCCGGGTCTCACTCCACAAATCCGGCCATATCCGGCTCCGGCCGGATTCCAAAAATTTGAATCCGGTACAGCTCTAGTATTCATAGACTTAACAAAACCATTTGACACAATAAGTAGAGAGTGGAAGATTATTGCAAAATATGGTTGTCCACAGAAATGTATCATAATGGTGCAACAATTGCATCATGGAAAGTAAGCTAGAGTTAGGATGTTGGATAATTATCTGCAGTTTTTCCTGTCTCAAATGGAGTTAAACTGGGATGTGTCTTAGCCACTACCCTGTTTTGCATGATGTTATATGTAATGTTGAATAATGCTTTCAGAGATCTCGACTTGGGAGTAGACATCATGTATCGCATTGATGGAAAATTGTTAAACCTTCGCTGGTTTGAAGCAAAAAAGCACAGTCAAACCACACCTCGCCATGGATCTTTTATACGATAATGCTTTTGCCCACAATGTCAACTCTGTGGCGGATCTATAAATTGTTATAGACATATTCTCCAAAGCCTCGAAACTGTGTTGCTTACTATTAATACAAAAAAAACTAAAGACATGTCACACCCATCACCTGATAAATTATATCACAAGCCCTGCATAACAGTAAATCATGTAACACTAAATGTGAATAGATTCACATACCTAGGGAGTACACTATCACAAAATGACACCGTTGATGATGAATTGTATACAAGGATCTTCAAGGCAAGCATCACTTTCGGCAGATTTTACGCAAATACGTGGCATAGAAATGAAAATAACCTACAAACTAAGATGAAAGCTTACAGACCAGTAGTATTTCAGTCCTGTTATACGCTGGTGAAATATGAACTGTGTATAGAGGACAAGTGAGCAAACTCAATCACTTTCGCGCAACGTGTCTCAGAAAAGTTATGAATATCAAATTGCAAGACAAGATTCTGGATAACACTGCCTTCATAGATCTGGTATTTCTATAATTGACACTATTCCGATGCAGTCACAGATTCGATGTGCGTATTCCATCTTGTACGTATTCCAGATTATCGTCTGTAAAAGATATTTCTCTCTACTATTTACATAAGGACATACGTTCTCAAAACGTCCTACAATAAAATAAAAAAGGCGCAACTTGTGAAAAGAAGAAAACTGCAGCATCCCAACAGCGGATAGTAATTAGAAAGTCACTAGGAGATTTTTTTTAAAAACACCATCTACAGTGGTAATCCCATGCCTGAACTGTCTACGGCAATCTGCGGCCAGAATGAGGGCTTATTAGCCATCTACGAACTCATAGTTGATTGGTTGGTTGCTGATCCAGCGGTTCATGGAACTAACTCATAGTCAAGGTCATAACTATAACTTATTTTCAAAACTAGAGGTACAAAATGGTCATCATCACTTGTGATGGAAGAAAAAACAAAACAATAACGTTCGATAATTGTGGTCCTCGAAAATTGACATTCCTGCGCAGTGTGTGTTGTCTGTAGATCGACATCCCCATAGTCATAATAACTGAACAATATGTACTTTGAAAGTCTTGAGTCTTTTTTTAATGATGCTGAATGGTCAAATAATGGAAGCATGTAGTAAGGCGAATAGTGGCCAGCTTAACAGATATAGTTCAAATCCTCTCCGATTCTGATTTTTATTTACTAAGAGCACCAGAAATGTTACTATTTGAACGATATTTGATCAAATACGAAAATATCCGCCTTGAAGAAACGTGTCATTCGTCTTTGATGTCTCTAGGAGGACACTGCAAAAAATATTTCTCGAACTAACAAAAAAAAAAAAGGATAACTTTTAGTGATGTTTGCGAGACCAGCTTACTAGTGCTATTTACTGGAGCTGTTTGCTAGAACTGATCGCTATCGCTGCTTATTTGATCTGTTTGTTAGAGCTGCTTGCTAGAGCTGCTTTCTGGGTCTGTTTGCTAGAGCTATTATTTAAAGCTACTTGCTAGAACAGCTTGCTGGAGTTGCTTACTAAAACTCTTTGCTAGAGATATTTTCTTGCTATAGCTACTTGTTAGAGTGCTACTTAAAGTAAGTGGAATGTGTCTCGATTTATGCGTCCCATTCTGCTCTCGCTATCTACGACCTCCACCATTCCATAATCGTACTCCTTGAATTGTTAATCTCGTCTTTTGTTTTTCTTTCACTCGTAAATTCGCTTAGAAACTATGACGTTCTTTAATATACCTTATCATTCAATTTAATTTCACTTCAATGCAGCCTCATTGAAAATAGGAACAAGTATCTAATACATTGTTAGGCCTGAAGGATCGGCCATCATTTTGAGACATTTTAGACAACCTCACATCGGCGACAGTAAATTACATCACGTTAGTAACTTCGATCTATATTACAGGGGCGTTTCAATGGAGGGTGTTTCGCAAGTTATATGAGTGGGTTAGTGATCAGAAAAGCTATATTTATTAAACATCTAGGTCTGGATAGAATGTCGGCAAAAAGAACAAAATGGCGGTAAGTAATAATAAAAGTGTAACTTTAGAGTATGTGAAAATGTATGGGAAACATTCATTGTTGTTACTTGCAGCCACTGATTCGTTTTAGGAGTCTTCTCCGTGATACCCAGAAAACTTCAGGATTTAGTACGTGCGAAATGCCATGATAATATCTTTATACTATATTCGGATCAAATTGTAAGGAGATGCAGTTCATATTTTGTGTTGCACCCAGGTGCTGAGTCTTTTTTCTGACACTGTTCACGACGTAGTACACCACTTCAAACTTTTAATATCTCTCGCAACGTTAATAATACCTCTCGCAACTATACTAATACCTCTCGCAACTCTAACAACATCTCTCGCAACTGTAGTAATACCTCTCACAACGGTAATAATACCTATCGCAACAGTGATAATACCTCTTGCAACTGTTGGAATACCTTTCGTGACTAAAATACCAAACTCTTTAAGTCTCTACCAGTCGTTAAATGACTTTTCTCTGTAAAATATAAGGGAGTCCATTACAGTCGAGTAAAACAGAGTTGCGACGATTATAGTAAAAGAGAGTGGGATCAAATATAGAAGAGTGAAATAGAGTCTTGTTGATTAGATTCCAGTAAAATAGAGTGCCATCTATTAGAATCGAGTAAAATAGATATGTCGAAAAGACTCCAGTAAAATAGATTGGTATCGATTAGAGTAGAGTAAAATAGAATAAATGTCAAATTGAATTGAATAAAAGAGAGCACTGACTATCACAGTGGGGTAAAATAGAATGGCGCAAAGTAGAGTTGAATAAAATAGAGTGGTATCGATTAGGGAAGAGTACAATAGAGTGCTGTTGAATAGAGTGCTGTCCAATCGAATTTATTAAAAGAAAGTGGAGTCAATCAGAGTCGAGTAAAATGGATTGGTGACCATCAGAGTTGAATAAAATAGAGTGTATCGATTATAGTGGAATAAGGTTGACAAACAATAATGCAATACCGTTGAGGAGCGTGGGATGGAGTGGAGTGAAACAGAGTATAGCAGGAGAGTATAGCACAGTAAACTAGAACAATGTACAGTGAAATTGAATCGAATATAATTGTAAAGATTATAGATGAATAGATAGAATAAGAGGTTGATACAGTACAGTTGAGTGTGGAATATATTAGACAAGGTTAGTGTGTACAGTATGTACAGTGTACAGTATGTACAGTGTACAGTATGTACAGTATGTACAGTGGAGTAGATTAGCATGGACTGAACAGCGTGGGGTAGAATATTTGGTATATTATGTTATTAAACACGGATGCGCGATAAAAATGAGCGATACGCACATTCCAGCCAAGGGATACTATAGATACGTCCCACGTCCCAGACAATTAAATTTTAATTCACAGGAAGTTATAACCGAGGAACAGACTTGATTCTAGTAAAGAAATCCATAGGTATTATTACCATAGATAATGTCAACCATGTGAGTGTTGATCAATGTCGTTATCCATAAATATCGTGATAGTCGATTTTGAGGATTTGGAAAAATATCGTGAAGGAGGTTTTGAGGATTTGGTTAGCTGTTCCATCCCATAGAAGACAATAGTGACCAAAAAGTCATGCAAATTTTGGACGTATCTGGCCGACAATCGTGGATGTCGCATTCAAGCTGTAAACTATATCACAAAGTGTTACTTTTCCTGGATTAAATCTTGCGAATCTGCAAGAGTCTGAGAACGAACGCAGGAGGAGATTCCGTGAAACGGCATTTGTAGGAGCAGCACTACTTGTATCTTGAACTTAAATGAAATTATAAACTGATGTGATCGTGTTTTTATAGTTCTATGCCACATCATGAAACATTTCAATTACTATATAAACAGCAATCGCGCTATTCAATCAATTTTTAAACATGCAAGACAGTGGTGATGCATACGCAGTGATATAGGTGAATATTTTAGAAGAAATGTAAACGTTGGGTAGCTGTCATATTGTATGCAACACTTTGCAACATTTATCTGGAAGCACATCGTACCAGACATACTAGCAGATTGCACAACACAATACATTGGTCGATCTCCTTGTATTCTTTGCTTTGCAGATAATGATGATTCATAGTGTTTTGAAATTTGAACGGCATAAACGCATAATTCTTGTTATATCTGGGCGATATTTATTACAAAATATTTCATGGATTCCACACATAAAAGAATAAATTATTTATGACCTACTGTCAATGATCATTCTAACATCCATCTTAATATTAAAAAAGTTATACCAAGTTATTGCCTACAATATCTCGAATCCCATATATACAATCAGACTAGACCTACGTCGAAATAAGGAAAAAAACTGGAAATGCTATGGCATATGTTGAGTGTGATTTGGAGCAGAAAAATTAGTACCCTAGTCAAGATCAAAGTATCCAAATCACTAGTGATATTTATTCTTGTATATGGTTGTGTGACTTGAATATTCACTACGGATACAGAAAGTAGGATTCAGACGTTTGAATACCGGTGCTGTGTCTATTTATGAAATAAATTTATTTCACAGATTATACAACAATGTGTACGAGACACATTTATCGAGCTTGTAGATCATTAACAAAAACACTGTCTATAGTGGGGAAACTACGTAAGGGTGCCTGGTATGGACATGTAAGGAGACATCATTCACTTTCACCTGTAGGAGTTGAGGGTGAAGAAGATGAGATCGAATGAATATATTATGTTGATAACATCAAGAAAACGTCCAGTTGTGATGGTTTGAGGAAACACAATGTCTCCTCTGTATAGCTCGGATGGAGATTATTGACAGACTTTCTCTGGTAATGAGTAAATTGTACCTTTTGCGGTATGGGCATCATTAATATTACTATTATTACTATTATTATTATTATTATTATTATTATTATTATTATTACTATATTATCGATATTTTATTATAACTCGAGATACACATATGAATTCATGTTGGTATTTGACGTTGACCTTATAAATGTGTAATCAGTGTAAAGTAGCTTGGTATGTAGTGTTCAATTTTCCCGAAAGTATATATATTTTTGTTCGAAATTACATACCACATGAGCAATACAAAGCATTCAGTAAAAATTCTAATTTATAAAAACCAATGATAGTTTAGTATTATTTTATATTGCGAATATTAGACATATTTCAACAATGTTGTTCAACTTGACTGAAAAATTAGAGCACTAAGGTAATTGTGTTTAAAATACTTTACATACAATTATATGGGCATCTACACTTATTTCATTGATTATAGTAAGATCTTCGATTGTGTGCAACATCAAACACTTTGAACCATCACGAGAGACATATATTTTCCTTTACACGTAGCATTTTATAAGTTTTATATGGAAATAGGTTTCCGACAATGATAGGTCATATCAATCTTTTATCTTTATGCAGAAAATATTAGGAATGTAATAAATGACCAACAGCGAAATATTTTCCATCCACTCAATATCGGTATGTCACAAGAGTCCATAACAACGATTTGCCGATGATTCAATACTACTATCCCAAACAAAAAAAAGCATTGAACACTTCATACATTACATCAATGAACACTGAGAAATAACAGTTTTCTGAACGAAAGTAAGACCAAGATTATGACAAGGGACAAACCACTAACAAGTTATCAATTTTAATCAATAAAAGAGAACTAGTGTAGGTTACCAGTTTCAAATACTATTATACTATTATAGTTCTATTATACGACTCCACGGGGATTGATATGAAGAAGTCTCACGGAGGTTGGCATTTTCATCAAATAAACTGATGCAAATGAAAAACATATGACCGGACTGTAACAAAATAACTGAACTAACTTTCCTTACAGCTTGGATATTTCCATTTACAATATATGAATGCGAATCTTTATCAATTGCCAATAAAATGAGAACTAAAATTGTAGCATTTCAAACACAATGCTACGAAAGAATCCTCATAATACGCTTGATCAAAAATATCACCAGTAGGAACATTCTGAGATAATTTAATTTAACATAAATCTGACTAATAAACAACACTGTTATCTTCAGAAACTTACAATATTTTGACGATATCAAACGACACGACATCCTAGAAAATACCACAATGGAGGAGATAGTGACAAGACAACCAAACAAGATGTAGACCCCAAAGTTGAAACATATTAAACATATATTAATGTTGTAATATATCAAAGACCACCTGAACATAACACAAGAAGGAAGGAAGAACATTAGCTTAAGATCAGTTGCAGTTTGGAAAGTCTGTGGTGACTGCTACATCGTGCCTATGATATGCTATCACATCGGGCTGTGTCGTTCTCTAACGCATCAGTCAGCACTAATCAAAACATATTGTAGGGGCGGCATTTTAAAGGACTTACATCGAACAAGGAAAATCTACCGCGCAGTCCTGTATTATATGACATAAAAAAAGTAAAGTAAAGGCTCTGCAAATGAGGGCGGTAGCCGTCTCCTCTCCCTCGCAGCCTTTACTTCCCGGATTAATCCGGTACCCATTTAAGACAAGGTCGCGCCGGGAGCCGTTGCGAACTGAAAAACATTTTTTTCCCGCCTCAACTGGGGAATAAACCTAGGACCACTCATATGCGAAGCCAGTGCCCTAACCACTGCGCTAACACGGCTACCTGCGTTCATATAACATACAATGTAATGAAAGGAGCCAACATTTTTACACAACAATAGTAGTGTAGTGTCTTGTATGTGACTAAGGAAAATATAAGTATTATGAGTACTATTTTTATACAATTTTTCAGCGGTCTTACTTGGACTAAGGCTTGCTTATCACAGAAGAAAAGTTGTGATACACAAAAAGTTGCAATACACTATTAGTTAGTTATTCCTCTAGCGCCAAAGACGACACATAGATCGGATATCATATATTTCCATGTCTCTCGTTTCATTGCAATTTGCTTTAGATCTTCATTGTTCCTGATATACCGATGGTGAAACGTTCTCTTCCTACACTGTAGCAATCGTCTATCATTCACATTTATTGTAATATTTCTTGCGTACCGGATACGCAATCTACATGTTATTTCTACATATATTCCCCCTGGTAATGTAATACATATTCATAGTGTGGCCGCTAGGTAGATGTGATATTTCTTCAAAATTTAAGAAAATCGTATAATTATGATAGTAAATAATAATAGTACTCCAATTGGCAGTAAACAATTTTATTCGTTAACGCATGCATTCGGAAACCGGACAAAATATCCCCAAGACAAAATATCCCCAAGACAAAAACTACCGAACAAAATATTCCCGACAAAATATACCAGACAAGATATTTACAGGCATAATATACCAGACAAAATATCCCCAAGACTAAATACAACGATAATATATAAAATATTTCATACAAACTGTAATAAACATTAATGAACTCCGCCGAAGACGGCTGTGTCGAGTCATTGGCGTAAATAAAACGGTGGCACAACACATTTCCATAACTCTGGACTGCATCTGCTGGAGATCTAGTAGTACTGCTACAGGAGAGATCCAGCAGGAGTTTGAGAATGAACGCTGAAGAAGAAGAAGAAACAATAATGAACAATATAACTAGTAGATAATTATAATAAAGTCTTCAAATGATATAAATAGTCTCATAAATGATAGCCGTGAAACTAAGTTCTACGAGTGATTTAACTACAATATTAATGTTCAAAACACGACCTTTGTTTTTCAAGAAGTCGATAAGATCTGCTGGATCGTACCGTTCAACCCTTGTTTTAATAGAATCATCGACACGTTGGTAAACTTTTCGTTTCTTTTCTGTTGGTTGACTAGTGGCAATCTGACTTCTCAACAGCGCTGATGTATGTTGTTGTTGCTGTAACTTCTGAGCAAGTCTTGCTGCTGTTGGATGAGATACATTGACCATTGAATTGAATGCATTGGGCCAGCATTCAACAGTGTTATTGCTTCTTGGCAGTTGATTCATGACACGAGTGTGTTGCTTCCAAAGTTTCACTGGAAATTGAGGCTGCAAACGGTGACCACGACGAATCCGTCCAATGTAGAAATCTTCGAAGTAATCCAGATCTGAGAAACTATCAATATTGGCGAACTGAATAAAAAATAACATCAGTTTCTTGTACGAATGCCAAAGCCATCAGTTGTTTGACTTTGAATAATTTCATCTGAGATGTACAACGCAATTTTACCCTCAGATTGTAGTTTTCGTCAAACGTTATGTCCAAATTGAAAAAAAAAACATCCTGATACTTAAGCTCGTGGAAATGCACAATAAAAAGCTTAAATTGCAGCTAATTCGAAATCAGTAACTATTAAAGATAGAGCTGCATTTTCGTCACTTCCCAGTTCTTATAAGCGGTGGAACATTGCTTCTCTACAACAAGATAAAAGTGCATATACACACGGGATTATTTGACTATTCTCAAATTCATTGATCATATACAGTTAATCGAATCCACCTGGGGTGACTCGGAATGTTCTGTCAGCAGACCAATGTTTGCTCTGAAAAAGAAAATCAACATCTCGCTGTGCTGCAAACACAGATGGTCAAGTCCCTTGTTTTGCACGTTCCGAGACACTCCTATTGACTATCTTAGAGGTACGCACTGATCTACACACAAATGTCAAGTAGTATGTTTACATAACAGACTGATTTATTCTATAGACACTTTTGATTCCAGCCTATGTTTGCTATTTTAATTTTCTTGTTGGTGGAAACACAATAATTGAACAATAATGGTGTTATTTTCACAGCCTCAGCCACTCCTTATCTCTCCACGGTATGTTTGTATACAAGATGTCATAGTATGTTTACATCTTGTTTGCATAAAGCGTGTCATATCTTCTAGAGGAATACAATAAATTAGTTAGTTTGTTCCGTTCGTGCCACAAGCGACACATAGGGCAGAGGTTTTGGTTCTCCATATGATGCGGTCCGCTGCCTGTAGTTTTAGTTCCTGGATGGTTTTACAGCCTATTAATTCCCCTTCTTTATAATGGTGTTTTTAAGAATTGTTTTAGGTCTTCCTCTTTTTCTTTTACCCTCAGGTGACCACATAAGGGCTTGCTGGTTTATTCTGTTTACATCTAGTCGTAAAACGTGACCAAGGTATTTCCATCTTCGTTTTCTTATGATGTTTGAAACATACTCTTGGTGTGTTTTGTCTCTTAGATCACTATTTGTGACGAAGTCGCTCCATTTTATGTTCATCAGTTTACCATAAATTGCTTCACCAATTATTCTGTTACTATTACTATTACGTTTTTCCTAATGTTTGGCTATGTAGGGATATTTTGTCTGGGAATATTTTGTCTGGAATATTTTGTCCGGTATATTTTGACGTGGTATATTTTGTCTGGGTATACTTTGTCTGCGGATATTTTGTCTTGGGGATATTTTGTCTGGTATATTTTGCCCGGTATATTTTGCCTGGGAGTATTTTGTCATGGGACCCATACATTCATAGCTTTTATTGTTAAATAATTTCTCAAAGGAAAACAATGGGAAATTCTAGTAAAACTGTACCATCATCATCAGGTAACATATACTGAACAGGATGTAGCAGTCCTCACAGCCTTTCGACACTTCTGTCGATCTTGAGCCAGTCTCCCTGCTGCTGTTACTCTCATGTTCAGGTGGTCTTTAATGTATTGCGTCCATCTTCTTCTTGGTCTGCCTCTTCGTCACACTGACATCAGTCCCTTCATTATTAGTCTTCTCTAGGCTGTCATGGTGTTTGGTATGGCCAAAACATTGTAGTTTTCTGGAAAGAACAATGCTGTTTAGGCAGTTTTCTTGTTAATTTCTTTCAGGATATCTGCATTGATGATCGTTTACGTCCATGGTATTCTGAGGATTTTTCTTCGACATAGTGTTTAAAATACTGCTATTTTAATTTCAATTTTTTGGTGATTGTCCAGGGTTTACATCCATATATTGTCGTTGGGAATATACAAGCTCTTAGGAAGGTTAGTTTTGCAGCAGCTGAGCCATATGCTTTTCATTTGTACCAGCTATTTTGATGGAATTGTCAGCCTCTTTCTGGTATTTTTATAGCAATCATCGTTACTGTTGATAAGAGAACCAAAGTATTCACAACTGGTGACTCTTTCTAATTCGCTGTTGTTGATATTGATTGTGCACCATATGTTCAATATATAATAATGATAATATATATTGGATTCAGTAATAATTTTACGTAAATCAAATGGGATAGAACGCATCGTCGTTTCGACTAAAGGTTTTCGTCAAGATAAGGGGCCCAATCCTGTGAAAACCAGGTCTGAAGTACTAGTTCAAAGTACAAAGAAAACAACTATTGTCTTCTTTTTAGGTTTTCCATAGTGAACACTAAGGAAATTTTAGACATAACCTACAACCCGTGAAAAAAATCATCATTGTCACTGCATTTTCTCAATTTGTTAATTATCTCTTATATAAAATAATAAAACAATTCCCATGAATTGCGAATATCTGTAAATCAGAAAACATTGCACCTTTGTATTTTTGTGGCAGACTCCTAGGCAACGGGAAAAACTAAATGTTCGGTTCTTTCAAATGGGTCAAATATCTGACAGAAGAATTATAAAATACATGACCCATGGGTATATGCTGCGCCTCTGGCATGACGAGTAAATCCAGGGATATAGCCGATATGGAAAGCCTTTGGTAGGGGACTAAACACGCATTCATATACCATAAAAGTGCAACCATTCATCTAAAGCAAAAGTTGTATGCGAGTCAGATTGTCTTCACTGTTGCACAACTGAGGGCAATATGTGTTTTTACGAGATATGCTATCGATTGTAAAGTGTTAGTTGCACACAGCTAAAAAAAATTTATTCACATGCATTATCAAGTTAAGACACTCAGACATAAAATTAATATATAGCACCATTATAGCGAAGACTTCATGGCATGGAACTTGGCTATAGCAGGAGGCTATATAGCATTTCACATGGATATAACTGGAAACTACATGACATTGAGCAATACTATAGCAGGAGACTACATGACATGGTGCATGGATATAACAAGAGACTACATGACATGGTGCATGGATATAACAGGAGACTACATTACATGGTGCATGGATATAACAGGAGACTACATGACATGGTGCATGGATATAACAAGAGACTACATTACATGGTGCATGGATATAACAGGAGACTACATGCCATGGAGCAAAAATATAGCAGGAGACTACATGACATAAAGTAACAATAAAGTAGGAGACTACATGACATTGAGCAATACTATAGCAGGGGACTACATGGTATGAAGTAACAATATAGTCGGAGACTACAGGACATTGAGCAATACTATAGCAGGAGACTACATGAAATTGAGCAATACTATAACAGGAGACTACATGACATTGAGCAATACTATAGCAGGAGACTACATGACATGGCGCATGGATATAACAAGAGACTACATAACATGGAGCATTACTTTATCAAGAGACTGCATTGTATGCAGCAACAATATAGCAGGAGACTACATGACATGGTGCATGGATATAACAATAGACTACATGACATGGTGCATTACTTTATCAAGAGACTGCATTGTATGCAGCAACAATATAGCAGGAGGCTACATGCAATTATGTATTATACTGTAAACTAACAGTAACGGTGATTGCTATGAATAAACCAGAAGGAGTTTGGCTGTTGCGCCAAAGAAGCTGATAGTAATGAAAAACATCAGCTGTAAAAAAACAGAACTTACATTCCTAAGAGCTTGAATATTCCCAGTGCGAATATATATGTTTGAATCCTGGACAATCACCAACAAAGTGAAAAATAAAATAGCAGCACTTGAAATAAAATATTACAGAAAAATTATCAGAATGCATGGGCCAAAAACGATGACCAATATAGCCATCCTAAGGAAAATAAATGTAAAGAAAACTGTCTAAACAGCATGGTTCTTTTCAGAAAACTATTTTGGCCATATCAAACGACATGACAGCCTAGAGAAGACCATAATGGAGGGATGATGCCAGGGAGACGAACAAAAGTCAGACCAAGAAGAAGATGGACGCAAGGCATCAAAGACTACCTGAACATGACTGGAACAGAAGTAGGAAGACTGGCTCAAGATCGACAGCAGTTTCGAAAGGATATGATGACTGCTACATCCTGTTCAGGATATTCTACATGATGATGACTGTAAACTAACAGGATTTGTGATACGATTTTAGCAAAGAAGAACAATAATGCAAGTAATTTATTACAAGTAATTTATTATTCTTTTCTATGTCCCATATTTCCATCATTGTTAGTTTTTTTTGTTTGGAATGCATAATTCCATGTAGTATCCTGGTATATAATTGATAGCATATCCCTTACATAACATAAGGAACATATCTTACATGCAGCTTATCCTTCAGGATGTAGCTATCAGGTAAGTATAGTTTGTGACTGTAATAAATTTTAGCAATAAAATTACTTTCAGTAGTTTGCCATTGCTATTGCAACGATCCTGTTGCAGAATTGTGTGCAGCGGGATTTGAACTCGGTACCCTGTCCTTCACAGATGCATGCTATACAATCACAAAGCAGGACATGATAATCATGCTATATTGGTGCTATATTTTGCTTTTGTTGGTCCCTATAGTGATTATTTAAAAAACCTTTAGGTCGAAAGGACACTTCGTTCAATCTTGTATTTGCATAACATGAAACTGTTATTTAACACATTTTATTTATTTTTAATTTAATGTAATTTCATCATCACTAGAACTCTGGAATAATCTAAATTAAAAAACAGTATTTTTGAATTCTGTATTATGTCTTACAATGTAATGGTTCGTAAATCGATGACATGGCTTCGTTTACTACAAGCCGTTCTGGCCTGGCAATTTTTACTAGACCCCTATCTATCCTGGCTACGTGTACTAAATGCATATCTGTCCTGTTAACATTCATTACAGGCATATATTTGCTGGCTACTTTTACTTGACGCCTATCTGACCTGGTAATATTTACTAGGCCCCTATTTTGGCTGATAACATTATGTTATCCGGCGTGACTACGTTTACTAGACGCCTATATGTTTTGTAACATCGACTAGACGCGTATCTGAACTGGCTACTTTTACTAGACGCTTATCTAACCTGACTACTTTTACTATAAAACTGTAGACGATGATAGTTGCATAATTGTATACTACAGATCTGTAACTGCAGCAGATGTTCAAAATTGCTTCTCTTGCCTTGCTAACACACAAGCCCAGTTTCCATAACCGATCATGCAGAAGAATTGTGTAAGCTCGAGCACATAACAGACTGAGAAGCTATCCTTTTTATCACTCGTATGGACGCTGATACAACACTAGTTATGAAAGTAGATATTTGTGCACACATATTGTAATAAATATCTCTTACACAGCGTATCCCTATAATGCGTCACTAATCTCTTACTTTATCATTTATCGAAGACGTTATTCGTTTATAATTGCTGATCTTATTTGCATTGAGATCGTCTAGAATCAGGTCAGACACCCTAAGGAGGGTCGATGGTTAAGGAGGTTATGGCGAGATACTGACGTCTTGGATAAATAAAGCTGCATTATGAACAAGTAAGGTCTTTGGTGCCACTTTAATTATTATAGCGATACTTCTTGGTCTAAAACAGTATCTCAGATAAGATCGGGTGCCTTCTTCCAATGAAGGTTGTTTGCAATTAATTTCTAAATTGCCTACCTCTAGCTTTGGTAGTACGCGCTAAGAAACTGTCATTTAAACCATGTCTTGATAGTTTCCTAACACTTGTATCTTTGTCTTGTCCGATTTCCTTCTAAGCTCACTTTACATACATTCTTCGCGAACGTCTCATATCTATTTAAGTACCCCAAGTATTTGTGATGTCATGTTTAAAATATTTCAATTGAAGCTCTCTCTGCAACTTGAAATCGTCTAGGACTTCCTACCCCTATAAACACTAATAGAACAGTCTTCATTAAGATGGTTTAGTCAGCTCTACAGAATTGAAGAGAATGATTGGGTGCAACGATACCCTGATAATCAAAGAGCTGGAGATAAAGACTTCTATAAGAATCACAGTTCGATGGGCTGACACCATAATAGGTCATAGATGCCAATCACTGACCAGACAGTTGAAAATTGTTGGAAACTGTTTGCTATGGCTCTGCTTCACAACTCACCTTCCTTACCTCTACCTTAACTATATCAATTGTTTTAGATCTTTGGAAGTAGAAGTTTACAAATTTTGGGATGTGCAAGTTAAAAACTGTTTTCTAGTTTGCTTTACTCTCCAAGAATTGATATCAATAGATCTCATACAAGTCTTTATGCAATTTGGGAAATGGGTCTTTCAGAGACTTATTTCATATCTAAAAGATTTGACTCTCAGATGTGTCCAATGCAATTAGACGAAGTCAACACAGAGAAGATAAAAATAGTTGTATATAAGTAGTAATGTTGACTATCCCAAGGGGAAAAATTCACATGTTATTTACTAGAGGTTGCAATATTTGAATTCTTAGATATTACAATATTGTTGCAATATTTCAATACTCAGAGATTACATCATCATCATCATCAAGTACCGTCTCCGCAACGAAGGTTGGCTGCAATGTATCTCCAACATCTCCTGTCTTTTGTCTTGGTGGTGCACTCTGCTAGACTGTAACCTGTCCATCGTGTAATGTTACTCTCCCACTTGTATCTCTGCCTACCTCTTGCTCGCTTACCTTTGACTTTACCCTCAAGTAAGGTCTTCAATAGGGTGTCATGTCTTTTAATGTGTCCAAAGTATTTTATTTGCCTGATCTTTATTTCTCTTAGTAGTTCTTTCTTCATATTAAGTGTCTTTAGCACCTCTTTATTTGTTTTCTTCTCTTTCCATGATGTTCTCCCTATTCTTATATATACCCACATCTCAAAGGCATCAATTTTGTCTTCTAATTGTTTATTTAGTGTCCATGTTTCTGAGCCATACATTAATATGGAATAGATGTAGCATTTTATAATTCTCATTTTTAACTTGTTTGTAATTTGTTTAGATATTAATAATTTCCTCATGCCATTGAAGGTACTTTTAGCCATTCCTATTCTCCATTTAACTTCTGTTTCACATCTGCCATCATTTGTGACTATGTGTCCAAGATATTGATACTGTTTTACTTGTTGTAGTTTCTCTCCCTGTATGTTTATGTTTACCTCCTGTTCTTCTGTGTCTTTGCTGATTATCATGGTTTTTGTTTTTTTAATGTTTATATCCAGTCCATATTCATTACTTGATTTATTGACTTGATCTATTAGTCTTTGTAGTTCATGTTCACTTTCTGCCAAAAGAACAGTGCAGAGATTATAATAGTGATGCAATACGAAGTTGAAATATTCTAATCCATCATTAAAACAGAAAACACATAATCTCAATTATAGTTATAGTGGAATTAGAACCGCCCAATGTTTCTGTCTGTCTCGACAAAACAGTATTAATTTCGCTATGACCAACGTAAAGATAACTCATGCTTTTGGTAAAACACAGTCAGTAACGCAGAAGTTGAACACCATCTCCTCCAAGGAAATGCTAGAATATCACGTCAATTTTACCGTCGAGAATGTTTCTAATCAGAACCAATCTCTCAGACGAACTAATGTTAAATAACAGTAGCACAATTGTCAGTAGATCTTCTAGTCAAGATCCGATAAAGTCCAGACCAAAAACAATTGCTTATACTCAGACTTTTTTCGTGTAACTTGATAAAATTCCTATCGGTAATTCCAAGCAGACACAATTGATTCAAGTCTAATCCGGCCAATGTTAGTTTCCTCTTTCAGAGCCAGTGTTCTAGGGATGATTTAGAACCAAAGGGTACAATAGACGACGGACTGGCTCATTATAAACAAGTGAAATACCAAATGCTCCTCCCGATACAGAAATCAAAATATCAAATAGTTCTTCCAACATAGACGACTTAAAAATACCAAATGTTTTTACCGATACACACGATATCAAACTACCTAATATTTATTTCGACATAGACAACATAAAAATACCAAATGTTTCTCCAAACATAGACATCAACATACTAAATGTTTCTCGACAAAGACCACATCAAAATACATTGTTTCTCCCGACATAGACATCAAAATACCATATGCTTCTCCCGACATGGACGACATTAAAATATAATTCTCCTTCTAAAACGTTTGAAAACACCACCGATAAGTTGGCGCGTTCCAGTTATAAATAATACATATAAAATAACCCCCTCCCCTCCCTTCCCCCATCCCTATTGCATATAATACAGATAGAAACTAGGTCGTGATTTATGTGAATCAAAACAAGCACTCATTTTCAGAAACATGGAAGATCTACTTCGGTACAATGAGCAGATCAAGATCAAAGAACATAATACACCGCATGCTATTCAAGACTTTCACAATTTCGGTTAAATGTGTAGAACTGAAAACTAGCGAGTTCGCTTTACTGCAAGCTAATGAACGTTCATGAGACCGGTTTACTGCAAGCTAGGAACATTCACGAGACCGGTTTACTGCATGCTAGAAACATTTTGGGAGCCTAGTTTACTGCCTGTTGTAAAGAAGGTTGAGAGTCCGCTTTATTGTATGATATGGAAATGTCAAGGGTCTGATTTACTGCACGCTACTGGCGGTTCACAAGTCCATATTAAGTAAACATTAACGGAACTCCAATAGCCGAGCCTACACAAAGGCCAACGATTAGTTAGTATAATACAGTCCATGATACCGAAATATAATTTACTTCTTGTTGTAATGAAAGGGAAAAGGCTGAAATGTATATCAGAACTACATTAGATTAAGATTGTAGTACAAAATAAGAACGGTGTATTAAAATGTTAACTATAAATAACGAAGTAAAATAGATTTACAAAGATAAATAAGAATAGAAGATCACCATTTGTCCTATGTTTGTCTCAAGAAAATATAATAAATTTTTCTTTAGATTTACTGTAGATGATTTTCCCTACTATTGTCCGCCTATACATTTCATATCATTGTCCTCCTATCATCCCTTAGTATTAATATTCTATCGATTCGCTACTATTGTCCTCGTATTCACTCCCTACTATGGTCCTCCCATCTTCTCCTTACCATTGTCCTCCTATCCGCCCCCTACCATTGTCCTCCATTCCAATCGCTACTGTTATCATCCTATCAAATCCCTACTGTTGACCTCCTTTCAAATCCTTAATATTGTCCTCCTATTTCCTCCCTACTATTGTCCTCCTATCAAATTTCTATTATTTTTTTCTTGATTCTTGAGTCTTGATTAGAAATAGACGGCACAATGCAGAGAAGAGATAAAGAAGACTTGACCAAGGCAGTAATAAATTCATTTAAAGATGAAGATGATGTCAATGAGGCTGAAATCATCACAGCACATGGTACATTCCCATAATGCTCCACCCTCCGTTCCAGCAGTCATTCCAGTGTATGAAGACTCAGAGTCCCGGCCAGGTGTTTATTGTATGATCTTTGGGACCTTCCAAAAATATACTTTTTTATCCCCTCACTTCTAGATGCTCCCATTTCTGACATTCTTTGTATCCATACGTTCTCAGCCTCATTGACATCATCTTCATCTTGAAATGAATTTATTATTGCCTTGACCAAGACTACTTTATCTCTTCTCAGTATTATGCTGTTTATCACCATATGCCAATAAGTCTGGGTTTTTTCGTTTCCTTTGGCCACAGCATGACCAGGGCAGTATATCCATGTAATGTTTTCTACGATTGAGTTGTTCAATAAGTCCCACCATTCTTTTCACAGCACACACTTTTCTATCTTGCGCAGCCTGCTTTGAGAGTCTGTGAGTATTACCGAGTGTGTTGATGTATCAGTTATCAACCAATTAGGTGCATTTGTAACTCCCTCCATCTCAATCCTCTGCTCGATGTGACATAGCAGTATACTGAAAATTTTTCAAATAACTTCACACCGTTTCTGTAGGCGACAAAACCCCAGCAGATTTTTTTATTTCTGTTAATTAAGCCATCTGTGTGTATAATTATGTCTTGTGATTTCGAGTGTAGCTGGGTAAGTTCATGCACTGTAGCCTGGGCCCTTACACCCATCCATTTTCGACACGCTTTATCTAGTTGTATTATTACTGTAGTCAGAGATTTTTTCTCAGAGATTTCATTCTTAGCATTCACAGTCCTGTCCTATTTCTTCAAATTCACATACTCTTCGCAGTGTGTCTTCAGCCACTGCCATCCATGATCTGCCACAGTTGATTCATTTTCCCTTTGACTCATTTAGACGTTGGTGTAATTGGTGGCGGTTGTATTCTGTCACTTTAATGTACGACGGTACGACCTAACCTGTGCTACACGATCTTGCACTCGAATATTCGGGAGATCAAGCAGAATCACATAGCAGAGATGGGTATATCCCCAATACACACCAGTACCGCTCTCAGTTCCTCATTTTGGACTTTTTTCAATTTATCAGACTTGTGTCTGTGATAGTGTTAGTAAGTCGAGGCCATGATAGTTGACAGGTAGCACCTATTATTGTGTCCTCCTACAATCCCCTACAACTATCATTCTCTCCACACCTCACTATTATCGTCCTATGCATTCCCTACTATTGTCCTCCTCTGCCGTATTCTGTTGATCTCACTCTGTCGTCCGAGACAGTTTGTTCCTTACAAGACTAGTTTTCATAAAACAAATAATTTACACGCCACTCAAACTATGTGACGCGTCCATTACAACACATAGTCATAAGTGTCAATCTGTGCAAGCTGCGTAGTCTCTTCCAGTGTCATTCTCATAAGGTCTTCGTTATCTTGTACCCATCTTATTCTTTGTCTGCCTTTAGTTCTCTAACCTGGAACTTTCCCTCCATGATTAATGTTTATAAACCATTGTTTCTTCAAATCTCCGCAATATGTTAGCTTGTGTTTTTTGTTAGAAGTTTTTAGAAGTCAGTCTTCTTCTATATTTCATGTCTCTGCTGACATATGCTTTGGTTCTTCTTTCTGTTTAAGATATTATCAGGAATCAAACACCAAAGAAATTCAACACGAAAATTAAGAATATGAGAAGCAGGGAAGATAAATATGAACCAATCTAAATAATAAATGATGAAAATGGAAAGACAATCAATGACCAGAAACGAATCATGGAAAGGGGGCAATAGTATTTAAAAAATTTCTAAATGTAAAGGATGGAAGGGACGACAACATACTAAACAATATAACGGAAGAGTTAGACCCAAACATATTTCTCGCAGAAATATAAAATGCCATACAAAGAGCTCCACCAAACAAAGCCCCATGGTAATGAACTGTAATAAACGTTGTACTAACACCTATTCTTCCAACATACAAGAAACATCAGAAGACTGGAAAACGCTGCAATAATACCTATCTGGAATAAAAAAAAGCATCGAAAGAGATTGTACACAGTACACATGTATTTCAATTCTAAGCGAGACTGGAACAATTTTCAACATAATTCTATAAAGAAGAATACGAGCATTCATAGAAACCACAGCTTAGCAACACTAAAATGGAATTTCCGTAAGAATAAAAGTTGCACAGATGACATTTTACACTCTGACAACTGGCAGAAAAAAACAACTAAAAATACAAAGAATTGTACATCGCGTTTGTCGACCAACAAAAAGCTTTCGAGATAGTAAACAGACAACAAGTTTGGAAAATAAAAATATGGGGGTTCAACAACATCTAATCACCCTGTGTAAAAGTAGTTACACAGGCAATCTATGTGCAGTTAGAACGAGTGTGGACTTTTAGATAAATTCCACATACACTCTGGAGGCGACAAGATTGTTTTATATATCCCAAGTTATTCATTACATATACCGATATCATATGTAAAATTGTCAACATTTTTTAAGAAGACAATCTAAACAACTTGCTGACCGAACCTCTTTTTTCAGACGATCACGCAATAATATCAACAACAAAAGAACAATTACAACAACATATAAATAGACTCCACACAACATGTAGGGACTTTAGTATGAAGATAAACACAGAAAAAAGAACAGAGGTAAAATCGCAAAAACAGAAAGAAGCACCACTATTCTAAATCGATGATAAACAACTTAAACAGGTGAAAGAATTCATTTATCTTCGAAGCATCATATTATCGAATGGAAAAAACATCAGAGACTTCCAAAATAAATGCAACATAGATAACCAGATCTTGAGGCAGATGTCTCCTATTTTCAAAAACAAATATATGAACATGAACACCATGAACTTCTCTTCTGTGGGTCTCATCAATGACTCACTAGACAAACCAACCATGCAACAGAAAACCTTAGTAGATGACATACCTTTATATTGAGGTTATCTTCTTATAGAAGCTTCATGGCATGGCATCTTTACAATCCCGTAGTCGTAACCTTCGATAACAGTTACCATGTTGTTCTGACAGTCCGAAGTCGTGCTTGAACTAGTTATGGGCACGGCGTGGGTGGGCAGAACAACAAAGAAACCTGTAGCAAGGGTCAGAGTTGTGCCCTGATGTCGACGTCTGTTTCGGCGGCATTGGACTTGAAACACCATGGAGTTGAGTGGCTGCTGGAACAGCGGGCGGAGCACTTATGGGAATGCCCCACGTGCTGTGAGGCCAGTTTCAAATCAAGAATCAAGAACCACAACAGCACTATATAAAACGATCATTATACCATCACTATGCTACCGATGTCAAACGTGGACACTAATCATAGAATCCAAAAGAAAACTTGACACAATAGAAATTACTGGACTACGTAGAATCTTTTAATGTGCAACAATAAGAGACGGAATAAGGAACGAAAACAACAGTCTTGGATTGCATCAGAAGACAACAGATTGTGGTTTTCACACGTTTTCAGACTACCATTAAAAGCACTACTATACAGACACGTTGGCGCCCGTGTGTTGCCGAGGCCCGAAAGGGGAGCAAAGAATCGCAACACTAATTACCTTCCACTCATGTCGTAAAAGGCGAATAAGGAGGTTATGGGATGGAATTGGCTGTCATATCCAGTATTGGGTCAGTGACCCAAAGCCATGCTGAAGTAGGATGTATTAGGGCGAAAGGCGCAGATATTGCAGCAATGATATAAAACATGACACAACGCATTACTTTCTCCGGACTACATCCTGCTAATCTGCAGGAATTTCAGAACGAACGCAGAAGAAGAAGAAGAAGACACGTTGGAAACAACGCCAGGGGCAGTTCTTGCGAGCAATGAATTACAGAAATAAAAGAGTCAACGAAAACAAACATATTTGAAGCATACAAAAAAGCATCTCCAGAGAACTCTTCTACCCCTGAAGCTGCAATGCATAAATGGGTATAAAGCGAAACGATATTCTCAGGACTTTTCTATAACATTTCATTTCAAATGCAGATATTTTCTTTTCAATTTGGGGTGTTATTGCCAACCATGTCTCACCACCATTTGTTGTCACTGAAAAAAAATGGTGCTTCTAAATAGTTGTATCTTTGCTTTTCTGGTTGCCCCTTTCCATGGGCTTTTCATCTGTGATGTTTTTTTGTAGGGTCTTTGCTAATCTCTGCTGAGCAGCCTTTGTGGTGTTGAGGTTGACTCAAGATATTCAAAGTTGCAGACATTCTCTAGTTGTTCGTAATTCTTTGTCAATTGCTATTGTAGATTAAAGTTCATCCTGAACTATATTGACTTCTCTGTCCATATGTTGTTCCATCCTTTTAATGATTATCTTGAGACGTGTCGTGATGGCATGAGTGAACTACACTTTTTCTGTAATTGGCGCATTCAGATTTGTGTTTCGTTGGAAGTGGTCAGGGTTATAGGTATGAATGCTTTAGGGAGGGGGTTTTACTAAACAATTCCTTAAAAAGATCTTTCGCCCATCGTCATGTGTACTGTTTGACGGGAAATTGTATGACCTTGTTTGTAAAAAAAAATCGCTTGGATTGTGGTTTTTATTGATGTTATTGGTTGAGTTCCTAGTTCTAAAATGCATATTAGACTCGCTAAATGGGTTGGCGTGGCGGTGATCTCTCCATAGCCTTCACCCTTATCTACGACCCCGGAAGTGATACTGTATATATATATATATATATATATATATATATATATATATATATATATATATATATATATATATATATATATATATATATATATATATATATATATACTAATCTTTTCAAATCTTTTGACCATATTTCTCTTTTCCAAATCTTGACAAGCATGATATACTTGGACACTGCGTTTTCCTGTTTGTGTCAATTCAGCTACCAATTAAACGCACCCTGGTCATATTTGCGAATTTATACGTTTATAATTGTTCAACGTACTCTTATGGATTCTGTTTCGAGTTCTGTGTGTCTAGTTGTATTTGAGTCTGTCTATGTTTAGATGATTACCCTACATTATTCTATCTCACGATGTCATAGAACGAATGTTGTTGGGAAGGGAGATATAAGGCAGTATAGGCAAAGGTCTACCAAGACGTCGCTGGACAAGAGATATGCAGAAATGCATCCACATGTCGCTAGAGGAGGCGAGAAAACTTGCTAGACCGCGGGAATTTCAGGAGATTCATAAGGAAGACTACATTCTGGAAAGAATAGGTCACACGACACACATTCCATACATCCAGTCGGAATGCCTTTATTTTCCGTTTGTGTGTTTCCGGCGTATGGCTGATTGAAATTTTGCTGTAGTATTTTTGCTTCCTCAATCAACATTTTGGTGCCTTGATGTTCGTGCAGTGTCATATTTATGTACACTTGTCGGTGTAATATTTCTTGTCCAAGCTAATCTTTCTTCAGATTTCTTTACCTTGTTTCCCGTATTCTTTAGTTGTTTTTGTTGTTGTTGTTGTTGACCAGTTTTAATAATTCTGCTGTGATGTAAATTCAGTTTTAGGTTTTTCCCATTATGTGAACCTGCCAGGTATAATTATACGTTCTGTGCCCCTGCCCATCGGGTACTGAACTTTTTTTCATCCACGAGCCTGGTTCCGGTAAAGGAAGAACTCGACAGAAGAGTTGTACCCGGGCTCTTTCACCTTCTTAGCCGAGGTGTCATTCACCGATATTATGAACAGCTCGTTCCGATTTCCTTGCAATGTTTTCCCTTTCTTTTTGCATTTGACCCTGCTCTCTGGCTCTGTGTTGCCCTTTCATTGCACTCAGTACGTTGTCTTTTCGTCTCTCTACATACATTCATCTTTTCGTGTCGTTTTCATTGGCCGCCTCTCCTGCTCAGACCGGACTGACTAGTGTCACTGTGTGTCGACAGTGCCACTGCATGTCTTGGCGCAGTGGTGTCGGAGATATTGACTCTCTTTTGCAGTCAATTCCCTTTCCATCTGCTGCCTCCACATTCACGGACGCGATCATCAAAAGGTTTAGTTGGAATCAGCACGAACAGATGTACTTCTGTTTCCTGGGTACACCTCGAGGAGGTACTTTTGGGATCTTGGTTATCTGCAAGCCCTGGGTCCGCCGGGAGCAGTACTGTACCCTTTACACTCCGAAAAGTATATATATATATATATAAATATATATATATATATATATATATATATATATATATATATATATATATATATATATATATATATATATATATATATATATATATATATATATATATATATATATATATATATATATATATATATATAAACACATTCTTGACGTTTGATGCATACTTTTTGACTAGTTTATAAAGTCTTCATTGAAAGTCTTCATGTATAGTTACATTTTTCTTCGTGAATAGTTTCAGCATTTTTAAATAGCTTAGGATATCTTCACGTATAGTTTGACGATTTTCAGATACGTTAGGAAATGTTGATGTATAGTTACACTATTTTTTGGATACGTTATCAGGTCTTGATATATAGTTTCACTGTTTTAGATAATTTAGGATGTCTTGACATATAGTTACACTGCTTTTAAGGCAGAGTTAAATTATTGGTGGTTAAGTTGGTGTTCTAATACTGTCTGGAATCTCATTTTGAATTTATGTTTTGCATATGTTCAGACACTATTCAAGAGCTGTACAGAATAGCTTTGAACAGACAGAATTGGAGAGATCTGACATCTGCAGTACGCGTTAACTTCAGCGCTAAAGGAAAATGAATGCATATGTACAGACAGACGAGTCACTAGTATATGTGACATATCTTACCAAATATTGATATGAACAATATGTGAACAGATCAACTTTATATGTGCTGATTATACCCACATCTGATATCAGATGATATTTGGATGACAAACGACATGATACGAAATTATGGGAACGTGATTCAGGAATTTATCTGTTTGTGAATAATCATTGTGATTGCTATTGAAGTACACATAATTCAATTGTGG